>BLLK01000057.1:0-334986 GCA_021927905.1 Chaetoceros tenuissimus
GATTGAATATGGATTGCGTCTCACCCCATCTTTCATTCAAATTTGGTGATTCCATAGGGGTAATCTTAGTTCTCTTCACTATCTGATAATGATCATTGCTATGATCAATAACAAATTTATCATAGATTTCGAATTCTTTATCTGAAATATCACTTCCAATTGTACTAGTATTACATTCATGGGATTCGATGAGAGTCCAATGACTGCCGCCATCTGTTACTGATTTTGGAAACATGGTAGAGATTATGAGCTATCCCACGACCCATTAGATTGCCAAAGGAATTTTTGAATACGGCGTGCGCAAAGCAGTCTTATAAATCATACTAATATCCAATGAGCATAGTAGATACCACCTCTAGCAGCGCTTATGCTCTAATCTATGCTGTAGTCATCCTCCAAAGCTCTTTATCCTTCCGCGACCTTCTCATAATTTGAAGAATGTTCCATCCAAGAGGTAAGTAGATCTAAACTTATACACTTTAGAATAAGATATGAAATTTCATAATGAAATACATTCTTTTTGATAGCTATTGATATCCTTGCTGAGGCTGCTGTTGCCGAAGGTAGTAACTTTATTGACCTTACGGGAGATGAGGATGACAAGAAACCTGCAGCAAAACCTGACGTTGACCTCACTCAAGACTCCGATGCATCAGATACTGGTTCTATTTCAGATGTTGCTTCTGTGGAAAGTGTAGACAGCCACGGAGGCTTCGTTCCAGCTCAGATTTCACCTCATGCCTACCGCACACACTTCAATGCTGGCTTGAATAATGCCGATGCCTTATCTAGAGCAATTGATATTTCCACAAAAGCTCCAGCAGACATTGTTACTTTTCCTGCGAGAAGTGCAATGAGAGATGAAAAGAAAAAAGCAAGACCATCTTCTCCAAGTAAACCAAACGCAGAGGTACTCAAGTCTCATGTGGCAAAGCATTTTCTTCGCTACGTTGGCAAGAATAATAAACCTCTAACTTTTGATCTCATGAAGAAGACTTTTGGACCTATGAAGCAGCCTTGTTTCATTCATATGTGGCGTCGTCATGCTACTGTTACTAATAGATTGACTGCTGCATTGGCTAAAGTTGTGAGCACTCATGGTAGTGCTAACCAGTATTGGTTTCCACAGCGTCATGCTTTTCTTGAAGCAAACATTGGTTTGTGGTTGTGGAACGAACACCGGATGTCATGTTCCTACATTAATCTTCAAAAGGAAATGGCTGGAGTAGGTGCAGCAACAGCAAAGGTATTCTCTTGGATTATCAATGAGATGGTATACAACATCAAAAAAGGTTCACTTAATCTTGAAGTAAGACATGAGTTTGACGATCGTGGCAGTGCAAGGGTTAGCAAACATGGAAGTTACAAATATATCGTATCTTCAGTAGATGCTCGTAAGTTGGTTGAACCAAAGGATGGTTGGTAGATGCATTTGGAAAGTGTGAACTTTATTCAATCTTAGAATAGAATAAGTTTTTAAATATTAAGTATGAGAATAAGTTGATTCATTAATTATTATTATTATTATTTCTTGGAGGAGGATAATTTAGATCTTCTAAACGATCAACATTCCTTGCCAAGGTAGCCCCACCAGCTGCAATGGCTGCATCGCGGAACCTATTCCATCTCTCTCGATTCAGCCTATTATTGATGGTACCAGTCTCTTGTGCCACAATAGTTGCACTGCCATCGATTCCTTGATTGTCAGGATGAGTCCATGTTCGCCTACGACGACGTTCAGTACTAGTCCAATCTAGAAGAGCAAAGCAAAATCTATCTAGACCAGCTCCACCTCGTCCATACGGACAAGATCCAGTTTTTGCAAGACCACTTCTACCATCCCTATCCAAAGGAAAGGAAAAGCAAAGTCTATTCTCAAGACTTTCTTCTCCATCGGAAAATCTATCTAGGTGCAAAGCAACTGCATGCATCACTAGTGTAAAGTTGAGGAACATGAAGGCATAAAAAATATAAAACTGTTGGCGTATGGCTTGAGGCTTCATCTTCTTCCCATCAAGGAATAGCTTCACAACAGCCCTTGCACAGTACATGTTTTGAAGCTCTTCCTCGATCGCGTTGATGGCAATGTTGAGGTCTGGGGTCTTGGTGCTGGTTCTAATGCATTTGAGTAACTGTGCAGTCAGAGGCTTTGTGGCACAGAACTCAGAAAGAAAAGCATGCTCACGGAACATCCACTCCTCCATGTTAAAGTTACCTCCTGAGACAGGATTGGAGTACCAGGTATGCTTGACCGTAGACAATTTATCTTTGGTTCCAATATAAAATATATCCCATTGGAGTCGATCGGCACGGAGCAAAAATATAGAACCTTTACTCATCCTTGGAGTGGAGTTATGAGTGTGAAGCATCTGCTTCAACTCAGGGCTATAAGAACAGAGACCGGAGGATCCTCCTGTTCGCATTCGCTCCAATCCATTGTTATGAAATGGTAGCTGAGATTGGAGTTGTTCTAGAAGCAGTCGTTCGGAAATGATACCTAGCTTTGCCTGCAGGCGATGAAATCTACACAAAAGCAGAGTTCCTGTCTTCCTATCGTTATTGATGCCAATAATGATAGTAACATCACAATCATTAGAATGTTTGTTGTGATCGAAGTAAACCATTTTGCTGATATCTGCACTCTTAAATCTGTCCTTGTGGCCTCGAAACGATTCCAGATAAGAGCAATCATTTACCTGTGGAACGTAGAAGATATTGACTTTTGTCTATTACAAAAATTGTTAACAAATGAAATAAATAAAAGAAAGAAAAAGTAGTAGATGAACTTACAGGCTTCCTGCTTGGTTTGCCATCTATGTTGTGAGGCTGTGATAGCTTGAATTTCAAGCCACGTACGACCTTCCAAGTTGGAGGTAGACTGGTAGATGGTACAGCATCATTGAGATGCTCCTCGACAAACTTTTCATCTAGAACAAAGTGCCATTTCTCCTTATGAGATTCATCTCTTCCAAGAGAAAATACATCAGGAATACATTCTACAGTAGGTAGAATCAGATCAAACTCAGGTAAAACAAAGGCTCCACCTAGTCGAACGGAAGATCTGTTCTTTTTCCTTTTTGTACTAGGAGTAGTAGGAGCAGTAGGAGCAGCACGGTGCTTGTAGAACCTTGATATGATGCAGCAGTGACCAATATACTTGTTGGATAAAGGTTTTCCATCAGTATAATCTATGATTCCCTTAAGAAAGGGATAAGTATCAGAGTGGTACTTGCTGAGATTCTTTTTGGGATCGATTTGGTCTGATAACTCTGAAATGCAATCCTTGCAGATCAAGCATTTGCAGAGAGAACATTCTAGGCCTTCACCAGAGATTTGGTAATCTCCATTATTAGTTTTGGAGTTGTATCTTGTTCTTTCTATTGTCTGACAGGAGCAGGTCAGACAATATTTCCCATCGATGAACGACATGTTGCAGAATCCTATCAATGCGGTCGGAGGCAAAACACAGTACTCAAACCAGATGGCCTACTATGCTTTTCACTAGACAAGCTAGAACCTCCTTGGCACGATCTATATGGATAATACAAAGGGAAATGAAAGATGGATCAGGTAACTAGAGCTTATAGGTTACTGTAAAAAGAAAAAAATTGACAGAGAAAAATGATTAGAACTTATTTCATGCAGCGAAAGTGGTAAGAAGGCTTAGTGAATAATATTGACGTACCGAAGTGTATTTAGCTTTCCAAGAGGTGAAAAACAAAAAAAAATTCAGGTGAATTGGACTGATAGTTCCTGAGAAATCCTATTTTTTAATGAAAGAACAAAAATGGTAAGAACAAATATGGAATCAAAACGCTTCGTCTTGTAGAACTCAACAAGGAGACGAGTAAAGAAAACGAAACTTACCACGATGAAAACTAGACTTCAAGACGAAAAAAATGAGCCAGGATTGAAGCTAATCCGACCAGGGGTTGTTGAGATGTGACTTTGAGAAATCCTAAGTGAAAAAACAAGCAAATGTCAGATGTATTAGTTTTGACTGAAGCTTGAGAAAATTATGAATGAAGCACTAAAACTTACCTACTATTTTCCCACCTAGTATCTCACTCCACTTGTATTTGCTACCTCTTTTTGATATGATGAGTTTCTCTTTTATATTTGATGACAACAGTGGACAACAGTGTAGAGATTGCTTCAGCGTGTTGTGTAAAAGTAATGAGGATTGCTTGTGTTTTTTGCTGAGCGAGAAATGGCTCGCTGAGCAATGAGTGAGGCAACTCCGACGAAAATTTGAAAAAAGGCGGGAAACCAAGCATATAGAAAAAGATAAAGAAAAGAAAGGGAAAAGAAAGGGAAAAAAGGGTCTTCATACAAATTTGTATGAAACGCCCCTCATCGCATTTTACCATAGGGTTGGTTACATTTTATTTGGGACCGTGAGCCTCCGGGAAAGTGTACACTTCTTGAACTTTTTGGAAAAGTTTTGTAAGTTTTTGTCAGAAATGGCAAAATTTTAGAAAATGAATTTAAACATTCAAAGAATGAAATTTTGATGTTCAAATCTAAATCAATTTATAATTATTAAAACTATATATCAATAATAATAAATCAAAGCGAAATCAATAGTATGGAAGTATGTACCCCTCTCTAACTTTCAAACTCAACCCCACAAGTTATCGTCGTCATAGTTATTGCTGCCAAGAAATACATTCATTTCAACATACAAGCAACACAAAATTAGATATCTCTCATCATCTCATCATCCATTTCCGCATTACCCTCACTGTCTCTGACTCTAAGTCGCTTGTGACCATTTTCATCTGTTTCATAATTTTGAAACAGATTAGTAGTTCCAACAGCATGGGTCGGAGACATGATTTGAGGAGTAGGACCTACAGATGGGGCAGGAGCAGGAGCAGCACCAGTTTCAGGACCAGTTCCAGAAGCACTATTAGTAGCATCAGCTTGAACTGCATTTTGTGTTGCAGAACGAGTTGGCTTTGAGCTTTTTGGCTTTGGACTGAAAGTTCGAACAGAACCTCTAGTAGTAACAGCAAAGGATTCATCCGCTTTTTTTAGGTATACTACTGCATTACCTACATAGGAGCGAGGTTCACCCTTTTTGGTACCAGATAGTTTCACAGGGAGGGCATCAGCACGCTGACCATGTCCAATTAGATCAGGTGTGGTCTGTCTCTCACACTTGAATGGTAGCTTAAGTCCAATCTTGAACTTTGCTACATTGTCGGAATGACCAGAGATTCGAACGAGTTCCTTGTGTACTCCTTGGTAGAACGGATGATTTTCATCCAAGTCCAAACCAAGTAGTACACAAGGGTCATAACATAAGAGAGGTAAGCGAAGGAAAAGGGATGCAGATAAGCCATCATTTTCGATGGTGAATCTTGCACCTGGCAGAAAGGCTGGGGGTAGCTTGAAAGCTACCATGAGGTACTTTCCTTCTCCTTTCTGGAAGAATTTAGGGTTCACACAATGGAGCAGTCTACTGGTCTGGCTGGTGTTGCGATTGATGAAAATGCGGTTACTGATGGTTTCAGTATCCTCATCATCATCACGGACAGCAAGTCTCCCACCGCCGTAAACGGATCTGGAGTCAATGCTTTTAGCTGGAGAGGAAGGTCCTGCAGCAGGAGCATCAGCTTGACCTTCTTTTGCCTCATCATTTTGGGCTCTGCTGCTGAAAAAGTCTGCTATACAATGCAACGAAAGAAACAAAGGAAACATGAGGATGATATGAGAATCTTTTTGCTACTAGATACTATGTAGTAATATAAAATAAGAACTTACTTAGTTTTGCCATGGTCTTGTGTAAATATTACAGAAGAAGAGTGCTTCTTTATCTTTGAAGAGAAAGTAATGATACAATTGAAAATGGATCCTTTTTGGATCTTTTGTTTTTGATGTGTTGTGTGAGGCATCGACGTTGATGTTCGGCAGAGATGTCTATCCATGTCTAAGTACAAGATTTAGTGCCACGTATCATCGGGATGCCACCTGATTTTACCAAAAACGTTTTGAGTCGTGAGAAAAAGAACAAAAATGAATTTCCAGTGAGATTTCAGAGATTTTGGAACATTTCGGCAATTTTGGAACATTTTGGCAATTTTGGAACTTTTTGGCAATTTTGGAACATTTCGGCAATTTTGGAACATTTCGGCAATTTTGGAACATTTCGGCAATTTTGGAACATTTCGGCAATTTTGGAACATTTCGGCAATTTTGTTTCTTTGACCTTTGACATGTCCATCTTTCATATTCACTTCTATTACTATTCAAGAAAAGAATGACAGTATCAGCACAAAGATTTTATGAAAAGGGGCTAGAATATAGTGGTAGAAGTCATGACACACATCTAAAGGAAGTCAACAAACAACGATTTCTAGCTCATTTTGGACTCCAGGCATATGTGCCTATCTTTGGAAAACCATCACCCTTCATCCGAAAGATCCAAGCCCGAAGTATTTTCATTTACTTTGGGCACTTTTATTCCTAAAACTTTACGAAACCGAATCTGTTTTAGCTGGTATGGTGGGAGGTGTCGACGAAAAAACATTACAAAAATGGGTTTGGTTCATGCTCGAAAAGATCAATGGTCTCAAACCAAGGATCATTCGGTTTACCAACAGGTTTCAGGGATGGGATGGCCACACTAATGCTCTAATCAGCGTGGATGGTGCTGATTTTCGCATCAGTGTGCCTTTTTCACGCATTTGGTACAGTCATAAGGTGAGTAATCGTGTTGGTTTCATTGTTTGACATCTTGTTGTTTTAACAAACATCATTCTCCAAGTTCCATGGATCAGGTGTAAGGTACGAAGTCGCTCTTTGCATCCAAACAGGGTTGATTGTATGGACCAATGGTCCATACCCATGTGGAAAGTGGTCAGATATAACCATTTTCCGCCATAAATTAAAAAAGAAGTTGGGACGATATGAATATGCAGAGGCCGACAAAGGATATAGAGGTGACCGACAGATTGCGTCACCTGATGATTTCAGTGAAGATTCTGAAAATGAAATGAAATTCGATGTCCGTGCTAGACATGAGACCGTGAATAAAAGAATGAAGGACTTTGCTGTTTTGAGGGAGAAATTTCGGCATCATATTTCAAAAAATGACATGTCGAATCATGAAGTGTGTTTCAATAGTGTTGCAGTAGTAACACAATTGAATTTACATTTCAAACCTTTGTATCCAATCTATGGATACAATTTGGTTTATCATGAATTGTAATTATACAAAGGTAAAATAACGAGCGAGTATAAGATTCATACTTGTAACATAATTGAAATAATGATGAGAAAGTTTACATGAAATATTCTTTATATTACAATTTAGATTACTACAAATATTCTTTATATTACAATTTAGATTACTACTCATAAGCATGATGAAACAATGAGCACAACCACAGTATTGCCCCTTTTTGTTCCATTTCAATAAGCGTGGGCTTTACTTTTCATGTCATCTTCTTGAGCGAGCTCTTCCATTGCAGTTTGTCACCATATTCCATATCCCAGAGTATTGAAGATTTGTTTGAATCCATATAATCAACCTTTACATTCCAAAAATGTACTCCTCTCTACAAAATGTGAATCTACCTTATCACCAAACAGGCATTGTCGTGGTGATATGGTAAATGAAAATGCCAAGCTTGGCCTGGGGGGCAGCGAGGGTTAACCCACTTTAGGTGGTTCATAACAGTTCTTGACGAAATGCACTACTAGCCATATCAGAAGGGAGAGGGCAAATACCGAAGTCCTACCCTCTTGATTCCCAACGCCTTGGCCTCGATGCCCAGACAATACATAGCCAGAGAACTATGTATTGTCTGAGCCCTTGCCTAAGGTACCCACCAATTCTAAGGCTGACCCTCGCCTGTAAAGGGTCAGCCAGAGAACATCAGAAGCTCTCCATGATGTACTGCATATGCAGTACATCATGAAAAACAACCAAGCTTGTGAGAACAGTACTACTGTAGATGAAAGCAAAAGGTAGAAAAGAGGAAGCCATGAATGAGTGTGTGGTGGTGGAGTTGTCGAGTCAGTATACTATTTGGCACTGGAACTTGGCACTATTTGGCAATTTTGGAACATTTTGGCAATTTTGGAACATTTTGGCAATTTTGGTACATTTTGGCAATTTTGGTACATTTTGGCAATTTTGGACATTTTGGCAATTCTGGCAATTTCGGACTTTTGACTATTTTTGGTCTGCCTGACAATGTTGTATACTCCGATGCTTCTTCTTTTCGATAGATACTTCAACCAAATTTTGGCGCCAAATAGTGAGACTCCGAGAATCACAAAATCTAAAATCTTTTCATTCGATGAAAGCATTCTACGTCTTCTGAAACAAATGCTGTACACGTAGCTCTTTGAATTCTCTCTTCATAAAAAATAAAAACTTTTCTCCAACTATTGAATTGAAAGCAAACAAGATGCCAGAGACCACATATGCCAAAGGTACTGATAGAATTGTGGCAAACAGTGTAGCGAAGAAACAGTTACGTTCTATCATTGCATCAATGCAAGGTAAATATGCTACCATTGAAGAAGCTCCTTCTCACATGGATATCAGGAACCAGTACCCCGGACTGGTCAAAGAGTGGACCCAGTATAAAGATTGGGAGACCAAGTTTAGAAAGTATTATAAAAAACAGTTGGGTGAACAGCTGGGGTTGAGTAAGTTTTGTTCTAGTTGTTTTATTCCACCTTATACATGTTGTTCAATACTAATACTTGCTTACATTAGAATCAAATCCTAAAAAAGGAATCCTCAAGAACCCAGCAAGCAAGAAAACTGTTACTGTTTCCTTTGCTGATGAGGATGATGTCTCTACAATGGCTGGAGACCAGACCGATGACGACGATGACTTCTTGGAAGAGGTTGAGTTTGATGCTAAACCAACTGTAGAAGCTGTCAACCCCCCTAGTAGCAAACCAAAAGGAGCTCCGCCTCCAGCTAAACACATCAAAAAGAGTCCTCCAAGTGACCGTGTTGAAGTGTGCACATACACAACTGACTTTGATGGTGTTCTTGGCCTCTTTCCGGAAGTCTTTGACTTCAATGGGAACAAGATCGCCCTTGCAATCTTGTACCTTCCATACCAGATGAAGGAGGATCATATTGTGGTGGAGATTGAGGGATCTTCTGCCAAGGTCAAGTTTTCACTTGACAGCTCCATTCTTGCGCCATCTCGTAGTGCCAACCATCAGCTCAAAGAGGAACATATGTTATTTCAAGCAATCTGGACGTTCCGCAAGGAACGAGCTCTGGAAGATAACCAAAAAAAGGGTGATCTTCCAACATTTGCTCTGGAACTGGATCTTCCTTTTCATGTTGAGCCTGTGCTTGCTTCACATCTTCTCTACGATGATGTGAAGAAGTCTGCAACTGCAGCTTCTGGATCTAATGGTTTGTCACACATCCAGATCATCCATTCCGGACCAAATGAGAAAAAGGATGCAAACCCATGGGATTTCATGGACACTCTTGTCCTTATTTTTAAGGAAGAGGAGTCTAACTTTGATGTTACTGATGTGATGGAAACCATGGCAAGAACAGATTTTTTTGGTAACTTTGATGACGATGACTTTTGGAGTTGAGTTTGAAAGTTAGAAAGGGGTACATACTATTGATTTCGCTTTGATTTATTATTATTGATATATAGTTTTAATAATTATAAATTGATTTAGATTTGAACATCAAAATTTCATTCTTTGAATTCTAAATTCATTTTCTAAAATTTTGCCATTTCTGACAAAAACTTACAAAACTTTTCCAAAAAGTTCAAGAAGTGTACACTTTCCCGGAGACTCCGTGAAAAACAGGTTACATCTTATTTTCTAGTTACATCCAACATGCAAATTAGTGTAACTTGAAGAACAAAAGATGTGATGTCGTCAATAAAACAGAAAGATCTCACACAAGCAGCAAAATAGCTATACGTAGATAGCTATTATCTAGTAGCAAAACAAAACGAATTGTTCTCAATCAATCAATGGTAAAAAACTGCTTCATCAGTCATGTCATCTTCCAATTCAGATGAAGAACTCATCTGTCCCAAAGGCTACATCTGCGATTTCTACAATGATACAATCGTCAAACCGCTACGAACTTACAGTTGTAAACAATTGCAACTGGATGTCATCGAAGAAGGATACGGTGATATTCTAGCTGGAATCTATTGTAAAAATGATACACTGGAAAATGGAGGCGCACAGATCTCCAATTGTCCTTCGGGTCACTACTGCCCGGATCCAGATGTAGATCCGATTGTGTGTAGAGCTGGTGTGTATTGTCCAGCAAAGGTACGTCTTTCCTAATGGGCCCTAAGAAATATGTGTTTTCTTCTTCCTTATCATATTCAATATATTATTATTATCACTACAATGATGTACTCACTCAATATTTTATCATTCACCATAGTCTGCCAAGGAAGATCAGTACCCATGCAGAAACTGCAAAGAAGGCGCAACACGATACAGTATTGATATTCTATCACTCACTATTCTTGTCCTGTTGACGATTGTACTCCCAATCCTAGTTCTCATAATATCTAAAATCCGTACCTCTCTACGAAAAGAGAAACAAAATTCTGCTCCATTGCGTGGTGATCTGAAACCATCTTTCCGATCGGTACAAAAGATGAAGGAAATTTTGAAAATGATTGATGAACGACTTGGAGATACCTATGTTTGTAAATTTGATAAAGAAGGTAATATCATCGGTCATGACAATGATAAACTCTTTGATGCCATTGATGTAGATGGCAGTGGGATCATATCCTATGAAGAATTGGATAAGGCTATGGCACTCACCGGTGATCAATTGAACATGTTTATTCGTCAAATGAATCGTAAAGCTGGTAATGAGGATAATGACAAATTCATTTCTAGAGAATGTTTTGTCAAATACTTTTTTGAAACGATTCAAGCTGCTAGTAACTTTGATCCAACTGTTGAGGATGCGAAACTGGTGTTTGATTCGATTCCACGCAATAATAAGGAGAGTATGGGAGGAGTGGATATGGTTGCTTTGGAATCGTTATATGCCTCTAGTCTTTCTACATTCTTGAGTGAAAAACAAATTTTGACATTGATAAGGCTTTTTGAAGCACGTCTGAAAACGATGGAAAGGAATGTTGTACATGGAAATGACGAGATTGAGGTTGTTGCTGGTGATGCACATGAGAATGACGATGGAAGTTTGGCGCAAGATGTACCTTCGCAACGATCTACAGGAATTACTGGATCTCGTTCGTTACTCAAACGTTCTTCAAGTTTGCACATTACAAAAGAAGAGTTTTTGAATCTTTATCCTGTCTTACTTCATGAGATGACCGGGAAGAGAGAAGAAAAACGACACCCATTTGATATCCAGTTTGAAAATCTTTCACTGGTGGTCGGATCTGAAGAAAATGAGAAAGTTGTAGTGAATGAGGTTTCGGGTCGAATTAGAGCGGGAACAATGACCGCCCTGATGGGTACGTATATTGAAAAGATATGTTAATTATCATTGACACTCGATCGAAAAACAATTGTAACTAACAATGTATCCACAATCCAAAACAAGGAGGAAGCGGTGCAGGGAAGACATCTCTTTTGAATGCACTTTGTGGACGCGCCTACTATGGTAAAACATCCGGTACCATCAATATTAACGGTAAGAAGACAAACATAGACACTTGTAAAGACTCTACTGGTTTCGTACCACAGGATGATATAGTGTATGCGGAGTTAACGGTGAAGGAGAACCTAATGTTTGCCGGTAAATTACGCCTTCCTCGCGGAACTCCGTTAAGCAAAATTGAAGATCTTGCAGACGATGTGATTGCCGACCTTGGATTGACCAGAGTTTCTTCGAGCATTGTGGGTGACGTTACTAGAAGAGGCATTTCGGGCGGAGAAAAAAAAAGAGTCAGCATAGGACTAGAACTCATGAGCAAGCCATCAATTTTGTTTCTAGATGAACCCACAAGGTAAGAGATATCAAAAGTTGGCAATGAATATAGTATTTTCATCAATATTTCTTATCACACCTATTTTATCGTCACAGCGGGTTAGATTCTTCATCTGCAATGACTGTCATGGGATCATTGTCAAATCTAGTCCGTAATCAAGGAATGACAGTTTGGTAAGATGAATATTATTTGCTTTTCATGCATCGACCCTTTATGATTTCTTCACTTATTCTCTCCCATCTCTATACAGCACTGTTATTCACCAGCCAAGAAAACAAATTTACGACATGTGCGACTCGTTGATTTTACTCGGCGTCGGAGGAAACATGGTGTATCATGGATCATCATCAATGGCTAAAGATTACTTCATTAACTTAGGGTATGAGCTTGGAGAAGGCGAGTCAATTGCTGATTGGATGATTGACATCAGCAGCGGCGAACTGGGTCCGACATCTATTACGATGGACGGTAATGTCAGATCCGAAGAAGCAGCCATAGATAACGACGATTCTGATATTTCCTATGACGAGGAACCAATTGAAGCTGTATTCCAGCCATTGATAAACGAGAACATGGATGAAGGTTTGAAAGTAGAAGCGAATAGAGAAAGGTAAGTTGATGATGTGTACGCTTTATCATGTTGAAACCTGTCTAAACTTAATTTGACCATCTTTTTGCACAGGCTGTATGATGCATGGCGTCGTCACTTTGACAGTCTTGGAGAAAGTGAGAAGCAACTCTATAATAAACCACTCTCTATGCCGTCCGTCGGGCCTGTTGAGAGAATTGTAGCAAATGTCTTCAAATCTACAAAAGAATCCAAGGTTGGAATCACACTTGGGAATGAGAATGAAAAAGTTGTCGTATGTGAATTGACTGGTTTATTTGCAGCAACAGGTGAGTACTATTACACTACTACCACATAATTTAAGAAGTATTGCGTGGTTGAGAAGGACATTGCTGACAAAAGTTGTTGTTCTCTATTTAGAGTTACAAGTGGGGGACGAAGTCATCAAAGTCAACGGTACATCGATAGTTGGAACGGATAGCTCTCATGCTATTGGCATGATCAAAAGTCAAATTGGAGACATTACCGTCGTTGCGTTGAGATCTTCAAATACAAGGCCACCGGCAAGGACATTTCCATCATTTTTCAACCAAGTTTCAAACCAGATCAAAAGATGTGTATTATTATTCACTCGCAACATACATGCAAAGATATTGGAAATCTTAATCATCGTTTTTGGAACAATTATTATCACTCTAATTGAACAGCCACTCAGTCTCAATGAAGATATTAATCCTCAAATTCCAAGCGAGTACTATGTGTTGACTTCTGTTGGTGAAGAACCAGGTCTCTTTGATGTTTCTCTCAATTATATTTTTAGGCACTCGATAGAAAGCGCCGGTAAAGTTACTGGATTTGGAACTAAGATATCAACTATCATCGGTGTTCTTGTTACTCTATCAAGTGCCAAAGTGATCACTGACAAGAGAGTCGAATTCTATCGGGAAGCTGCTTCGGGATACGACATTAGCGCCTACCTTTTGGCAGTGATTTTGTTTAACACTCTTGAGGTCACTGTAAAGATGACTATCTCATCTTTATTTGCTTATTCATTAAGAAATACAGCTACAAATCCCGGAAACTTCGTACTACAGTTCATCCTTCTCGGGTGGACATCATCAGCTTGGGGATTTGTATTTGCATTGCTCGTTCCAGCTCAAAGTGTGACTCTGGTCTGTGCATTCTTTGCTATCTTTACAAACTTACTGCTTTCTGGTGCGAATGGAGCTGCAATTGAATACACTGATATCTATAGAAGAGGTGGAATCTTTTCGTTAATTCCAGGTCTTTTCGCACCTAACAGATACTTCGTTGAGGCCATGGCTGTCAATGAATTTCGATCATTATCTGTTCAACATGGTTTCACTGAATTCACACTCCTGGATGATGGATACGAAATGCACGACGGTACTTATGTAGATGGCACAGAGAAGTTTCTTTCAGTTGGATTTAATTCTACTTCTCTTGCAATGAACGATCCTTATGTCTTTGAAGAAAGCAGATCAGGCTGGTTCAACAATGTGCTCCCTTGTTTTTTGGTTGGACTGACCGTGCGTCTTTTAGCTTTCATTTTGGTAAGTAGAATAGCGTAGACATCGACTATTTTTTAAATATCTCTCTGATTTCCTGCTTCTGTATTGCAATAATTTTACAGCTGCAACTATGTGACCGCAAAAAGATGCTGAAGAAGCCAATCGTGATGAGTAGGGGTAAATACAAATTGTTTCTATTGTGTGTGGTATTTGCATCATCTTTGGGTGTTGCTATTTTCACCTTCATTGATAGATACGGTGAAAATGGATTGTGTAAGGTCGATGACAAGACAAAGCTTGGAGACGGTACGTGTGATCTGGAAGGTAACTACAATACAAAGTTTTGTAGGTACGACTCGTCTTGTGATTTTTACAACGGTATAAAGTATTGCAGGAACGACTGCTTAGTTCATAATAGAAAACAAGATATGATCAGAAAGTATCCGGAATGTGAATGCCCCAATTGTGAAGAGGAGGATAAAGATATATATGACTTCATGGGTACTGGTTACTGTGATAGGTACTCTAGTATTTTTGAATCTTTGAACACGACTGAATGTGGATGGGATGGAGGAGACTGTGTCGACCTTAACAGACGTAAGAAAGAAATGATGATCAAATATCCTAATTGTTCAACTGATGACAGGGATTACGAGGAATTGGGAGATGGAAGGTGTCGGGGTTATTTGAACAAAGAAGAATGTGGATGGGATGGCGGAGACTGCGACGAACTGAACAGACGTAAGAAAGAAATGATGAGCAAATATCCCAATTGCTCAACTGATGAATGGGTTTACGAGATATTGGGAGATGGAAGTTGTTGGTCAATTTATAACAAAGAAGAATGTGGATGGGATGGTGGTGATTGCGTCGAATTCAATCAAAAGAAGAATCAATATCCTGATTGCGTTTCTCTTGATGATTGGAATTACGAATCCCTTGGTGATGGATATTGCGATTGGTATCGTGACTTTGACAATGAAGAATGTGGGTGGGATGATGGAGATTGTTTGTAAAAAAGGTCCATGTCAGGAATAAAATATATATGTATGTATTGAAAAATGAGATAGTATTAAGAAAGGAACATTCATTAATGTCACTGGTGTACGTTGTAGATAGTCTTTGTAAACATGGCGGTTATTTCAAGTAACTGCACTTTCCTTGCTCATATTTTCATTTGTCAATTTTAAGAGATGATTTCTTGGAAGCCACGAAGCGGACCCCTTGATATATTCTATATTATTTTTATCTATTTACTATTAAATAAGCAAAATTATACTATGTGACTTGGATTCAAGTTTTCTCTGGCGATGTATGATGAAAGTGTAGAAAATATATTTTATCTTCATCAAAACGGATAGTGAGAAAGATGATTTGAAAACTTTCTAGAAAAATGAAATAGGTATCAATCCACTGCATTATCTAGAGGAGAATCGTTTTGTGGACATCGACCAGAGAATTCTTGATAGATGTCTGATGTACTCTCTCTCCTAAGTATTGCCTTTCTTGCGATGTTTATAAACATGGCAGTTATATTTTAACGTCCGTATCTTTTTTACATGAGCGAGGAGATTGCATGAAAAATACAAAACAGCAGCAGCTATTAACATAGAGAGTGTGATTCAAACAAGACCAGGCAGGCTGAATGGTAGAATGATGAGCAATATTCATTTACTTCACTAGCAGTTGATCAGCAAAAAGTATATGCATTGAATCAAATAAAGCTGCAAAGAGGTTTCACGAACAAGGAACAATGGGCAGAGATAGTAGCATTAGGTCCGGGAGTCCGAATGTTCCAAGGAAAGGAGACTCTCTTTTACAATGGAGAGATACTAGTTGATGATGATGACTTTGTTACCTATAATTGGGAAGAGAGGTGCACTTGGAAAGTCACTATATTCTTCCTAGAGCAAAAATCATTCCTCAAGCAAGGTACTTTCAATGAATGTGACAATGCGAAGGTAGTATCATGGCTGGTACAGTCAAGAGAATTGAACATGTGGGTTTTATTGGTTGCAGGAGTCTCGAGTATGTAAAACTCTCCAGAAATCTCGAGTACGGAGAGAATACATTTTACAGCTGCTGGTCTCTGACTTCAATCTTTATCCCTCAATCGTGTAGAGTGATTGATAGGGATGCATTTCGTGGTTGTAAAGAATTGATCATCTTACATGTCCCTCAAACAACTGAACTTGGAGAAACAATTATAAGTGAAACGGCTTTGATTGAAAGTTCCCCATTTGAGACAGAATATCGTGGTGAATATGACGGCAACGATGAGGAAGTCAACACATCGATCAAGAATATGAATGGGAACGATGAAAAATACGCCTTACATAGAGCATGTTCATCGTTTGATCCGCAAACCGACACAGTTAATGTAATAGTCAAAAGCAAAGGCCTAGCAGCTTTTCAAAAGGAAAACGCACTCGGTATCACCCCGTTGCATTATTTGGAAGAAAATCCCTTAGCGGATATTGACCAGAGAATTCTTGTGAAGAGGTACATTCTAGAAATGATGGGCGAGACTATTTGAAATACAAAATATAATTTGTTTACTTTAAAGAAAAGTGAGACTTTATCGCTTAATTGATTAGATAATCACTCCCATCGTATCTAAAATGTATTTGTTGACTATCTCTTTCTCCGATGTAGTAGTAAACGTATTGGCTTCTAAATATTGGGAAGGCGTGATACCAATTGCGTTTGTCATTCTCATGGCTTTGATGCCATGTTCGTTTACTAGAGCATGGATGATTTCAGCTAAAGGATTGTATGAAGCGCAAGCGCGGTGAAGAGCGTATGATTCTTCATTATTCATGGACTTGACCCAATGAACTGCTTCCTCATCATCGTCCTCCTCATATTCGCCATCTTCATCAGTTTCAATTGGAGATCTCTTTATCAAAGCCGTGTTTTGAAAAACTAATCCACCAACTCGAATATTCTGAGAAATATTCAAGATTAACAACTGTTTGCAATCACAAAATGCCTCTCTACCAATAAATCTACAGGATGGCGGAATAAATATTGAAGTTAGAGATTCACAGCTCCAGAATGCTCTCCATCCGATGGATTCCAAATTTCTTGAAAGCTTGACAAACTTGAGATCAAAGCATTGAGCGAAAGCATCAGTTTCAATTCTTCGAACTGTATCCGACATGATTACTGTCTCAAGATTAAAGCAGCCATTCAAAGTCCCAGCTGGAATGATCTCAACTCCTGGCAATACAATGATGACTTGCCACGAGTCTCTTTCTCTTTCATCATAGATAAGATTCTATATCATAGATTAGAGGATGACCATTATTATCTCCGTCCTCATCATCCCAAAGTTTCTCTCCATTGTAGAAAAAATTCATCTTTCCTTTGTAAGTTCTGATTCCTGGTACAAATCTCCGCCATTCTTCTGTCTGCACTCTCATCTCGTAGACAATGTATAAATGATCAGCCAGATCTAATGGCTAGATTGGCTGGGTACGTTTCCAGTCTGTTTATAGAATGAAAAATTATCTTTTCATTCAAATTTTCTATGGTACCGGTTCAACGTTATGTAAACTGACTTTTTAGTTGTGGTCCTTTTTTGTTTATATTTATCCCATCTCATGAGCAATACATGTGTTTTGCTGTGTGCTGCTCGCTGGCACCATTTGCACTGCGTTTTGTTTGCTGCTTCGACAACTGTGTTGTGCGCCAGTGCCGTGTTTGTAAACATGGCAGTTATTTTATTTATAATAACGTCACTTTGTCTCCTCTGAAATTAAGTGAAAGTATGTACGTACTTACTTAGTTTCAACTTGAAATAAGGAAGCTTGATGTGGATCGTTCGGAGGACAACAACAACTTCTTTTCAGCCAACTGTTATCCTAAGGCCGGAAGATATGTGGTAAAAACAGTAATCATAGGGAAGTGCATAGTCTCTATTAAACTTTCATGTATTGATTTGAAACTTGAAACTAGAGAATACAAACATGGCAGCTCGACAAATGCTCAAGTTCATGATGGGATCAGCTCCAAAAAGAAGCTATGCTGGGAAAGAAACAAGCAACAGCAGATTTCAACATCTCTGTCGCACACACCTCTTTCTACATCCCAAAGCTGGACTGCGTAGAAACAAATTCTGGAGGCAAACTATGGAGAGCGACGTTTTGGTTATGGACTTTCAGGATGGATGTCCTCCAGAAGAAAGACATCATGTGGTACGTTCATTCATTCTATTCTTCTTTCTATACAAATGCTTAGCATACTAGGCCCAATGTAGCTTTCGGGCATTATATTTCATGAGAAAATGATGCTCATCATCTCTTCTCTTTTAGATGAAAGGCTTATCTCAAGCTCATGAAATATATCCAAACATGAGTCTATCAGTTCGAGTTACTGAATTGGAAAGAGATGTAATAAATGACGCTACTGGAAGTTCCACAATCTTTGACGAATTACGTGCAAGCATGTCACAGAAGCAAGTTTATTGGATGATGCTTCCAATGTGTGATGATGAAAAGGATGTCCAAGAATATATTGACATGATTAATCACATTGATCCATTATGGTTGAAACATCATGGTGCTTTAAAAATTGTATGTGAAACCCCAAAAGGTATTAAAAATCTTGATAGTATTCTTGGCGAGCATCCGGAAATTCAAGGTGTCATTGCTGGTGGTGGTGACTATTTCAGATTTGCACAGTGTAAAGACAATCTTTTATTGCCTCATTTACGCTTTGAGATTCTAAACACATGTCTAGCTCATGGTAGAGTACCAATTGATACCCCTCCATTGTCATTGGGCGAAAGCGGGACGAGGCACTTTCAGAGTGGTTTTGATTTTGGCTTTCGTTCTGGAATCACTCTTCATCCAACTCAAGTAAAAACTGCGAATAAAATCTTTTCTCCCAATCAAGAGCAAATTGAAGAAAATAAAATCTACATCGATCCTTGGCTCGAGAAGAGGCAAACTGGATACAAACGTAATTCAGGTGACGATTTTATTGGGCCGCCTCATATGAAGCAAAGACACTGGCAACTGAAATTTCATGATCATATCTTGGCCAAAAAGAGAAGTCATATTCAAACTATCGACAAAGATATCATTCATAAGGTTCAATCCCTTCTTGCGAGTGTACATGATAACTACACTTCTCAGCAGACTTCGAGTAACTTCCTGAATACACTCATGTTCATTGCTATTTCGAGTTCTTGTCACGCAAGACATGATGACCTTATTGCCAATCTTGGCTTTTCAAATGTAAAAATCTTCAATGATAACAAGGAGAACCCATCAAACTTCGAAGATGCAGCTTATACAAGCTCTCAAATTATCGGTCGTCGTTTAACATCTGCTGGTCAAGTAATTGTCACTTGCAAGGTACAAGTTTTGAATGAGAACTTCCAAACATTGTGTGAAGTAGAACGAAGACTTTTAGAACGTAAGCTTACATTTGACGATCATGCCAACGAGGGCGTGTATCCTCATGCTCAAGACCATCGCTACAAAAGATTGACTCCTTCGTGCGTCGAAGAAATCATATCAAAGCCGACTACTGAACTAATCAATGAAATTACCTTCAATGCATCTATAACAGAAGAAATTCATGCTGAATATTGTAAACTTCTCAAGCTCGATGCTCCTTTGCATCATACTCGAAGCGAGTTGCCCACGGTGCCATCAACATTGCATTTGGCACATCATCAGCAGTCACTCTCAGATATATATCTTCCAACAGATTCTTACTTCCAGAATATCACATTTCATGCACCAATGAAACCAAATGAGAAGTATTCGACAAAGAAATTATCTTTTATCAACGACGAAGGAAAGCCTACCTATTTATCGATTCTTAATGATGCAGATGGAAACTTACTGTCCTCCATGCTTATACAGCGTGGTAGAGGGATGGCAATGAATGAAATTGAAGCTTATGGATTGCATAATAATATCTCTGATGATCTACGTGAGCAACATTGTTTTAAACAAGCTTATGGATTGCGTAATAAAATCTCTGATAATCTACGTACGTGAGTAAGAATGTTTAAAAAGTGTAGAGATTTGTAGGAGCACATGTAGATTTCCATCTTGTGAGGAACGAGAACTTATATTTGACGATCATTCTTACGAGGGCTGGTATTCCCATAGGCATGACTATAGCATAATAAAGAAAAGCAATTGAAATATACGCATGCGTAAAAATTACATTCAAATAAATTATTATATAATTAGGATAGCAAGGCTTTGCTCAATTCAGGATTTTCAACCAGTCCTATTACTTTCTTCTCCTTCTCCATTTTGCTCCTCAATATCCAACATACTTAGCTTTGCAAATGTAATCATCCATATCTTTCCAGTACCTCAATATCCAGCACACGTAGCTCTACAAGTGTCAGCCATACCCTCCCATGCGCATCTCTCCTCTGGTTTATTCGCAGCAAATGTACAGTAACGAGAGAGCAATTTCTGCTTTTCAGGACTATAAACCTTGAATCTAGAGTTTGAGTCTTGTTGACTGCAATTAGATACTCCGCAAGTCTTTGCACAATGAGCGGCATTTGCTTCTCCGTTCACTGAAATAGAGGCGCATCTTTCCTCGATCTTTTCTTCAATTCTACCGACCCATTCGCAAGACTGCATTTTGAATTTTTGTTGACTTTCATTCCATACCTTCATTCTTAAAGGAGAATCATTGCAACCATCATCTTCAATATTAGTTGGAGTTGGAGCTGGAGTTGGGGCTTGAGTTGGTGAGACCGGAGTTGGTGAGGTAGGAGTAGATGATTTCGCATATCCATACTTCACCATTCCAACAAAGCCACTAGTGCCTCTTACGTCACCAATAGTTGTTCCACTGCGTTCTTCTCTCACGGTCAAAATTGATATGGTGACATCATTATTTGATTGCGTATTGACATTCGAATCATCATAGCCAACTTTGTAAGTTGGCGATGATCCAGTCATATCAATGTAGAAAGCCTGTGTACTACCAGAAGATACATCAACACGACTTGACAAAGGAATCGTAACAAAATCCTCGTCGTCAGATGTGATCGATCCATCAAATACCTTCTCCCAATTGTTAAGATTACTTTCGCCAGAGTTTGTTCCTGATCTAGTATAAACTTTTACAGTGTGAGAGGTATTCCCTTCCCAAACGAATGCATCAATCTCATGAATGTAAATGTTAGTTGAAGCAGTCACATCAAATGATGTACCATAAGCACCAGAGGAAGTGTTTGCCCCACTCCAATCTGAGGCATCAAGATTAGTACAATGATCAGAATTCTGCAAGCAGTCATCACATGTATTACAAAACTCGGAATCGTCGCACAATTCATTACCACAACAATCTGCTTCCCGAACAATTTCACAGACATTGCTTGAGCATTGTTCTGAGAAACAGGTTGGCAAAGATGAGCAGTCGTTGTCGCTCGAGCATGACTTGTCTTGGAATTTGATAGTTGTACTGACATATTGCACATTGCCAGAAGAGGCTTCAGTTTGAGTGGAGATGACAAGAGTTTTGTCAAGGAAGTAGTTCGCTTTTGTCCATGAAGAACCTGGAGTTATCTCAGCTACTCTCCAGCTTTGCTCAGAAGTTGCCCCTTGAACAATAACAATCTGATTGATAGCTTCCTCTGCGTCACCATTGATCCCTTCAGCCTTGTTATACATCAAAAAGTAAGAATTCACCGATGAATCGGAGTTCTTAATTTCAACAACAAGAGTGTCTGATGAAGTGGAGATGCCATAGTCATTCACACCAATCAAACGACCGTTGAACTCATCTCCAGCATGCGGATAAATAGTTGTACCACGGTCATCGTACCAACCTAAGCAAATGATGTGATGAGTAAAAGTCATCAGATAACCGACATTAGTAGAGCAACTCAGTATACGCACCTAGCTCAGCACTCTTTGCTGCATTCCAACATATGGCATGATCATCATTCTCTCCATATCCCATATAGCAAGTTTCATCTTCGTATTCGCCGTCTTCACCATAATAATCCTTGCCTCCACTGTGAGCAAGCCCCAAATTATGACCAAACTCATGCATTTGAGTGCTCACGTTGATAACATGATAATCTCTATATGTCCCATCATCCCCTGGAAAGTCAGCATAAGCTACCCAATCTGTTTCACCATCATCATTCTGAGTGTCTGGGGGCTTAAGGTTGATCAAAGGAATGAGAGAACCAATCAAAGCAAAAGAAGCAAAGAGAGCAAAATAACAAAATAGAAAAGGCACTTACGACAGCATAAACTTTATGATCCACATCATTCATGGCAGAACCGTATTGTGTCTTGATTGCATTTTCAATATCGGTTGCTTGATCAGTATTTTGCAATATACCAGATGTAAATGTTACTTCAACAACACCATCTGAATCTTCTGCAAAGTCGAAGCTCGAAGAGGTAGAAGGAGCAAAGATTAACTGGTCAAAAGAGCAAGCCTTTGTTTGAGAGACCAGAGTAATCATGTTTGATGCCGTGCTAAACAGTTCCTCACTGATCTCAAGTGCAGAATTTGTTAGTTGACTGGTACCAACTTTTACCCGGAAAACAATAACACTCCTAGTGCCGGTCTGGTTCACAGCAAGATTTCTTCTCTTTTGTGCTTGGGTATCCTTTGGTTTACGCCATTGCAAAAGTGGAGAGTAACAAGTCTTGCTCTTCATGGTTTCAGAACTTGATCTTAGTGCTCGTCCACCAATTCTTTCAACTACTTCAATGACTTCCTTGTGGAACAAAGAACCTGAGAAAGGGGTAGCACTACTGCTCCTCTCATTGGAAGTGCTTGGGAGTTTTACGCTAGATCCTTCAACTAGTGGGTTCTTGATCCAAAGCTCGGTATGTCCAGTCTTTTTGGCAGCAGTAAATGCTGAGCGGAAAGACTCATCAGTATCGTTCATACTGAGTTTGATACCATATGCTTCACCGGATGGAGTGTATTCGGGAGCAACCACACAAACAAATCTCGATTTTCCAATCACACCATCTTTGATGTCGTCTGTTTTCTGTACAAGTTGGTGCTGCTCAACGACTTTCTCACAGACAATCTCATTATTAATTGTTTTTGTGAACTGTGGTATAGTATCGATTACTACTGATTCAACTGTTGTTGCAAGTACAAGGAAGCTCGTGATTGCCTTTGAAAACTTCATGTTGATAATTTATGAAGTGACTCTGTAATACAGTCTATCGATATTGTCAGTGTATCATCACTACTTCCACCTTCCACCTTCCACCCTTCCCACTTTTAGATATTTTAGTAATGAAATAGTTTAAAATGTACTGATTTAAAAATTTGAAGAGTTCCTACAAGACTGTCCAGACTAAAATAATAACTGATACGATAAACGGAGTTAAGAATAGTTTTTCCGATGATTCCATGATCCATCTGGTATTGAATGTACCATGCAGTACCTTCAGAAAAAATGTTTAATAACAATTTTCTTTTTTTGTACAATCTGTAATGTCATTGATTACAAACATCTGCTCGAGGTAAGGCGAAAGGGCATTTGGTATGCACATCATCAGAAGTCACTCTCAGATGAATATCTTATAGCAGACCAATAAAACCAAATGGAAGATATGTGACAAAGAAATTCTATTTTAATTTTGTAAACAAAGAAGGAAAGCACAACCAACTATTTATCGGTTCTAAATGATGCGGAGGGAAACTTACTATAGTCTATGCTTATAAAGTGTGGTAGAGTGGTGGCATCAATGAATAAAATTTAAGCTTATGAATTGCATATCTAATTTTCTTCCTGAAGATTGAAGACTTTTAGGAGCAGCATTCGTACTGAGTTTCTTCAGAGAAAGTCACCTCAATATTTTAAAAAACTAAATATCTAGATTTCCATCTTTTGATAACCAAGGAGATAATGCAAAATATCAACTTCTTTACAATCCTCTCATCTTCAGCTTCTCCTGACATTTATGAAAACGCTTTGTCATTGACTCTGCATTGGTATCTGTTCCAATACAAACTTCATCTTCATTTGGAGGAAGTAAATCATATCCAAATAAACAATAATCCAAAGCATAGTATCGCTGAATTGCTTCGCGAGTTTCAGGTTTCAAATCCTTGCATTTCTCATGTTGATTTTGTTTGTAGTGATTAGAAGAAGATCCCAATCCTCTATGATTGCAGAGTCTTCTAGTGTCAGTTTCCTCAATGCCCAAAACAGATTCGATTCTATGAATCCCTTCATCCCATTGCTCGTTACATAAAAAGTTATCAACGTCAACTGCAGTCTCATTCGCATTCAAAATCCATGTATATTGTGGTCGGAAGTGAACATATGATGTCGACCACTGTTTCTCTTCAAGATATTGCACATACTCATCAACAGATTGATCAGTATTTAGACCAAATCCATTGCACATATCGGATGTAAAGTAACGAAATGCACTTATGAAACGGGAACAAGGATGGCGAATACTAGTTGCTGCTGTGGTAAAGTCAACAATGCCCCTTGTTTCAGCGAAGCTCATCATTTCCACAATAGGATGGTGACCGCGTACTGGAAACCGGAGTCCTGCTTCATGATCATTTCTTGCATCATTCATCAATTCAGAATTTTCAAAGGTTGAACCTCTACTACATCATATTAGAAAGAGAAATAAATGAGTGTCATTCAGAACTTTGAAATGTAATGTGAATTGCAAACGTACGTTTTCGGAATATGACCTCATTTTCCAAAAATATTTTTTTATCTTCTTTTTGAAATGTCTGAATACTTTTGAAGAAGATACGTAGAAAAGATATTTCGATTGGCATAGACTTTGAATTCAATAATGTTTGATATTTGAACCAACAATCTATCCTATTTTATTACGTATAATAATTACAATTCATCTTGCTTTCGTTTGAGTGCATTCTGCAGCTGATCTTTCAACAAATCAATCTCTTTTTTCGAGTCTGAAAGTTGTGCCTGGAGCATTTCTTTGGCATCATGTTCTTCTTTTATAGCAATTGCAAGTTTTCCCAACAATGGATCCTTTTTCACATCCCCAATGGAAAATTCTATTCTACAAATAGGACAAGAATTACCTCTTTTCTCGTAGGACTGAGTAATGCATCTCTTACAAAAGCGGTGGCAACACTTGGAAATAATATGAACATCGAACAAAGTATCGAAACAGATTGGGCATTGTAAGTCGTCCGACAATGCAGGCAGGTTGCCAGTCAATACCTTGGTGGTAATATATTCTCTAAGCTCCTTAGACCATAAAAAATCGGGTGTACTTTCGTCATTATTTTCAATTTCAAGTATTTCTGGTCCAGCTTTGGACACTAAGTAGAGAATGACTTCTCTATCTGGATCATCTCTATATGAAAAATAATGAAGTAAGGTATTACCGCCAGATCTCTCTTCGTAGTCATCATCCCGATATTGAAGTAGTTCTTCCCCACCAGTTTCTACGGCAAATTTAATACACTCCAAGTTTGTTCTGTTGCACCACATGAAATTATGTAAAGCAGGCTGCTTTTCGTTATTTGTTTCAAGAAGCAGTTTCCATCCTCCCCTAGTAAGTAGGAACTCCACTAGAATGCGATGCTCTTTGAAATCTGCTTCGTCAAGTTCGTTCACGTCGATGAGCTCTCCAGATTCTTGAATAGGGTCACATGCACAATGTAAACAATTATTGCCTTCGCCGTCTTTCAAACGCAAGATGCCATCCCCAGCAATGTCTACAATCTTCTCGGCAATATCAATAGGACCATGACGCTTGCAAAAAAGCTGGAATGGAAGAGCATTCTCTACACTAAAGAAAGTGATACATTTGATTTTTGCTTCTCTGGACTCTTTGATGTCGTGCAAATACTTTCTAATGTTGCCAAAGTGAGAGCGTCTAATCCAATTGAAAAATTCTTGTGGAGTAACTCCAACATTTGTGAGACTCTCTATGTAATTTTGCACTCGAGGGCTTGGGTCCAATTTTCCAAGATGATCAATAATGATCTTCCTTTGCATTTTGTTTGAAAATTCCACAAAACTGTGTCCTTCAATATCTTTCATGTCAAGCAAATCTAGACCACCAACTTTCAAAAGTAAATTAATTGTTTTTGAGCAATATCCACCCATTCCCAAATACATGTGCAGTGAAGTTCTGTTTCTATGCTTATCTGTAGCTGGTAAATTGACAAGATCCTTTCCACCGATGGAAATGAGCAATTCAATGACTTCAAAAGATAGAGGGGAGTAAGATGTGAACCACCGCGGGTCGGCACTTTTCATCAATGCTACTTGCAGCAATGTGTATCCAGCTAGTTCTGCATGTACGAGCTCATCAACAGATTCAAATGTAATTGTTTCAATGAGACCTTTCATCAAATGAAGCGGAAGACCGTAGAGAATGGCCGAGCAGATTTCCTTTCCAATAATGACTTTCTTTTCCGCCTTTGATAGAGTTTCATCTGCGAGGAACTGTTCAACATGGTTCCAATTTTTATCTATTAATGCTTCATGCAGAAACTTTTCTTGATTTTTTCTTGCAATGGTAGAAGCTTGTATTTCTTCAATTCCTTGTTCATCATCATGATCTCTCCTTTGAAGAGTGGTAGTCGTTTTCTAAACTTCCATTAGAGGATCCAATATTTTGCAGCTCGTTCATTTTTCGAAATAGAACCTCCGATATCAAGACACTTCCTGAAAATGTGTATCTAAATAGGGCACAGAAATGTATCAACTATCACTGTGCTGCCTGTTAGATTTCAATTTTTGTTTCGTTGCACTGCCGCACTGCCGCTTGTTGTTTGTTGTCTCTCCTGGAATTGAGATTGAAATGGGACTAAAAATCTTGATGAAGGAACGGTCTTCTAACCGCTTTATTTTACTCATTATTAAAAAATACTTTTCGTCTGCCTTTTTAGAAGTGTCTGTCTGACTGATTAGTCCGCAACTCATGCAATCATCTTGTTGCATATCTAGTAGTATTTGTATACGTTCATTGAACTGTGACCAGCACGATCATTTTGTTACTTTGGATAGCATGTTTCCAACAATTGTGGAAGGGAGTTCGTAGTAGACTCAATTGAAAGAAATACTACAATAGAGTACTTACATAGAACATGATTGGAAAGATTTCATTTTGATACAATGGCTGGTTTGATACGACTAATCTTTTGAAGATAATTTTTGATACGATTGATTTCCACAAAAGAATGATTTTCCCTTCTTCTTTTTGTCATAAAAATAAAAATGCAAGAAGTAAACCCAGAACATACATCAAGCAGAAGAAATAAACGCATTTGCTATAGTGTTCTTGCGGTTGTGACTACTTATATTGTCATCATGACGATTATTGGATTTGTTAGAGGGAGAGACGTGAAAAATTTACCAGCAGTAGATTTATCTCAAAACAATAGTGTACGATTGTTACAATCTGAAGAAGCTGTTGGACCAAGTCTTGTATTGGATGTCACCAATGAAGTAATTAATGGTGACGATGTTTCCCTTTACGAATATCCTTGGTTTGTACAGCTAGAAGGTTCTAGAGGTTACTGCTCAGCTTCTCTCATAGCTCCAGAGGTAAGAAGTATAGGAAATGTTTCAAATTTTCACCATATTGACAAATACTAATTACATTTTTGTTAGTATGTCTTGACTGCTGCTCATTGTGTGGAACAACAGATTAAGAAAGGAAATCCAAAACCAATTGACCCTGCGACTCTCACATTGAAAGTGGGATACATGGGCGAGGGATACTTCAAGGAAAAATTCAGTGCAAGTGAGATTTTTATATACAAGAAATGGAATGGTAATGTTGGCAAAGGTGGAGATATTGCAATTGTAAAAATCAATGGCAAGAGTAGGGTTGCCCCAGCTACTGTGTACCCAAAGTTCATGTTACGATCAGGATTGTACAATTGGAAAAAATCCGATTTGAAAATTATTGGTTCAGGACTAAATGAAGTTGGTCAAGTCCCGGATATTGTACAAGATCTTGATGTGAAGGTAATTAGTCGTTGGACACACGTGAGAAAATATGGATGGCCAAGTTATAGCAAAAATATTGTTGCAGTTGTCGGAGAGAAGAAAAATAGTGGGGCTTGTAGTGGCGACTCCGGTGGTCCTCTATTTGATCCAAGGGCCAATGCTATTCATGGTGTATTGAGCTATGTCAAAGCAACAAAGGATGGTTCTTGTCACCCGAAGTATCCAAGTTATTACACCATGACCGAGAAATATATCGACTTTATCATGGATCATATTTGTAAATCTGCAAGCTCAAAGGATTTGACAGTTTGCTTGAGCCCATGAAAAGCTTGATTGAAAATGTTCAGCTTCGAGACTTTAAAAACTCGATAAATTATTAAAATTAACAAGTTCCATATATATCTGTGGGTATCCTGTAATTCATGTTTAGAAAGTTTAGGAGAGGTGGTAAGGTGGTATCCCATAAGTAATAGATAGTTGCTCATTGCACATCTTCCACTTTTTTTTCATCCTCGACTTCATTCCCATCCATATCCTCAATGAGGTTTCCCATTGCATTATACCAAGATTCACCAGTATTATTTCGGAACTTGCCTTTTGGATCTATGGTTTGCATGAGCGCAATAAACTCATACATTTTTGGAAACTGTTTCATAGCATATCCTGCATCGGTATGATCCAGTCCTTTAGCCCAATGCTTTCGAAAGCCAATCGGCTTCAACGTCTTTTCAATATCACCGAAGAACTCTGTCGCAACATCTGCCTTTGCTTGGAAGTCAATCCACATTGCATCTCGACCCTGACAGCAGCTCATCATTGCATCGTCTTGCTCTAGGATGGACATTGTTGTAAATATAGTATAAAAGCTGAATGAGACTTTCTTTTATAGAAATGTAGAGCAAATAATTTCAATGGCGAGTACTTACCTGTCGCACGAATCTCTAAGTTGTAGTATGGAACTCTATTCTCTTCGCAATAAGACATGACACTGGTCAATACTTCCACATTCTTTTTAAAATCAAAATTGAACTCAATATCAGCATGTGGAATACCATTGTTGCGCTCCTTACATAAAATATGGTTGTATTGTCCAACATAATGATTCAATCTTTCAAGTTGAGATTCGAGGACCTGAGAAAGGACATCATCTGCCCCCTCATACTCTCCCAAGTCGCAAAGGATAAGGTATTCCTCGAGCATCACCTTTTCAGCTTTATTTCTAAAATTGCAGTAGCCTGGATAGTTCACTGCCCCTCTCGCAATTGCATCATCTCTCGACGAGACAGGATTTGCAGTCCAGAAAGTAACCTTCTTTATACTTGGATAAATGACGACCCTGCAATATTTGTTCGACTCCATGACATCCTGGAAGCTCTTGATGAAATCGTCATCAAAGTCTACTGCAATCATACGAGCCTCCAAAATTTGAAGTGGTACAGCCTGGACCTCCATTTCAGTGACAACACCAAACACTCCCATGCTTGGGGCTAAGGCTGAGAAGAGTTTTGGTTCAGACTCCTTTGAAACTACGATTGTCTCGCAGTTAGGTGTGATCAGAGTGTATTCAGTTACAAATGCATGCAAGGATGGCACCGTCAAAGACCTATTTGTGATAGAATCAAGAACAAAATGAGATAAGGCCCAATGTATGAAGAGATGGGAAAGCACATAAAAGAAATCACAAAATTGGACAATCCAACATACCCTCCATGCGTTCCTGTCATAACAGCTCCGCTAATTGTCTGCCAGTCGATGGTGCCCAAGGTTCCAACTGCCAAGTCGTACTTCGCGAGCTCTGTACAAAGGTCATGAATCCTTACTCCAGATTCGCATCTCACGCGTTTCGTATCAACATCCACCCCTAAGATCTTGTCCATTTTGGTCATGCTCATAATAATACCTTCTGACGCAATTAGAGGAGCGCAGGAATGCATAGCGCCAGCACATCTGATCTTATCATTGTTCTCTATCAAGTCGATGATTTCTACCTTGGTGGTTGGGTATCTTACTAGTTTATCTTCCTCCACATGCACAGTCTCTGCCCAGTTGCTTAAAAGGCTCGATTTTGTAGATACATCAAGATTGATTGCCTTTGTGTTTACAGGAAGAGTGTCTTCCGCTTTCAATAGATGCTCACTTTCATCAATGTTGATCGCAAAGTTCGATGATGAAGAAGACATGATGAAAGATTGCTTTACTTTTGTACTTTATGCTATTTATGACAATTTTGTGTTAAGTTTTTGAGAATAGAAGTTGAAGTTGAAAAGCGTATGTGGTAAAGAAGGAAACCTAAGGTTGAAGTATTGACAAACGTATCATTGGTTCATCCCTGTAGACATGAGGGAAATGACATCAAAGGGAGTTATGGTAACTCGCGTTTTGTTTAATCCAACTACAATGAAGTATCAGTTACCGTAACCCCGAAAGATGACTTAAAACCTGTTTCGTTTGTTCACAGGGCCATTAAAAATGCGTACGCATGCATTGGGACTTGTTGAACACGCACGTATGTGATACAATTTCTTTCCCATACCTTTGTAATACAGTACTGAAGTTCGGAATCAAACAATTATATCGAAACAAATCAAAAACGTACACCTGTACCTATGGCGATGAAGAAGCTTTGCACTTGTTACATATCAGTATGTATTCTTGCATTCATTGCAATTTCAGCTGTAGGGAACGGACTAGATGGTGCACAAGGAGAAGTTAAGTCACTGAATCTCCATGCGACTGCATTTCAAGAAAGCCCCAATTCCTTCGACTTTTATGGAATTGGTGGAATCGCTTATGATAACTCTTCTGGACTTTGGATTGGAATTAACGAAGGAAACCCTGGAGTAAGTTGTGCAAGCTACTTTATATAGTAGATTTTACATTATGTATTACCACCTCTAATAGTGATGACTTGATACTATCTTTTCTTTACCGCTTAGGCTGGCCTCCAAAAGGAAGTTGAAAAGCCACGTATCTATAGCTTTCGACCAAATTGGGGTTCATCATCCACAAATGAAGACTCCTCGCCGAGGGGTACCATTGACATTTTGTCTAGCCATGAAATTAATCCTGGAGATGGCTTAAAATGTGAAGGAATTGCGAAAGTACCAAAGTGCGAGAGTGCTGCATTTGAAACAGAAGAATACTGGTTGGTATCAGAATCTAATTCAAATACGGAAAAGACAAACTCTTACTTCTCCAAGAGATTTGGGCATGTAGATCTTAATACATTCGTTCCTGGCTCTCGCAGAGATTCTCGATTTGTACGTGTTTCCTCTAATGGGACATTGCTAGAAGAAATCGCATTACCCAAATGGATGCTATGGGATGGAGTTTATGATTGGGATCCATGGTAAGTACTCAACCATTTCACCATCTTATTTGGAATCAACTCTATTACTAACCCGCTCATAACTTTGTAACTTTATTGTATCTGATCGTCATAGGAAATGCTATGGGAATCGTGTATTGAAAGGGTTGCATTCTCTCACCCTCCTAGAGGCATCGGAGGAAAATGAAGTAGACACTACTCAACTAATTATGATGAACCAGCTAGCATTATATCAAGACGGACCAGAACCAACAATTTTCGAAGGAAGCCATATTAGAATCATGTTCTGGGACGTTGTCTCAAGTAATGATGGTGATAATCAAAGTTGCACCCAACATGTAAAGTATTCTCGGTCTTACAGGTATCAAACTAGTCGCATGATTATAGATACATTCCAGAAAGGGGCAAGGCATGTCCGAGGAGTATTCGGTGTCTTGGCAATTTCATCCACGGAATTCCTAATCACGGAGACTGAACTTTTAGAAGGATTTGGTATCGTCAAGTTTATCTCTGATGTTTTTTATGTTAAAATCGATTCTGCGAACGATACAGTCGACCATTGTGACTCTCTAGTGGATTGTGAGGAGATAAGTATTCCAATGAAAAGACACCTACTAAGGCGTCATCATCCATATGAAATGTCTTCTCTTGCTTGGGGACCAAAAGTGGAAAAGAATGGTGTGTTGCTTCCTACTGTAGCTATGAGTTTCGAGGACGATGATGTGGTTGGTATTCTGATGGAACTGTACACTCTGAATATTACTAATTTGGCCTTTGAGCCGATTTGGGAAAACAATATAGATTCATCAAAGTTTGTACTACAAAGAGTGTCAGTCCTCTCCGCAGTATGTCTTTTATTTGCTGCTGGTATCATTTTGCAGTATTGTTGGATAAGGAAGCAAGGTATGAAAGAACAAACTAATCAATCCATTGCAAGCCACGATGGTAATGTTACTCGAAGAAGGCTGAAGTACAATGACTATGTACTTGGATCAGCGATAGCCAACTCTACGTTATTAGGAGGGGTTGTCTTTGGATTTCCTGGTTTAGTTCTAATACTGCGTAGAGAAGGTGTCTTCGCCGAAGTTTGCTCTTGTGGAGTCTTTTGTGCCGGTCAACAGGAGAAACTATCCATCATCTCTACAATAGGGTTTGCATCTGCTATATCTTCTCGGCTTTTTGCAGGTATATTTCTTGATCATTTTGGTCCAAAGTTAACTGCCCTTTGCTCAGGAATTGTATCTAGTGCAGGTCTGATCTATTTAGCTATGGCAGAAGACGTATCGCAAATCACAAGCAGAATCACAGGTGGCTGGATACTTCTTGCAGTTGGCGGATCTGCTATGCATCTCACTAGTTTCCATGTCACCAATCTTCGATGCACTAAAGCAGATAAAAGAAAATCATCATTGCATGTTTCAGCTGGTTTTGGAGCTGGGTCTTTAGTTTTACCTATTTTGCAGGTTGTAAACCAGTATGGCGATGTAAAGCTCCAGACTATATGTCAATTCTATGCAGCTGTTGCTATCTTCCTTACCGTCAACAGTTTCCTTATACAGCCATGGAGAGCTTGGAATTCTTTAGGTAGTCAGGCAGAATGTGACTTCAATTTCCTCAAATCATCATGGTGGCCCAAAAAAGAATTACACAAAAAGAAGACCTTGACCGCTTTGAAGAATACCAATGACCAAAAGTTCCCACCGTTGAAAGAAGCACTGAAAAGTTTTGCATTCTGGGGAGAATGCTTCTGGTTTTCGTCACAACTCTTTTTGCTAACTTACTATTTGTCCACAATCAATCAGATTCTGTTTGCACTTGGTGACGCAAAGGTGAATCAAAATGTAGATAGTCTTCTGAACAACATGTATACAAGAGCTAGTATTTTCTTTAACGGCTTTGGTTTCCTTTGGAGCCCAATTGTCGGGTATGTGATGAAGACAAGGTCAATATACTTTAGAGTGTATCTTGAGATAGCAATGGCTTTTGTAATGTCATTAATGCTCACGGTGCCTAATCTTGAGCTACAAGTTATGGTATTTTTGTTGCAGGCACTCGTCAGATTGCAAGTTTTCTCTAATCATTTTGCATATATTGCAGAGCGCTTTGGATTTCGCCATTTCGGATTGCTCAACGGGATTTCATCTCTAATCGCAGGCATGTTTGGTTTGCTTGGATATATGCTACAAATCTTCTCTGTATTCATCGCAAATGGAAACTTTGGTCTTAGTTTCTTCATGGTTGCCGGGCTGGTCCTTTCAAGTTGTGTCTTCCCATTTGTCCTGAAGAGAAAAGACCTTGCGATTCCAAAAGAAACTGAAAAAGTGACCGCAGAAGAAGCCTCCTTGAATGTGAACGAGTACGATCTTTCTTGTCAAGAGGTAAAGCAAATTCAGAAGACCCCAATGCTTACTCATACGTGATCATTTAAAGATGTCAACGAAGAAGTTATATTAATTAATAAGAATAGTGGATGAAGAAAATGTAGTGTCAATGAAATTTGATCTTGTTCTATGTATTGAGTAAGGGCTTTTAAAAGAACAAGTCATCAAAGATGTATTTCACTATCTTCAAATTAGACATCAAATGCTGCTGATTGAGTCATGTCTGGCTTTTCATCTTTTTCACTGTTTTCACTATCGTCATCAGAGATCTCCTCAATAACTATCTTTTGTCGAAACCAATCACTTGGTCCCCGAGATACCGCTGGGCTTGATGGAAAAGATACCTTCTTTGCAGCTGTAACTGAGCCCTGTGGAACCATCTCTAATGAATGGCTAAGCTTGGACTCCGCAATCAATAAGCTACGAAGAGTTGATGTCTCAGTTTCATTGACTTTTGGCTGCTGTTCACATCCTTCTGATTCGTCGCTAAAGACTCCGAGTCCTAGTACATATTTGCAGCAAAAGACTCCTTTTGACATTGAGTCGGGCTGATCGAAAGGGATCACGAAGAATCCATCCGTATTGTCCGGTAATATGAATGTCCCATAAGCACTTTTCTCTTGAGACTTTAAGAATTTGAGTATTTCATTCAACTTTTCACTATTGTTGCTCCAAAGAAAACTTTTCATCCATAGCTTTTCTTGTTCTGCATCTCCATTTGCAAATCGTCCATAATCTTCACGTGTATATCCATCAATTAGTAAATTTGAAGGCAAACGGATGTCACGTTTCAGTGGACGTCCATTGATGCCATCAGAAAATGGTAAGATTGTTGTAAGAAACTTAGGTGTCGAACCTCCCTTTTTGATATACACGGTTGTACTGAATTTGTCAAATCCAGGTCCGAACTTTTGCTGAATCCTGTCTTTGTCTTCGCATCTTCGACACTGAAACTTTTTCTTACCAGATTCTTTTCGCTCCAATTGCCTCGAACTAAACTTGTCTTTCTCTTTGCATATTTTACAATACGGGCATTTGATTGACTCTTCTTTTATGTTGATATGCATTTTGTCTTTATTCGAATCTTTCCTATCATCAACACAGGATTTAGATCTTTTCCTATCAAAGGTAAGTTGAGGCGTCTCTCGCTTGCGACCTTTATTCCCATTCGTAAATAACTGTTCTTTATACTTCATTTGATAGTACATTGCTGCCATTTGACACATTGGAATACACACAGTAGGGTCTACAGCATTGAAAGCTTTCGCTTTATGACAAAACGGACAATCCACAGTATTTCTTAGGTTCTTTTGCTTCACTGTAGAGTCCCTAATCCTTATAGCTTGCAAACAATCAAAACATATTAAATGACTACAATTCTGAGATTGAATAGGCGTCCTTCCAGACTTGACCTGAGTTGAATCTGCAGAGTATAATTTTGAACACTGTGGACATCTAGGTTCCATGCAATCATTTGTCATCTTTTTCATTTTTCGAGGTCGCTTATGGTGAATGAACTTCATTCTACTGATTGCATCTTCTGTCAAAGCATCACATGATGTATCTTTATAATATACTTGATAGAATTTCCCATCGTATCCAACTATTCTACCATAGTTTTTATCTGTTGGACGAATAAATTTTGTCCCTATTTTGTATTTTGCCTCTTTGACTATAGACATTGAATTTGACTGGATAGGTTTCGCATCTATAGATGAGACTTTATGAATAACTTCTTTCTTGTGATTCTCCTTATAAAGTGAAGCCGAGGCTTTCTCTACTGACTTTAGCTGCAGTTTATCGGAGACTTTGAGTTCTATTTCCATACATGTAATTAATTGTTCAATAGATGAAGCCTTTTACAAAACACCATATGAGAAAGAGCATCAATCTTCAAAGCGCAAGGATTACTATATGCTACTTACAAGCTCATCATACTGCTTATCTCGGACAAAGGAAGTCTTTACTGAATGACTGCACGAAGGACACTCGCTTGTTTGTTGTTCATCTGTGCAATTCTTTCGAAAACATTCTTGACAAAATCTATGATTGCATTCAGAAGAGACCAAACAAGTCTTTAGCGGCTCTTCGCAACAGGAACACAGAAAGTTCCATTTTATGTTCTTTAAATCTTGATACATGTCCTTTAAATTCTTTTCCAAGTTTTGCTGTTCCGAAGAATCAAGATCCATTTCTTCTACAATAGGAGTCAAACTTTGCACGAGAGCATGAAAGGCATAATCGGCACGAAGAGATCGTTTCGTAGGTATATTTGATCTACACTGAGGACATGAATTGCTGCATTTACGTAATGATTCTTGAATGCATGCTTTACAAAACCTATGTTGACAAGAAGGTGCAGTATGCGTATCTTCTAGAACTTGAAGACATATGGGGCACTCGATCTGCATTTGTATCTTGATGAGCAAGTTTGAGATGTCCCTCTTCTCCACGGCAGACAAACTTTTCCGCATCTCAGTGCCTGTATGTATCTGCATGGAAAAGGTGATAGCGAGAAGGTAGGTAAAAATATAGATAAGAGTGGCTGATAGCAGAGGATCTCTATTTGAACTTTTCACAGAACAAATGTTGACGTTGTGTGTGGTTGAGAGTTGACAGTACTCGTCTGTACCAAGAAGTCAATTAGCTATCCATCGGAATCAATTAGATCTGCATTTTTTGTAGTTTCCCTTTAGTAAAATAATAAAATAGAAGTAAGGGTCTGTTCATAAATAAAACTACAATATATTTAATAGAGAATAAACTTAGGAATATCAAGAAGGAAGCTCTTTTTCAATATCAAATGTCTACTATTTGTCTATTTGCAGTGGCGAAAGTGGGACTAAAATCTTCGAATCATTCTGTTTCCTTATTCCTGAAATAATGCATCTACAACTCTTGTAATCAATTCATCCCTGCGCAAGTCACGCTTACTCACAATTGGTTCTCTACAGGATGGACAAGTCTTTTCTTTTTTCTGTTTTGTTGCTTGCCGTATGTGTTCTTCTATACATCTTTTGCAGAAGCGATGGCCACACTTTGTCACGTGAGGATTTGTGAATCTTTCAAGGCAAATAGGACATTCCAGTTCTTCTTTCGTATTCGATATGACCTTATCCAAATGTTCATATGTCGTCAGCTTCTGAATAAGTTCTTCATTTTCTTTAGTCAGGCTTTCAAGTTTCCTTTTATTCGACCTCTTTTCGTTCTCACTTGCTTTTTTGTAGGAATCAAATTTCAACTCTGCCTTTTGTTTGAGGTCAGCGGATGATTTCTCCAAGATTTCGCTTTTCACTGTCAAATGTTTGCAAGTTTTGGTCAACGCTTCTTTCTCTTCCAGCAATTTCTTGACATTCATTTGCATGCTTGTATTCTCCTCGGTGAGTCTGTTTGTGATCACCTTCTCTGCATTATTCCGTGACTCTTCCTCACTCAACCAAGTAGTCAATTTTTCTTCTTCTTCCAGCAATGTCTCGACTTTCATTTGCAAGCGTGTGTTCTCTTCCGTGAGTCTGTCTCTATGCAACTTCTCCTCATTATTCCGTGTCTCTTCTTCTCTTAACCGAACAGCGCATTTTCGTAGACTTTCATCAGACTCTTTTCTCTTCGCATCTAATCTGGTCAACTCTATTACAAGTGAATTAATCTTGTTGTTTTTTTTTGATAAAGCTATATCATTCTCTAGATCTTGAGAACTGAGCCTATCCTCAAGTCTCCTTCGGATTTGACGTTCTTTGTGTAATTGCTGAATTTTCTTTGTAATGGTAGCATCGTACTCTTCTTTCATCTCATTAAGTCTTTCATCTATATGCTGTTGATTTAGGAGTTCATCATATTTTCGTTTCAATGGAGTCACATCCGGAGTTATGACCGTAGAATAATCTGGCATCTTCTTGCTTTGCATAGGTATTCCGGAAACACTTTTCAAGACTCGAATATTATCATGGTCGGTAGAATGCACCCTCTTTGAATTGTGGTCCTGTTGAAGCAAGTCACTTCTTGTAATTGTTATAGTAGAGTCTGCTGATGTTCCTGTAAATCTCAGGTCACTACTTTCTTTCTCATGTAAATCACCATCTTTCGATGACGGGGTTGGAGTACCTTTGACTATTACATCCAATGAAGGCATTTCTTTTAGTGAAGAATTTTCTTCGGCTGCTGAAGGTTTTTGAGTATCTTCGACTATTTGAAATAATGGAGGTGTGCGTTTTGGAGTATCTTCGACCATTTGAACTCATGGAGGTGTGCGTTCAGATGCTGGAGTCTTTTGCTCACTGACCTCTACTTCATCACTTCCCTCGATTGGCTTTGTACTTGTGCTTGTAACTTCTTTCGATAAGCTTGCTTGAGCTGCATCAGATTGAAGAGATGTAGTGACATTGAATTCCTCCTCAAGATTCGCTTCAAAACCATTATACGCTCGTTCAAACGCAGTTAGAATAGGTTGTATTGTATGCTCATCTACAGTTGGATTTGTAAATATATAATGCAATGGTGTCAGATCAATATCGTCTTCTTCAAGCCAATCTTGTAGTGTATATTCTCTATCAAAAGTTGGATTATCACTTCGACAGCGTTCATGCAATGGGTATTCATAGCTGTTACGATCCTTTTTTGTCCATCGATTTTCTATCCACTCCGCAGCCCTTTTTTGAATTTCGCTATTATTGCCATCTTGGTATGAAGTAAGTAGTGTTTTTATTGTATCAACATCTGTGTTTGGATTGATGAATAGGTAATGCAGTGGAGTAAGATGAACATCATCCCCCTCGAGCCAGTCTTGTAGCTTAAATTCTCTGTGAAAAGTAGGATTTTCACTGCAGCAGATTTTATGAAGTGGGTAATTACCACCTGGATATTTTTTAGAGACTTTCATGTGGTGTTCCCTAATCCATCTGGTTGCTTTCTTTTGCATTTCCTTAGCAAGGCTTTAGGTTTGGAACGAGTTAGTTTTGACCAGAGGCCAATTTTTTCAATGTTCCAATCATAAATTTTAGTGCTATGAACATGAAATAGAATCAAGCTGTTATAACCATTAAAAGCTGCAAAACTAATAGTTGTACATGATTGCGGTATAAAGATTGAAAGCAGATGTTCGCATTGTTCGAAGGCATAGCAACCAATGCAATTGAGTTGTCCGGAAAGTTTGACAAACAAAAGACTCTTGCAGCCTGAAAAGGCTTTACCTTCAATTCTTTTGACAGTGTCAGCCATAATGACTATCTTGACATTAATACATTCCTTGAAAGCATATGAAGGAATCCTATTTACTCTAGATAGAATTATAATCTGCTCCCAAGAATCCCTTTCTTCTAAATCATATTCTAGAGGACCTCCATCATAAAAGAGAGTTTTAAGCCCCCTATATATTCGCACTCCAGGTCCCGCTTCTTCAAACTCTTTCCATTCTGCCTTTGTTGGCAATCGCATTAACTTCATGGTACTTAGGTGAAATTGTAGTGCTTTAATAAAGTATCTATATTCATATATATTGAAGTATCTATTGAAGAAATTCTTAAGGTTCTTCTTGTGTGTCAAAAGTGGCCAAAATGAAACGCGATCTTTTCATCTTTGCAGTACTCAAGACCTACCATATGAATATACAAATAGTCGTACATGGAACGTCATTGTTATCTTTCTCTTCGACGCGCATGGCACCCAAACAAAACGACGAAATAAACATGAAATAAAATAGAAAGAAGTGAAGTCCATCTATGTGTGAAACTGATTGCTTCATGCACTTTTCATTCTCTGAATCTGCATTATGAATAGAAACAAGATATATGGGACGACGTCCGCTAATAGTCCACGCAACAGGTTCGCAATAAGTCGACCCCGAAATTCTAGGAAAATGAAGCAACTGAGTCTATGCCTACTCATTGCGAACCTATTTGTATTTCTATATTACATATTATATGCTGCCAATGCAAGAGAAGCAATATCATTAGAACATATCACGTCAAATAATGGAAATGAAAACACAAATAATAAAGCCGAAGGCACATATCTTGGCCAACTGCGAAAAGAAGGAAGTAAATACGCAACAGTCATGGCAATGGCATCAGGCTATGAACTAAAAGTCTACAAAAGATTTGTAGGAACATTACGAAAATCAGGCTTTGAAGGAAACATCATATTAGGAGTCAAAGAACCTCTAAATCCAGAAATTGAACAATATTTCAAGGAGCAAAATGTCACTCCAAAATATTTAAAACTCGTCGACTGTTCCTTCGGGACATGGTCGGAGGAAGAAATGAAGAATATAGATGTTCATAAAAAAGAATTGAAAACTTGTGCACATCCTTATAATGATATCAAACTTCGTTGGAGTAGATTTCCTCTCTTGAGAGATTGGTTACTCGAATGTGAATCTTGTACTGGACCTGTATTGGTTACTGATGCAAGAGATGTTTTCTTTCAAAGAGATCCTTTTGGTATTGGTGCTCCTGAAGTTACAGGATTGCAAGTGTTTCAAGAACATTATACTCAAACTACTGCTCATTGGCTTGTTCAGTGGCCAATCAAAGATTGCAAAGGGATAGACTATGCCGAGCCAAAATATGCTTCTCAAACAATGTTGTGCAGCGGAACTACAATTGGAACACGAGATGCAATGATTAGCTATTTGAATGAAATGCACCAAGAAATGAAATTATGGATGAAAGATCCGAAATGTTGGTTCAATACGAATGGTGATGATCAATCTATTCATAACTATTTGTATTATTCGAATAAGCTATCAAATACTGTGTCAATACCGAACAGAATGGGGATTGTAAATACAATAGGGGTACAGGGTGATTTCATACTTCGTGATCATATCAAAGAATGGAAAGAAAAGGGACTAGATGAATCACAAGCCAATGAGAAACCATATTTTGGAGCTTCCGAAAATAGATGGATAGGTAACGGCTTTGGTTTGATTGACGATGAAGGCTTTTTTGTTGATTTAGATGGAAGTAGATCAAGAGTTGTGCACCAATTTGAGTAAGTTGACAATAGTATTCACATTTTATATCTTGTATATATTTCAAGTTACTAAAATTTTTTATGTTCTTTTCTGCCTTTAGTCGATTTGGTTTGCCATTTGATAATGCTATTCAGGGTCCATTCCGTGATTTCATTCCAGAATAAACCAACCTTAATATCTTCAAAAAGAAGTTTCTCTTTCCTTTATTCCAACATTCTTTTAGCAATATGATCAGCAATAAAGTTGCCCCACAAAGCATAGCCAAAGTCACTCGGATGAACTCCGTCCAATGCAACAAGTTCCTCATACTCAGCTAATGAAGAAACTACTAAACATACATTCTCCGATGCTTCGTAAAAGCTTTCGGTTTCTTGATAATCTTTGTCAACCTCATTCTTGGAGACATACTTCTTCATTAGAGTCTCGATACCTTCCTTCATTTTAGAACTAATATTTGTAAAACTGTAAATTATCCTTCCGTCATTTCCTTGTGATGATTGACTTTCATTGATAGTTTCTTTATTCGGGGACTCTACGAAAAGGACATTTGGAAACTCTTGAGCAAGAGAACGCTTCTCGTCATCCATCATCTGCAGCAAACTTTGAACAAACCAACATAGCGGAGGATAGTGAAAGACTTGAGGTATGGTTGGCAATGCTGGTAGGCAAATGAGTGTTGACTTTGTTTCATCAACTTCACTTCTTGATTCACTTTTTCGACTGAAGGTTAAAAGAAGCCTTTTCAGTTCTTCCTTGAAAGTATGCTTATTCGATCCAGTCTCATCCTGAAGAAATGGTAGAAAGATGCCTTTCAAATCATTTACTCCTGTCAGAACAATGACGACGTCATATTCCTGTGATTTTATCATGGACTTTTCGATTTGCTTCCATTTGGTTTCTCTTTCTTTGTCGTCTTGATCAATATCCTTCTTTAATCTCTTCTCTAGCTGCATGATGCGAGGTAGAGGCTTGGTCATGTTAAATCGATTATTAAGGAAGTCTTTCCCAAACAGTAAAAGATCATCCCAACTATCTATGGATTTCATAGCAATAATGGTCTTCACTTTATCTGTTAATTTCATCAATGTAAACTGTTCCAGGATTGTAGAAGTAGCTGCACCTGGAATCCCTACAAAAAAGAATAGATTAGAAACGAAGCCTCACGCTCGTGATTTGCGTAGTATAATCCAATGCTTACCATGACATGTCCAAAATACTGGCTTCTCTAATTTCTTACTCAAATTCTTTGCAATACTTTCCGGCAAGGGTGATATTGCCCGTAAAGATCCAACTCCAGCTGCCAATGAATCACCAATCACTAAAAGTCGCAAAGGTTCCTTCTCTTGATCAGTTCTTGCCCTGCCATTCATTATTCGACGTTTCAAACCATTCCAGCTCCACATTCTACTTTTCTCAAATTTGCTAGAATCTTCATGCTGTGACTTGACATAGACCAAGCCTTTTGAAGGCGAAAATGGAAATGGTGCATCTCGATGCCGATGTCGAAATTGAGTCACAAAATAAGCACTTTGAAGCAGTGCAAGAGATGGAACAGCAACTACTACTCCAGCTGATATTTTGGATATACCTTTTGATGTGAGATTGGAAAACATGGGAACAGAATAGCAATCAAGAGGAGCTCAGTTCATAGAACAGCATATCTATTATGGAATTTATGTAATAATAAAAAGACAATTTTTTCTTTCTTACTTTTGTCCTACACAAAGATTCCATTAGAGCAATTCCGAATCTCCAAGAATTCTCAGTCCCTCCGGCCTTGCTTCTTTAATACGAATCCTATTGAAAAACGATTTCACAATGTCATATGAACAATACATTGTTAAGGACCAAGAGTATCCCATCTCCTTTCTCATGAGGCTTTATTATCTTCATGACCTAATTTAATCATCATCATCATAATCAAAGAAAGCCCTAAAAGTGCCAACGAGAAAAGGAAAATAAAATGAGAAGGTTTTCAGTTGTCAATGCGTTTTTCGACATGTCAACTGAAGTCATGAGCTCTCATTTTTCTATATATCTTTTTCTTTCGAAAGTTTCCAGAACGTAGTGAAATAGCAAAACAGGAGTCTCTACTATTACCAAACACAAAAACTACTTGAAAAAAAAGATATAAAGAAAGAAACATACAAAGAAAGAGTAGATTTGATAGAAAACAATGTGATTTGATTTGAACATATAGTTATGAAAATTAATAATATGAAGACATGACGAATTAGAAGTATTTGTAGATTGCACTATAAGAAGTATCTTGATGAAATCGTTCAATGACAAATTTCCTCTAAAAGAAGAAGAAAGCCAACATGGTACTGACAACTGCAGCCCCAAGTGCATAATATGTAGATTTCGAATAAGATGCAGAAATCTTCACAGTATAGTATCCCTGAGACTCCAACAATTCAACTGTCTCGTCCAACTGCTGCTTCACCTCTTCAAAAACCTCATCAAGGTCACAGCTTGGACCTGCACAGTCGCCAATGTCATTCCATACAAGCTTGGTTTTGACATCATTCTCTTTTCCTGAGATTGTAATCTTAATTGTAAAATACTGTCCACCATGACTCTCACAAACTTCCTCCAAACCTGGAAACATCAATTCAAAGTCACAATCTGCACTGACACTTTTCTTATCCTGGTTGATATCAACTTCGCAATAAGTATATAAATCTGATTCAGTGAATTCAGATTCAAGAGTGGTTTCGAGGTTATCCAAGTATGCAGCAATTTCATCTTTCTCGTAGAGAGCTGTAGTTTCGTCGAGACAAGTCTGAGATACTTCGAGATTACACAATAAAGAAAAAGTTCTCTCTCTATGCAGTTCTTTCAGATTAGTAGATTCCATAGTTCTTCTGATGAGCTGAAACTCATTACTAGAAGTATCTGCTGAAGCAGTTCCAGAAAGAAAGCAGAGAGAAGCAAGAGCGAGTAGAGATTGTTTGTGTGTGTTGAGAAGCATCATGATATCTTATTCTTGAGGATAGATTCTACATCGGAAAAATGCGTTGTTAGCTCAAATCCTATCCAAAATGCATAATTCTACCTACTTGTGAATGTCATTACTTACTATTGTTGTAGTTTGAATACACTTTTGAAACTATTTCAATGTGTTGACTTTCGTAAAAAGTATGATCTTAGTTAATGGGATTGACTGACTTGTTTGAATTGTTTATATTATGAGAGGATGATGAAAGAAGAATGAATCAACTATCTTTTGGCTTCTTATTTCGACATACGATCAATTCCGATCAATGCTATTTTGGGATTGGTGACTACAATACATACGTACTTCACGATCTTTTTTCAAAAAAGGCGCCAAATAAAGATTTCATGTCCTTCTTCACGAGCTGACTTTAAATGAAGCAAATTCTTTATGTACTACTGCATGCAACAGAATTGACTGAATTCAGATCTCTTTACGACTACTTAATTTGAATCTAATTATCAACGTCTTATTTTCTTGCTACTACCTACGTCGACGAGATATGGACGCGAACAAAACAAAAAAGAAAAACAAAACAATACGTAAATTTTTTCTTACAAAATGTTGTTAAATAAATATGCATGAAGAGTTTCCACAAAGTGAACTGTGATGACCAGAACATTCAGACTGCTGCGTAGTATCATCTCTAATTGATGACGAAGACAGCTAAAGTACTGATTACTGCAATCCAAAGTCCAAAATATGTAGATTTCACTTCAGACCCAGAAATCTTAACGCTCAACCCCTGTGACTCCCACTGACTCTTGGTTGCATCTAGCTCAGCTTTTGCTTCTTCGATTATTTCATCAGTATTACAGCTTGCTCCTGCACAAGAACCAATATCTTTGAAAGTATACTTGATTTTGATATTTTCACGGTAGTAACTGAGGCTTCCTGAGATTTCCATAGTAATGGTAAAGAACTGACCACCAGCAGTCTCGCATGCATCCTGAAGCCCTGGCTGCGTTGATGCCACATCACAAACAACGGTGATGGATTTCTTGCGTTCATTGGCATCAACACTACAGGTATCGGCATCGTAATAAGTAAGATCAGTTCCAAGGCTTTCCATATACGCACTAAAATCTTCATCAGCAAGAACAGCTTCAGTTTCGTTGAGGCAAGTCTGAGATACTTCAAGTTCGCGCAAGAAACTAAGAGTTCTCTCTTTATGTACTTCTCTTAAATCAGTAGATTCTAAAGCTCTTTGGATGATCATCTTGTCAAATTCATCACTGCCGGATGGATTTTCAGCAGCAGTTCTTGAAAGAACACTTAGAGAAGTAAGAGCAAGGAGGAAAAGATTGGAAAGCATCATTATGATTCTGTATCTTCTTGACTTGTTGAGGAAAGATTTGCCTATGAAAGTAAGAAAAAGCTTTTGAGTGAGTCGTCAAAGCAATAATACCAACCATCATTTGAGAGTTTTCTCATGCAAGATCAGTAGATATACCAACGTATACCTTTTCGTCATACTCACAGCAGAAGTTTTGATTTACTTTGAAAGAACAAGAGGTTCGCTATTTATGCTGGCTTTGGGTTTATGAAACAAAAGAGTATCTTTTTTTGTGGTACATTTGATGGTAATCCAGAGACAAGAGAGTTGAAGTTTTTTATAAGATAAATCTTGATGAATTTTCACGATATTGTAGCTGCAAAGGTGGAATCAAATATCCAATAACGAGAAATTCGTGGGATGTCAAACCAGAATTCTGATGACATTTAGGTGGCTATTTTATTGAACTTCAATGCAATGCGGCTAGCTTTGGTGAAAAAGTTCGTGTGACTTGTAGTACAGTAGTACGTACAGTAGGTGGTACTACTTACTTCGAAAATAAGAAGGTAAGGAATAGAGGAAGTACCATATCTATTTTAATTATGTTGCCTACAATTCAAATGGCATACTGTGCAATCGCAGCGCTCTTTCTTTTGTGCAGTATTGAATCTTGCTCTGCGTTTCTTGCTTCTTTGAGAAGCGATGGATGCTCAAGAACGGACAGAATACGGAGGCAAAAACACATCATGACCAAACAGATCATCTTTCCCTCCTTGAAATATGTTGAAGAAAATATGGAAAGTGAAGAAAGCAACTTGAACTTGAGTAGAAGAGAGTCCGTGAACTCATTTATAGCATTAGCAACAGTATCTACATTCACGATACCGATGCAATCTTATGCGGCAACTCAAGAAGAAAAGCCAAGTACTTTTCCAAAAGAAAAGAATCGTACAGATGGATATGAAGTACGACATTCATCTTCCGAATGGTCAACTATACTTAGTCCAGCTCAATACAACGTTTTACGAAGAGGAGGAACAGAACGACAGAGAGCATCCATTCTCGAAAAGGAAAAACGTAATGGTGTATATGTTTGTGCAGGCTGTCAAAATGATTTGTTTGCAAGCTCAGCGAAATTTGATAGTGGAACGGGTTGGCCGAGTTTTGATTCGCCTATGAATGTGAAGAATATTGAAATTGAAGATGTTAGCTTTTTGCAAGCCTTTGATGGTGTAGAAGTACGTTGTAAGACTTGTGGAGGACATTTGGGAGATTTATTCGGTGATGGCTGGAGGTATGGTTCTAAAACTGGAAAACGATATTGTATCAATGGTGCTGCACTGATATTTTTATCAGAAGGTGATGATAAGCCTTTACGAGGTGATCTTCCTCCAAGGAATAAAGTGATTCAATACGAGCCTGCAATGAGAAGAGAGTCGTAGATTGTATGTATTCTATGTTTATTCTATCATGTAATCTTGTAACGTAGGTGGACTTAAACCTGCAATAAGCTATAGAATTGTCCAGTAGATCCATCGTTCAAAGTATTGAGACCATCTCTTGGAATAAATGACTCAAAGGCTGCGTCATAAGCTTCGCCATAATTTCCAAGGAGGCTAACTCCATTCTCAAACATGTTGACAGAGCTAAACAATGGACCAAATACTCTTGGATGAGGCATATCTTGCGCATTGGCCTTGGTGATGTTTTGCTCTTCGGCATAGATCAAAGCCATAATGTTCCACTTAATGAGAGCTGAAAAGATTGGATCTCCTTCGTTCGTAGCAACACTCAATGGTTCACGTGAAAAAGCTCTTGCTCCAATCTCATAGGTGCCAATGGTGGAATTGAAACCTCCATCTTGTACAGTTTGGACTGCGATATCATGGAAACCTCCAGCAATTACGTTACATGTACCACTATTGAGTCCAGCAATTTCGTCTTCAAAAGATTGAACAGTAATAATGTTATTTGAATCGATTAGCTGAGCTGTTCTCGCAAATGTAGTTGTTCCTTCAAGTACACACACTCTTAGATTGGAACAAGTTGGATCAGTCGCTCCTGTATCACCATTTAGAGCACAATCAAGATACGGCTGAAGACCGCCAAAGCGAAATCCATCCCAAAAGTAAGGAGGTGGAGACCATGCTGGAGGAACAAGATTGAAAGGTCAGATGAGGAAAGACAAAAGATCAAAGTATGAGAAACACATTGAAACGTACCAAAACCAACTCCGATGGAAGGTTCCATGAAATCTCTGACGATAGTCCAAGTAGAAAGTCGAACCAAAACATCAATCTCTTGATCAGCTAGAACCTGGAAGCGATCTCTAGCTGGTAAATCTGTAAATAGTACACGAGGTACGCCATCAAATATTGCAGAGGCAATGAGATTGCATAGGTCAACATCGAATCCAGAGTATTCTCTTGTTTCAGGATCAAAGGATGCAAATCCAGCACGGATGTTGATTCCACAATTCAAAAATCCTCTCTCGCGGATCTTTTGCACAGTCTTGGATACCTTGTTCAGTTGAGGTCCTTCAATGTTGATTGAGCCAAATGGATGAGAATATAAGAGACCAGTTGTTCCATCGTTTGCCAAATTGAGCCCTGAACGAGTGACAATAGCCTCGAGAGTTCTCTGGTAGACTTCACCATAATTTCCTACAGCACAAATAGCATTACGAAGTGACTTTTTCAGGTTCGCTCCAAGCTCAGTTTGCAATAGAACATTTTCGCAGTTTTCGATTCCTACACCAGCCTCATCGGATTGATGAAGTTGTTCAAAGACCCATGTGATAATATCTTTGAGAACGTAGTCTTCAGTTCTAGACGCAAATGTGATCGGCTCCTTTGAAAGTAATTCCTGACCAATGGTGTAGTCTCCTTCGTATCCTGCTTCGCGGAGAGTTTGTTCGCTTAGCTCAACCATTTCTCCAGCAATGACATTACATTGACCATCCTATAATAAGTCAACACTTGAGCAAAAGAACTATGATATGAATTCATGGAATAAAGACACGAGATGAACTTACAATGAAACTCTGATGGAAATCATCTTCAAATTGAAATGTAATAGATTCAGCCTTGCCAAAAAGTAAATCAGTGACAATTTGAGCATGACTAGAACCTGCAAGAGTGCACACTTTCAATCCAGTGCACCCTTCACCTTCATTCTCTGCACATTCAACAAAAGAAGGAATACCTCCATATCTCAGTCCGTCAAAAAAGTAAGGGTTTGAGAAATGAAAAGTGCCTTCAACTTCCGGAATCCAAACTTCACGCTGCATGGTCACTGTTGCTCTCGTTAGTACGTCAAATTTATTGTTTTGAAGATCGGCCCATCGGTTGACAAGGTCTGTATTAACGAATTCAACATTGGGCTCCCCAAGAATAGCAGCTGCAATCGCCTTGCAATGCTCAATATCAATCCCTTCCCAATCGCCATTTGCATTCTGAGATGCAAAACCTTGAGTTCGAAGTGGAATGCCACATCTTAGAGCACCTCTCTTTTTGATAGCATCAATGTCTGGAGTGGAAGATGGCGCAAATGGAGAAGGTTTTGGAGGAGTAGGTGAAGTGTCGTTTCTATCATGCGCAACTACAACTCCAGCAATTCCAAGTCCAATAGCACAAACAGCAATAGCCGCAACTCCTATGATCCAGTTTCTATGAGGAGGGTTGACGGTTGGTATCTCTACTCTCATATGTGAGGCAGTGCTATGATCCGATCCATTTTCTTCATCCAGCATCATGTTCATCTTTCCCTCCGAGATTGCCATTTCATGCTTGACCATATTGTGCTTCTTGCTTGAGGCAAGTTCAGAGTCTGATTGCATCATTTTCGGTATAAATTAGTAATATGATTATGTATAAAGTTTACTTTGTGTTTTTGTATTTTGTGAGAGCAAAAAGATTTCGTTTTTATTGATCGATGCTAATAAAACAAACGAAAAAATGAGAACTTCGAAGAACAAGCTCATGCGAAGCAGGTCGGACTATTTTCGTACTATCTCTCGACATCTCCTTATCCGATAGGGATTGAAAAGAATATCTTTTTTCATGTTTTTTTGGATGCATCATCGATGTGTACAGTGTACATAATAATGTGATCATAAAGAAGCACAAGAATTTGCATCACTTCCTTCATAACACCCTACTAGTAGCAATAAAGAACATGACTGGACAAAACCTAGACGCTGAACTGAAGGCTGAGGGAGCTGCTACATACATGGCTCCGCCTGACGAGAACCTCAAGTGCAAAACTACCTCGTCCTCCGAAGAACAAGCACTGAATGCTGTCATTGGTATTCCTGAAGGAACGGATTACCTATCTCTCGAGGAAGTGCCAACCGGAGTATCTCTATTTGATACATTCAATAATCAGTTCACAGGGGAACGTGGACCAAAAGGGGAACTATACCAAGCCCGTACCATTTTTTCTGCCATTGCCAATTGCGTCGACAAAGCGAAACGTGAATCACGAGAGCTCCCGAGAATCTGTCTTCAAGATGAAAGTAGATTGGCCAAAGGCTTTTCATTTGACGGATTGATCATTGATGTCATTGATGCTAGAATGATGAATTCTGACTCTCCACTTCTAGTCTTGGCAATGAGTCGCTCGGAAGATATGAATGCTTCTAGCAAAGGAATCTTCAAGGACGGGTTCCAGATCGAGGTATTTAGAAAGAAACCCAGTGAAATTGACTTGTTTGTCAAAATTGTCGAGGCCAATGCTGCAAGACTATCCAATAGCGAGGATGATTTCATTTTCAACGGAGTGAAAATCCTCAAAGATCATTCCGTGTTCAAGATTGGAGTAGCTATTCCAATCACTGCGACTGAAAGTGAAAAATACTATGAACTCTTAGGGAAGCACTGCAGCTTCTGTGGCAATTCGAATGGCAAGCTATTCAAATGTACTGGGTGCAAAACTGTGCATTACTGTGGTAGACCTTGCCAAAAGGGTGACTGGAAGTTTCACAAGCTAGTTTGTAGTGCAAGTAGCAAGAAGTAGGTGATCAGAGAAGTGTAGTTTGTTTTAGGCTAGTGTCGGGGCAAGGGGCGCCCCTGTAAAATATCTAGTGTATATATGCAACATTTAGTAATTAGTAACAAGTAGTTTGTACGCGCTTTCAATTATTCTTCACTTTTTGTTTCACTTTTCGTTCATTATCATACGTCTTTTTAATTTCTTTTAATAATCCCATTGATCGAAGTGCTCTAATCTTCTCCATCGCTCCCTCCAAGAGCTCTTTGCGGTGTAATCTTTGCTGTAACAAGTCCAATTCTTCGGTTGCATCGACTTTCGTTGATGGAGAAGCACTAGTAAATCCATGAGGAAACTTTTCATGTACCCTCTCGATAAGTTCTCGTACTCCCGATTCTTTTGGATACCAAACATCTAAACTTTGTTGAATTTCTGGATCACTTGATAAAAGCATTTTATCATATACTTTTTTCCATCCAATATCTGCCAAGATCCACTTCGGGTTCAATGGGAAAACAAAACCTTCATCTAATTTCTCCAACATGAATTCTTGTACCTCTGGCGGAGTCATGTACTTGAAAAGGTAGTTACTCTTCCCATGATCCATTTCTCCACGATCCGCAACAACGAGTAGTTTATCATCAATACCTTGAGGAAATTTGAAATTGAAACACTCTGCTCCATGTCTAACTGCTCCATTTCGATTGTAGGCAAAGCGAGTCACTGCTCCTTCCATGATTTTGTATGTCTTTGGGTCACTGAAGCCAAAGCGAGGTAAATTCACTTTGCTACGTTTATCAGGTTTCGTTAAAGCCTCAAACCAACATGAAGTCCATGTTATCTCTTTATTATTCTTGTTTTCGAGTATATCTTCAATACTTTCAATCATCCATTTCATCAAATCGACTACTTCATTTGGCATTGCTTTATCATACACGACACCTCTTGTACCTACAGTGAAGCAGTCAAAGTCCGACGCAACGGGAACTACAGTCTTGTTTTCTTCGTATGCTACAACCAAAGTCTGTGGTTTGAGCGAATCTTCTTCATCAGTTTGATATACTACAGGACGAGGACCGTCACCCTCAAAGTGGCGCATACTTTCAAAGTTCATTACGTGAAAGTTTGGCTCAGAAGGTCTACCAGTCTCTAAATCTCCTTGGCGAGTAAAGTCTTGACGAAAGACACATGCTTCATACAATACTCTCTCGCCGACATCGAGACCATATCCACAGTCGTTTCTTTTATATATTTTCCAATCAGTTACATTCCATCTTAGGTTGGCTGGTTCAACATTTTTCATATCATTTGCAACGTTAGTAAACTTTTGGATCGCATCATCTCGAAGTTTCTTAGACTTGAAATAAACAATCACCCTTCCATCTTTAAACAAGCCTAGTTTCCCTTTATGACGATGTTCTTCATCGTGAATCTGAATAAAAGGAACTAGACCTGACAATCTTCCACGTTTGGCAGATTTTCCTTTGATATCCATTCCTTTACCAGTCGCATTACCTTTCATCATGAGAGAAATAGCTTCTAGGCTAGTAGGTCTCCAAATGGAAAAACTAGAAGTTGTCCGAAAGCCTTGAATGATATGCAAAGGAGCATCTACAAGCGGGTCGGCAAGTGGTCCACCCTCTCTAGCAACTTCGGTAAAATAATTATGTATCTGTACTCGAGGATCAAGGGCTACGAGAGAACGAACCCAAAGTATAAATTTCATATGAGTCTGGATTTCTTCAACGTTTTCCTGAAACGAAACAGCACTACTTCGATTATTTTGAACCATACTGAGTGTATCCAAAAGAACAAATTTAGAACACCAATCGAGTATTTTCTCTTGAAGAGTCTTCTCTTCTCTATTTGCGACAGAAGCATGAAAGTTGTGCTCCTGCATACGATAAACTTGTCTTCTATCCTTGGATTCTGTAGCACTTTCTTGAGAGAATAGAGAATGTGCACATGTTCCAAGTGCAAGCTTTCTTGTATACATCTCAATTTGAGATGATTGGGAAGCAGCTGTTGATGGCCGATCCATATCTGTTGGACCCAAAGAAGAAGAGCTCAATCTAGTCTCATAGAGAGGTCGACCATCCTTTGGGATCTGAGGTCGGTCTTCTCTTGGAATCGGTTCCTCATCTTTAAAAGAGATTCTTTTCGATGATGATATGTTGTTATATTTCAAACTAGACTCTTCACTTGGGTCCAATGGAGCTCCTCTAGAAATAATTACAACGTCAGGGTCTTGTTCCTTGTTCTCTTCGCAGCCATCTTTTCTCGTACGAGAGTAAATAGACTTCACTGCAGAGGATTTTGTACAGCACTGGAGCACAAACTTCATATCTCTTAGTTTGTTATGTGTATCAATGAAGAGCGAACCTTTTGGTTTTTTCTTTGACCGCTTTATGTGTATAATTTCATGAAATTTCTTTCACCATGCATCCACACAGGCTTCCTTTGTCATCTATTTTCTTCAATTGACTTTCGATATTAGGCCTTTTACGTGATTTCGCAACGATGTCAACATTTAAATCTGACTTGTTTAGTTTGTTCATTCTTTGATTTTTTATTGCGTATGCGTGCATTTTTTAATGTTGAAAACGACGATTCGTAAATTATGAATTGGCTCTAAGAAAGAATCACGTTCGTCCACTATAGAGGAGGAAAAAGAGCGTGGAAGAAAAGAGTCTGATATGATAGTATCAACACCAGAAAAAAGGGGAATTTCTTGGATATCTTCTTTATTCTCCTTACTGTGAGACTTAGTTTTGATGCCTTCTGCAATATTGCTAGTAGTATTGCTCCTCAGTGGTACAGATCTACGTTTGCTTCCATCCTTTCCTCTACTTGAGTCATTGTCCAGCATAACCCTCTATCATGAGGACCTTGAAACAAAGGATGGAAATAGAAACCACCATACAAAAGATAAGACGAAGATTCAAAAAAGTACTTCTCACTGTTATCATTGTTGGGACTATGCATCGGAATGTGCATTGAAAAGATAGTTAATACAAACAGCAAGCAAGCACTCAAAAATTAAATTTAGACTCAAATAAACATTGTTTTAAATTAGCTCCTCTAGAATGAAAGATTTGTAAACATCCTGGCTTGCTAAGTATAGCATGCGTTCTTGGAACAAGATTCAAGATTCGAATAAGTACTTCTGAATGTTGTCATCGTTGGCACTAAGAAATGTAATCAGCTCTTGGAACTCTTTATCATCCGTAGTAGAAGAAGAATCTTCACTTTTGTCTTGTCCATATCCTTGTTGTGGCTGATCGAGTGATAGCTCTTCACAAAGAGGAATAAGATGGCTTTCTTCTTGAGGAGGATTATTAGTCAGCAAGGAAAGCAGGGTATTAGCATCAATCATTGTCGTATCGTCTTGATTAATAAATGATTTCATAGAATCATGAGGCATTAAATATGGCTCTAATCCATCCAGACCATCTAAGAGTAGCGGAGACACAGAGATCGGATTGAAGGAAAAAGGTTGGTTTTCCATAGTACTGAGAGAAGAAGGAGAAGCATGCTGGTCGTGAAAATGAGCATCACTTCTTCCTGTTGAACCGAAAGAACGATTACTTCCTGTAGACACAACAGAGTTCTTACTGAGTTCTTTGCTACCATTCCTTCCAACTACTCGAGACATGGAACAACAGAGACTCCTATCATGTCGTTGAAACAATGGATGGAGATAACATCCACCATAGACCAAAGATCTTTCCGAATGATCGTCTTTTTCTTGGTCAGGAATGCGCTCGAAACCCCACAGGTTGAGCTGCCGACGGAAGGACGCATACTTGGACTGATTAAAGTGATTCTTTTGAATCAGATCCTCGAAATCTTTACGATTGTGTACTCGAAAGTATTTTCCATTGGGGCTCCATGAGATGATGGAGGAAAGGTTCTCGGGTTCTTCCCTCACATCATCAGCTTTCTCTAGAAGATCAAAGAGACGCTGTGGGAAAGGGTATTTGCAGCCTCCTCGCTGAGAATGTTGTTTCTGATTGTGCATTGGAGCAGTATCTTCAGATTGAGTGATTGAAGTGTGTTCAGTAAGAGGATTCATGTTTTAGGGCGTATGGTAATGAATTAGAAAAATATTATGTGAGTTGTGTGTTGGCTGTGTGTTGGCGGTTTATCCGGAGAGCCTGAAGGAATGCATATGTTGGTTCTTTTAGCGACGAAAATCAAAACAAAACGTCAGATAAAGAACAAAAAGCAGATAAAATGAAAACAAAATGTCAAAATTTACAGCCTGCAGGCAATGAAGCTGTTGTGCAGATGAAGAAGTTGCATCTGTTTTCTGAAACAAAAGCAGATGGTGGTAGCGAAAGGTCTAAATTGACAAATTGCCGAAGAAGGCAAACGTAATGGCCTGACGAGAACCATCATTTGGTGGCTTCACAGGTCATACTCACTGACGTTCAACCCATACTTCCAGAAACAAAAGATTGACATTTTACGTACAAATGGCCTGACGCGAACCATCGTTGACGGCTTTACCGAATACTAATAATAACTTTTCTGGAATTTGAGGTGGCTATAAAGGAAAAACGCGGCTATCCACTTCGGATTTTCCGAATTCATTTTTTATTACATACAATTTACTAACAGTTACCACATGGCATTTTTTGTAGTCACATACAAAAAGAATTTGAGATGGTAAATAAATAAATAAGCTTTATACAGTTATTCAATTAATCCAGATCTAGGATCAAGGGAAAGGACTGCCACCCGGCCTGTGATAGAGTGGAGTGGAGGGGTATACCTGCTGATACTCAGCATGGTAAAGGTAAAGGTGTTTCAGGAAAATGGGTTTATTTGCGGAGGTCTAAGAAAGATATGTTGTGATGAGGGATGGTTCTATGAACTTGCGTACCAGACCATATGATTTTAACCAGTTCCGAATTCCTGAGTTCGGGAGGCTGGCAAAAGAATGGTAGGTATGGCTAAAAAGAGTGCAGAATGATGGAGTACTTGGGTGGCATCTCGCGAAGATCTCTTCGATCTTATCCAATAGAGATTCTCTTTCATTATGGTAGTCGGAATCAGTCTGCTTGGCGTGGTGCATTTCATTACGGATTTGCCATCTGTTAAGACTTATATGCAAGACGTGGCATAGCAATTTCTTGGTCCAGACTTTTGCAGAGAGATGTGAAGGGAGTTTGTCGTCAGATGCCGCAGCCATTGCTGCGTAGTGATCTTCCATTGTTTCTTTCCATTTTAGACTAAGGTTGCCTAGTAAGAAATGTTTCCAACCAATTTCTTCTTGATTGCAATATGCTACGAAGGCTGCCTCTTCCTGTTCGGAAGGACCACAGAATACAACAGGGTTGCCTGACAGAGGACTGAACGAAGCCCAGTAAGTAACATGTGGCACAGAGGTTGAGGGGTCTTATATCTTTGGAGGAACCTGTCTAATCTTCACAGTTCAGTATTAGATTTAGTGAAACCAGGCTGACTGCTACATGTTAAGAAATGGTGAGTGTCATCTGTATCACCGCAACCGAGAGGGCAGCTTTTGTCCTCCAGCTCAAAGTCTTCCTTCCCATGAAGATCAAATATGTTTTTCCTTTGACGGGTAAACTGCAGAATTTGAGATGGTAATTCCGAATCAGCAATAAAGAACCCAATTTGCAGAACATCACCTATATTAAAGTAAACAGAACAGCTTCTTTCATAACAAACTCATTTAAGTCATTCCTAGAGGTAGAAGAAGACTACCAACAATCAACCAGTCAATCTGGTTGCAACTACAGATATTGTTCATAACAATGTTTATGCAGGCAGCACTATTTATAGCTACAACAATAGGTTGATAGAGTTGATGCTTTGGATGTATGACAATGAAAGAACTCAGTATCTTTCACATGACATTCAACAAAAACTTCTAAGAGCTTTAGATACTGATCGACAGCATAGAAAAAAAGAGTTTACATAATCTAGACAGAAGTGATCCAAGAAAAAGCCCAATAAACATTTCCTCAGATGAGAATGGTGGTGATAATATATTATCTTATAATGTTATCATGCTACCAAAGAAAAAGAAGTAAGGGTTGACCCCAAAGCTGCAAAAACATTTGCCAAAAAATTAAACTAAGTTGGATCAATCACATGATATTTTGCTGGCTGAGCTGCAGCAGAAGAGAGAAGAGGCAATAGAGGAAGCTCTCACAGATGAAAGGTTTTGTTTGTACAGTCATGATGGAAGAAGATGTGCTGGCCATTGATGGTTCTGAAGAAGCGTTGTCAAGAAAAAGGAGGAGACAGGGGGAAAGGGAAGAGGAAGAAGAACAAAAAAGAAATGAAGTGGTGCTTCCAGCACTAAAAAAGAAAAAACTCTCACCACCACCTTCTGGCTTTCAATACCCTTCAACGTTACCTCCTCTACTGCTGGTGCAGAACTGGTTTATTGGTGATGCTACCAAGAGAGTGATACCATATGGAAATATCAAGCCTTTTCACTTTTTGCACAGTGATGTAAAGGTTCAAGATCAATTGAAAAATGAAAGACAGAAGCAGGGAAGATTCGTGGCAGTCGTTGAATTTTATGCAAAAGGGGAAGGTGTATGGAAAGATTTATTTGATGATATTGGGGAAGTAAACAAAATGTGGGACGTGATTAAGTACAAACATATATATGGGAAATATTCCAGCGTTGACAAGAGGGGTTATGAAATATAGCCCATGATGGCAAGTGGGATGTCAATGGTACTGGAATACGTACTATTGAAGATGAATGACTTGCTAGGGCCTTTTTGGAAAAGACAAATGCTGTGAATTTGAACTTAAGAGGGGATGCTGCCTTGATTGCTACAGGAATGCTCTTTTGCCAACTGAGTTTTGCTCTAAATTAAGTGTGGCTAGTTTTGTACTTGCTGCTCTTTATCTATTGAAGAATTGTATCAAGAAGTAGATTGCTTGCTATATTACGTGTTGATTTATTGGAATGCTGGAATGACAAGGCTAATGAAAAGAAAGGATAATGACTTACAACATTGAAATGATTGCACATCATCTGAATGAAGAGCCTTTTTAATTTAAACATTTGTCTGGTGAGTACCAACTGATTTGATTCAATGCAAAAATTTGTTCCCTGTATTCTAAGCTCGGTCATTGTAGATTTGGAAACTCTTCATTGCGTCCTAGTATCAATTGACAAGAATACCTTTGCAAATCATAGTAGTAAAGTAATGTCTTCTTTCCCATCATTATATCGCAACTTCTAATTCCAACATTTCTTGCAAAAATAAAATAATCTATTTTCACTCTATGATAATTTTACCCATCTTTCAAAGTATATAATACTTGACAATATCAATCTCTTTCAAATCCAAATATGGATTCAAAGCTAAATACTGAGATGGTGTGACATTCACCTGTTCCATTTCATGAAACATTTGCAATCCTTCATCTTTGATAATTTAACATCATTTGGAATGCAAACCATATTTCTCCTTGTTACAGTGAACATTCCTTAGTAAGGAATTATGCATACTAGCATACACACAATTCAAAGTAGGTGGTAAATATCGACTCAATTTTGTATGTTCCACTACTCCCTTTCCCAAAATCATTGCTGGATTGGATATATGCAAAATTTCCAACTCTGTACAATTTCAAAAGGCATAATTGTCAACCTTTTGACATTTAGAAGGCAAATAGACATGTTTCAAGGATAAGCAATGTTGCAAAGCTTTCTCTCCAATATATTCCAACTCTTTTGACCAAATAATACACTCCAACCTGGGACAAGAAGCAATCGCCTTGTAATGTATACATTTCACTCGATTCAACACAATTTTCTGCAGCTGTCAACGATTGTAAAATGTATAGGATGGTAGTTCCTCTACATGTTCAAGAACAATAATTTGTTGCAATGTATGTCTTTCTTGAATTGTACACTTTGACAAATTTTGATTCCATATTTCTTCCCCATTGTAAAATACTGTTTTGAGATTGTCTACAATTTCAATTCTCATGTTGTTTCTTTCTTCTTTTGTCATGTTGTTCACTCCTATTTTGTTGGATTCTCGAAAAGCTACTGTTGCTTCAAATGTATCTAACCTATAGGTAAGAAACTTGTGCATACATCTACGGAACTCCTTGATCAATATGTGAATATAGAGAACAAGTCTTTAACGAAATTGAAAATTCTCCCAAGTAAAAAGTGTAATAACGTAGACAAAACATCAAGTTGGTCAGTTCTTTCCAAGAAGAAAAACAAATGACATTGTATGACGTCATGGACATTATTATCCCATCTTCAATCTCCCTACCCAACAAAAACAAGAGCAGGATTGCAAACGAAGCAGCAAGAAGATCCACGCTCATCTCTAATTCCTTCCATTACTATACTCTTGTCCATAGACACTACTACACTCTTCTATACTCTATAATTCTATAATTGCAAGATGACTGAGGCTGGTTCAGAAATTATCACGTTTGAAAGAGGCTGGGAGGAGATTCAGACTAAAGTAAGTACAAAGAGAGAGGAAAAGAGAGGAAGAGACCGCCTGATGATGTCGACCGCCGCTCTTGCCTTGTTTCCATTTGATTCTTGAAGAGAGGAGTCATGCTTGAAGAATGATTCTAGAAAGAGAGAGAGAGAGAGAGTTGAATCAAATTGAATTGTTCAGAGTCTCTTTTTTTTACGATATTGGCGGTTATTTGAAATTGAAATTCTAGTCTCCCCCGGCGGATCATTTTTACGCCTTTCAGTTCTTGACTCTTCTTGTGCTACCGGTTGAAGCTACTGTAGTGTTGACAAAAGAGAAGTACAAGGACCTCCAAAGGAAAAAGATTTGAAGTGCGAAACTGAAATTTGAAAATATTGGAACGAAAAAAAGAGACGGAGAGTCAAGAGATCATGGTTGTCATGATAGGCCTAATGCTGCTCTTTTATATCACTGCAGGCAAGGCTACTGATGAACTTGGACGCGTCTAATTTGCAGAATACAGAATATCAGTGCTAGTCTACGTCTATGTATTAGTTTCAAATTTGGTAACGGCACCATTTGGCACATGTCTCTTCCTTCATTCTTGAGTCGAGGCATGATTTTCTTTTTTTCTCTTTTGATATCTAACCTCATTGTTCTTTATTATATTTTCTTTCTCTCTCTTTCTTTAGGCAATTGATAAACTGGAAAGTATTCTAGATGACGGCTTCAAAAATGTAAAAGGAAGAATGTTTGGAAATGAAGATTACATTCAAGTCTATACGTGAGTTGTCTACCATCTACTTTGAATATCTTTCTATTCTCTTGTGTATCTCATCTCTCTTCTTTACTATTCTTTTTCTCTTCACTCTTCTAGTCTATGTTACGACATGTGTACTCAGCGCTCTCCATACAATCACTCTAGAGAACTATACCAACGTCATGGAGAAACCATTGAAGCATACCTGACCGCCAAAGTACTACCAGCACTTAGAGCAAGGGCATCACAAGGAGGAACCATTCTACTCAACGAACTACAAAAAAGATGGGCCAACCATCAAGTCATGAACAAATGGATGACCAAATTCTTCAATTACCTAGATAGATTCTACGTCAAACATCACTCCCTTCAAACACTCTCCCAGGCGGGATTGAGACACTTCAAACAAAACATTTATGAAGAAATCAAACCGGAAGCGACATCCGCCATCATTGCACTCATTGATGAAGAACGAGATGGAAACATGATTGATAAAACTCTCATCAAGACTAATATTGAACTATATGAAAATATCGGTATGGGCAATTTAGAATCCTATACGAATGATTTGGAACAACCGCTTTTGGATGCTACCAGAGATTACTATGCCAAAAAGAGAGAATTGTGGATTGTACATGATTCCACACCGGAATATCTCATCAAGGCGGAAAAAGCTTTGCAAGATGAAAAGGATCGTGTGCATGATTATCTCAATCCATTGTCGGAGAATAAATTACTCAAAGTTGTCGAAGAGGAGGTTTTGGAAAAGGCGGAAACGATTCTTTTGGAAAAGGAGGGGAGTGGATGTTATGTTCTACTTTCCAATGATAAATCTGCTGATTTGCAGAGAATGTGTAGACTCTTTTCGAGACTTGATAATGGTCTTGATCCGATTGCTGCCATTGTCAAGAAATTCATTTGTGATATGGGAATGGAGATTGTACAGCAGAGACAATCACGATTGGAAGCTGGTGAGAAAGACAAGAATGATGATCCTACTTTTGTCAAGGCTTTACTTGCTCTTCATGAAAAGTACTTGGGTGTCATCAAGTCCGACTTTTCCGGTCATTCCATCTTTCAAAAGGCACTCAAGGATGCATTTGTGGAGTTTGTCAATAAGAATGTTGGACAGTACAAGAACACTGAATTCATGTCTACCTACTGCGACCGTATTCTCAAGAGTGGAGGGGAGAAATTGAGTGAAAAGGAAGTAGAAGAGACACTTGAGAAGGTAGTGCAGTTGTTCTCTTACTTGACTGAAAAAGATGTCTTTGCGGAGATATATAGAAATCAGTTGGCCAAGAGACTTTTGAATGGAAGATCTGCCAGTAGCGATGCAGAGAAGGTCATGATTTCGAAACTCAAGATGCAATGCGGTACTCATTTCACATCCAAGATGGAAGGTATGATTAGTGATTTAGCAGTAGGAGCTGACTCCAAGGGGGAGTTTGATGAGCACATGAAATCTACAGATGTGAAGATGGACTTCTCTGTTCAAGTTTTGACCACCGGTTTCTGGCCTACCTACAAAAGTCCAGAGATCAACATTCCAGATCAAATGTCGACATGCATGGATATTTTCAAAACTTGGCATGACCAAAGACATCAACAGCGTAAACTCACTTGGGTATTTTCTCTTGGAAATGCAACCGTTCGTGCAAATTTTGGCAAAAAGACATATGATCTGAATGTAACAAGTCTCCAAGCAATCGCACTCAACCTCATGAATGGAGGAAAGAAAAAGACCTATGAAGAACTGAAGCAAGAATTGAATCTTGATGATAGTGTACTCAAACCATTGATGCATTCTCTATCCTGTGGAAAGTACAAGGTTATCTCCAAGTCGCCTGCAAGTAACAAGATCAATAGTACCGACTCCTTTGTTGCAAATGCAAAGTTCTCGAGTAACACAAGAAAGATCCGTATTCCTATGGCATCTCTTGACGCTACTCATAACGCCAAGAAGGTAGATGAAGATAGAAACTATGCTATCGAGGCATCGATTGTAAGAACTATGAAGGCTAGAAAGACACTCAAGCATCAGCAACTTGTGGCAGAGGTTCTTTCCCAGCTTGCATTCTTCAAACCAAACCCACGTGCTATCAAGAAGAGAATTGAAAGTTTGATTGACAGAGAATACTTGGAGCGTAGTGCTGATGATTCACAGCTTTACAACTACCTTGCATAAATTTGTTCTTGCAACTGTTGTGTATACTAAGTATGCTTAGTTTTATACAACTATTTAGAACAGATGTGTTTATGCTGCTGTTTCTCTTATCATCTACTTTGTAAAGTAAACAATATATCTAGTCATTTGGCCTATCCTTTGAAAGTAGGTTTATATATTTTATGATTCCAAGAGGTACTTAAGAATGTTGTCATCGTTGGCGCTCAGAAAAGTAATTAGATCGTGAAACTCTCTATCGTCACTACTAGTTGAAGAAGAATCCTCACCGTTACTACTAGAATCTTGCCCATGCCCTTGTTGTTGTTGTTGGTCAAGCAGCTGCTCTGTTCTTCTCAGACGACTCTCTAACGACGAAGATAAACCTTCAAGCATAGTCATCTCTTGATTACTTCTTGGTCTTGTTGTTGTTAAGCATATTGAACCAAAACGAACAAGACTTACATCTCTTCCTTCAGACGAGACGACAGTAGTACTCCTTTTCGATGACACAGATGTAGTAGTACCTGGTCCTTTGCTTCGATACATGGTGCAGCATAGGTTCCTATCATGACTCTGAAACAGTGGATGGAAATAACATGCACCAGCACGCTGATGAGGAATACGCTCAAAACCCCACAGGTTGAGCTGTCGATTAAAGGATCCATACTTCGATTGATTAAACATTTTCGGTTGAATTTGTTTTTCGAATGCCTTACGATCGTGTACTTGAAAAGCCTTCCCATTAGGGTGCCATGAAATGATGCTAGAGAGTTCGGGTTTCCTCACATCGATATATTCGAGAAGATCAAACAAACGTTGAGGGAAAGGGTACTTGCAGCCTCCTCTCTTTGAACGCTGCTGTTGACGGTATTCTCCTGTATCATCTGTAGATGGTGTGAGCAGTGAAGTGTGTATGGTAGTATTTGGGGTCATATTTGGAATTCAATAGATCATATATTTGTGAGAAGAAAAGAAGAACTCTCGCATTGGATTTCTTGTTTAATTACCGGGGAGTAAGCCGTCGATACCCCGCTTGTTCCTTCCCGTTCATACTCCGTTGATGGTTCCCACTGAAAATGTTTCTGGTGTTCTAAAGAAATATAGGAAACTTTACCTTTAAAAGTGTCTTATAATCCGAGCTATATCACGTCTAATGTCTATGATTCCTATGCCTCATTCCTACCAGTACTATTCGGGGAATAAGCCGTTCATACCATGCCACGTTTGTTCCCTTTCCCCGTTCATACCACGTTTGATCCCAAGAAATATAGGAAACTTTACCTTTAAAAGTGTCTGAAATAAGACATGAATTAGCTCGGATTACAAGACACTTTTACAGGTAAAGTTTCCTAGATTTCTTCAGAACACCAGAAACATTTTTAGAGGGAACAAACGGCTTACTTCAAAAAATACAATACAAACATAGAACAATATCTAGTTTATTACAATTTCGAAAATATAATATGATTCGTCTGAACTTTGAGGGTTAAATAATCATTTAATTTGTGTCTGATCCTTTCCCCCGATTAGCTATCATTTCCATCCATCCTCCATAAATTTGCTAGTACTACTGCTGCTTGTCGCCGCTCATGATTCCTCGTTTTTCAATATTGTTACTATGTTCACTATCAATCGATCGATTTGTGCTTGCCTTGTTATTTATTTAAGATGATCATTCCAAGAGGTACTTAAGAATGTTGTCATCGTTGGCGCTCAGATAAGTAATTAGATCGTGAAACTCTCTATCGTCACTACTAGTTAAAGAAGAATCCTCACCGTTACTAGTATCTTGCCCATGCCCTTGTTGTTGTTGTTGGTCAAGCAGCTGCTCTGTTCTTCTCAGACGACTCTCTAACGACGAAGATAAACCTTCAAGCATAGTCATCTCTTGATTACTTCTTGGTCTTGTTGTTGTTAAGCAGATTGAACCAAAACGAACAAGACTTACATCTCTTCCTTCAGACGAGACAACAGTAGTACTCCTTTTCGATGACAATGATGTAATACCTGGTCCTTTGCTTCGATACATGGTGCAGCATAGGTTCCTATCATGACTCTGAAACAGTGGATGGAAATAACATGCACCAGCACGCTGATGAGGAATACGCTCAAAACCCCACAGGTTGAGCTGTCGATTAAAGGATCCATACTTCGATTGATTAAACATTTTCGGTTGAATTTGTTTTTCGAATGCCTTACGATCGTGTACTTGAAAAGCCTTCCCATTAGGGTGCCATGAAATGATGCTAGAGAGTTCGGGTTTCCTCACATCGATATATTCGAGAAGATCAAACAAACGTTGAGGGAAAGGGTACTTGCAGCCTCCTCTCTTTGAACGCTGCTGTTGACGGTGTTCTCCTGTATCATCTGTAGATGGTGTGAGCAGTGAAGTGTGTATGGTAGTATTTGGGGTCATATTTGGAATTCAATAGATCATATATTTGTGAGAAGAAAAGAAGAACTCTCGCATTGGATTTCTTGTTTAATTACCGGGGAGTAAGCCGTCGATACCCCGCTTGTTCCTTCCCGTTCATACTCCGTTGATGGTTCCCACTGAAAATGTTTCTGGTGTTCTAAAGAAATATAGGAAACTTTACCTTTAAAAGTGTCTTATAATCCGAGCTATATCACGTCTAATGTCTATGATTCCTATGCCTCATTCCTACCAGTACTATTCGGGGAATAAGCCGTTCATACCATGCCACGTTTGTTCCCTTTCCCCGTTCATACCACGTTTGATCCCAAGAAATATAGGAAACTTTACCTTTAAAAGTGTCTGAAATAAGACATGAATTAGCTCGGATTACAAGACACTTTTACAGGTAAAGTTTCCTAGATTTCTTCAGAACACCAGAAACATTTTTAGAGGGAACAAACGGCTTACTTCAAAAAATACAATACAAACATAGAACAATATCTAGTTTATTACAATTTCGAAAATATAATATGATTCGTCTGAACTTTGAGGGTTAAATAATCATTTAATTTGTGTCTGATCCTTTCCCCCGATTAGCTATCATTTCCATCCATCCTCCATAAATTTGCTAGTACTACTGCTGCTTGTCGCCGCTCATGATTCCTCGTTTTTCAATATTGTTACTATGTTCACTATCAATCGATCGATTTGTGCTTGCCTTGTTATTTATTTAAGATGATCATTCCAAGAGGTACTTAAGAATGTTGTCATCGTTGGCGCTCAGATAAGTAATTAGATCGTGAAACTCTCTATCGTCACTACTAGTTAAAGAAGAATCCTCACCGTTACTAGTATCTTGCCCATGCCCTTGTTGTTGTTGTTGGTCAAGCAGCTGCTCTGTTCTTCTCAGACGACTCTCTAACGACGAAGATAAACCTTCAAGCATAGTCATCTCTTGATTACTTCTTGGTCTTGTTGTTGTTAAGCATATTGAACCAAAACGAACAAGACTTACATCTCTTCCTTCAGACGAGACGACAGTAGTACTCCTTTTCGATGACACAGATGTAGTAGTACCTGGTCCTTTGCTTCGATACATGGTGCAGCATAGGTTCCTATCATGACTCTGAAACAGTGGATGGAAATAACATGCACCAGCACGCTGATGAGGAATACGCTCAAAACCCCACAGGTTGAGCTGTCGATTAAAGGATCCATACTTCGATTGATTAAACATTTTCGGTTGAATTTGTTTTTCGAATGCCTTACGATCGTGTACTTGAAAAGCCTTCCCATTAGGGTGCCATGAAATGATGCTAGAGAGTTCGGGTTTCCTCACATCGATATATTCGAGAAGATCAAACAAACGTTGAGGGAAAGGGTACTTGCAGCCTCCTCTCTTTGAACGCTGCTGTTGACGGTGTTCTCCTGTATCATCTGTAGATGGTGTGAGCAGTGAAGTGTGTATGGTAGTATTTGGGGTCATATTTGGAATTCAATAGATCATATATTTGTGAGAAGAAAAGAAGAACTCTCGCATTGGATTTCTTGTTTAATTACCGGGGAGTAAGCCGTCGATACCCCGCTTGTTCCTTCCCGTTCATACTCCGTTGATGGTTCCCACTGAAAATGTTTCTGGTGTTCTAAAGAAATATAGGAAACTTTACCTTTAAAAGTGTCTTATAATCCGAGCTATATCACGTCTAATGTCTATGATTCCTATGCCTCATTCCTACCAGTACTATTCGGGGAATAAGCCGTTCATACCATGCCACGTTTGTTCCCTTTCCCCGTTCATACCACGTTTGATCCCAAGAAATATAGGAAACTTTACCTTTAAAAGTGTCTGAAATAAGACATGAATTAGCTCGGATTACAAGACACTTTTACAGGTAAAGTTTCCTAGATTTCTTCAGAACACCAGAAACATTTTTAGAGGGAACAAACGGCTTACTTCAAAAAATACAATACAAACATAGAACAATATCTAGTTTATTACAATTTCGAAAATATAATATGATTCGTCTGAACTTTGAGGGTTAAATAATCATTTAATTTGTGTCTGATCCTTTCCCCCGATTAGCTATCATTTCCATCCATCCTCCATAAATTTGCTAGTACTACTGCTGCTTGTCGCCGCTCATGATTCCTCGTTTTTCAATATTGTTACTATGTTCACTATCAATCGATCGATTTGTGCTTGCCTTGTTATTTATTTAAGATGATCATTCCAAGAGGTACTTAAGAATGTTGTCATCGTTGGCGCTCAGATAAGTAATTAGATCGTGAAACTCTCTATCGTCACTACTAGTTAAAGAAGAATCCTCACCGTTACTAGTATCTTGCCCATGCCCTTGTTGTTGTTGTTGGTCAAGCAGCTGCTCTGTTCTTCTCAGACGACTCTCTAACGACGAAGATAAACCTTCAAGCATAGTCATCTCTTGATTACTTCTTGGTCTTGTTGTTGTTAAGCAGATTGAACCAAAACGAACAAGACTTACATCTCTTCCTTCAGACGAGACAACAGTAGTACTCCTTTTCGATGACAATGATGTAATACCTGGTCCTTTGCTTCGATACATGGTGCAGCATAGGTTCCTATCATGACTCTGAAACAGTGGATGGAAATAACATGCACCAGCACGCTGATGAGGAATACGCTCAAAACCCCACAGGTTGAGCTGTCGATTAAAGGATCCATACTTCGATTGATTAAACATTTTCGGTTGAATTTGTTTTTCGAATGCCTTACGATCGTGTACTTGAAAAGCCTTCCCATTAGGGTGCCATGAAATGATGCTAGAGAGTTCGGGTTTCCTCACATCGATATATTCGAGAAGATCAAACAAACGTTGAGGGAAAGGGTACTTGCAGCCTCCTCTCTTTGAACGCTGCTGTTGACGGTGTTCTCCTGTATCATCTGTAGATGGTGTGAGCAGTGAAGTGTGTATGGTAGTATTTGGGGTCATATTTGGAATTCAATAGATCATATATTTGTGAGAAGAAAAGAAGAACTCTCGCATTGGATTTCTTGTTTAATTACCGGGGAGTAAGCCGTCGATACCCCGCTTGTTCCTTCCCGTTCATACTCCGTTGATGGTTCCCACTGAAAATGTTTCTGGTGTTCTAAAGAAATATAGGAAACTTTACCTTTAAAAGTGTCTTATAATCCGAGCTATATCACGTCTAATGTCTATGATTCCTATGCCTCATTCCTACCAGTACTATTCGGGGAATAAGCCGTTCCTAAAATAAGAAATAAGAGTGTATCAAGTAGTTCATCTTAGCTTTGAAGTTGTATAGGGGCTGGATTTATTTTTCACCCCCATCTTTTTCTCGTGCAAAATTCTAGAGAAGAGTAGAGATTATCGATGACGTGTACCCGTCTGCATCGTTTTTTATTTCGGAATGATCAAGATTGACATTTTTGTTCCCTTTCCCCGTTCATACCACGTTTGATCCCAAGAAATATAGGAAACTTTACCTTTAAAAGTGTCTGAAATAAGACATGAATTAGCTCGGATTACAAGACACTTTTACAGGTAAAGTTTCCTAGATTTCTTCAGAACACCAGAAACATTTTTAGAGGGAACAAACGGCTTACTTCAAAAAATACAATACAAACATAGAACAATATCTAGTTTATTACAATTTCGAAAATATAATATGATTCGTCTGAACTTTGAGGGTTAAATAATCATTTAATTTGTGTCTGATCCTTTCCCCCGATTAGCTATCATTTCCATCCATCCTCCATAAATTTGCTAGTACTACTGCTGCTTGTCGCCGCTCATGATTCCTCGTTTTTCAATATTGTTACTATGTTCACTATCAATCGATCGATTTGTGCTTGCCTTGTTATTTATTTAAGATGATCATTCCAAGAGGTACTTAAGAATGTTGTCATCGTTGGCGCTCAGATAAGTAATTAGATCGTGAAACTCTCTATCGTCACTACTAGTTAAAGAAGAATCCTCACCGTTACTAGTATCTTGCCCATGCCCTTGTTGTTGTTGTTGGTCAAGCAGCTGCTCTGTTCTTCTCAGACGACTCTCTAACGACGAAGATAAACCTTCAAGCATAGTCATCTCTTGATTACTTCTTGGTCTTGTTGTTGTTAAGCAGATTGAACCAAAACGAACAAGACTTACATCTCTTCCTTCAGACGAGACAACAGTAGTACTCCTTTTCGATGACAATGATGTAATACCTGGTCCTTTGCTTCGATACATGGTGCAGCATAGGTTCCTATCATGACTCTGAAACAGTGGATGGAAATAACATGCACCAGCACGCTGATGAGGAATACGCTCAAAACCCCACAGGTTGAGCTGTCGATTAAAGGATCCATACTTCGATTGATTAAACATTTTCGGTTGAATTTGTTTTTCGAATGCCTCACGATCGTGTACTTGAAAAGCCTTCCCATTGGGACACCATGAAATGATGCTAGAGAGTTCGGATGATCTCATTTCGATATATTCGAGTAGATCAAACAAACGTTGTGGGAAAGGGTACTTGCAACCTCCTCGCTTTGAACGCTGCTGTTGACGGTGTTCTCCTGTATCATCTGTAGATGGTGTGAGCAGTGAAGTGTGTATGGTAGTATTTGGGGTCATATTTGGAATTCAATAGATCATATATTTGTGAGAAAAGAAGAACTCTCGCATTGGATTTCTTGTTGAATTACCGGGGAATAAGCCGTTCATACCACGTTTGTTCCCTTTTCCCGTTCATACTCCGTTGTTTGTTCCCTCTGAAAATGTTTTATGGTGTTCTAAAGAAATATAGGAAACTTTACCTTTAAAAGTGTCTTATAATCCGAGCTATATCACGTCTAATGTCTATGATTCCTATGACTCATTCCTACCAGTACTATTACATACCTGCCTAGAACAAGAAATCTAGAAACACTGTCTTCCAAAATTCTTCCTATGATTTGGAAGGAAATGTATGTTCGTGTACAGAAGTTCTGTATCGATATTTTTGAAGAGTATTTGACATATACCAAGAAGTACTTTTGTACAAAGGGATGAGAGATGAGTAGTAGTCCATTGTCGAGATTTCTTGTTCTTGGCAGGTATGTTATAGTACTGGTAGGAATGAGAGGCATAGAAATCACGTAGACATTAGACGTGATATAGCTCGGATTAAAAGACACTTTTCCAGATAAAGTTTCCTAGATTTCTTCTCAGAACACCAGAAATCATTTATAGAGGAACAAACGGCTTACTTCAAAAAATACAATACAAACATAGAACAATATCTAGTTTATTACAATTTCGAAAATATAATATGATTCGTCTGAACTTTGAGGGTTAAATAATTATTTAATATGTGTATGATCCTTTCCCCCGATTATCATTTCCATCCATCCTCCATAAATTTGCTAGTACCTATGCTACTGCTTGTCGCTCATGATACGTTTTTCAATATTGTTACCATGTCTACTAACAATCGATCGATTTGTGCTTGCCTTGTTATTTATTTAAGATGATCTTTCCAAGAGGTACTTAAGAATGTTGTCATCGTTGGCGCTCAGATAAGTAATTAGATCGTGAAACTCTCTATCGTCACTACTAGTTGAAGAAGAATCCTCACCGTTACTAGTATCTTGCCCACGCCCTTGTTGTTGTTGTTGTTGTTGTTGTTGGTCAAGCAGCTGCTCTGTTCTTCTCAGACGACTCTCTAACGACGAAGATAAACCTTCAAGCATAGTCATCTCTTGATTACTTCTTGGTCTTGTTGTTGTTAAGCAGATTGAACCAAAACGAACAAGACTTACATCTCTTCCTTCATACTACGAGACGACATTAGTACTCCTTTTCGATGACTCTGATGTAATACCTGGTCCATTGCTTCGATACATGCTGGGATTCCTCACATCGATATATTCGAGTAGATCGAAAAAACGTTGAGGGAAAGGGTACTTGCATCCTCTTCGCTTAGAACGCTGCTGTTGATGGTGTTCCCCTGTATCATCTGTAGATGATGTGAGCAGTGAAGTGTGTATGGTAGTAACTTGATTCATATTTGGAATTGATGTATTTGTGAGAAAAGAAGAACTCTCCGATTGGATTTCTTTTCGCCTTCGCAAGAAATCAATAATTATTATGGCCTCTTTAATCATGTCTAATGTCTATTTCGATCATCGTAATGCCTAATCCAGTGACGCGTAGTAGAGAAAGCGGGAAGAATATTAATATGATGTTCGTTGGAAATCGGAGTTTTCACGTTGAAAGTAAGCATCGTCATCGTCTCCAATTTCATTTCACGTCATGCTCACATATCTTTCCGACAATTTTCTGCGAATGCGGAAGTAAGAACGATTTTTTCACATTTCGAGGCAAACAAGATAGTATTAAGTATTCTTAGTTTTATACAACTATTTAGAACAGATGTGTTTATGCTGCTGTTTCTCCTATCATCTACTTTGTAAAGTAAACAATATATCTAGTCATTTGGCCTATCCTTTGAAAGTAGGTTTATTTATTTAAGATGATCATTCCAAGAGGTATTTAAGAATGTTGTCATCGTTGGCGCTCAGAAAAGTAATTAGATCGTGAAACTCTCTATCGTCACTACTAGTTGAAGAAGAATCCTCACCGTTACTACTAGAATCTTGCCCATGCCCTTGTTGTTGTTGTTGGTCAAGCAGCTGCTCTGTTCTTCTCAGACGACTCTCTAACGACGAAGAAAAACCTTCAAGCATAGTCATCTCTTGATTACTTCTTGGTCTTGTTGTTGTTAAGCAGATTGAACCAAAACGAACAAGACTTACATCTCTTCCTTCAGACGAGACAACAGTAGTACTCCTTTTCGATGACACTGATGTAGTAGTACCTGGTCCTTTGCTTCGATACATGGTGCAGCATAGGTTCCTATCATGACTCTGAAACAGTGGATGGAAATAACATGCACCAGCACGCTGATGAGGAATACGCTCAAAACCCCACAGGTTGAGCTGTCGATTGAAGGATCCATACTTCGATTGATTAAACATTTTCGGTTGAATTTGTTTTTCGAATGCCTCACGATCATGTACTTGAAAAGCCTTCCCATTGGGACACCATGAAATGATGCTAGAGAGTTCGGGATTCCTCACATCGATATATTCGAGTAGATCAAACAAACGTTGAGGGAAAGGGTACTTGCAACCTCCTCTCTTTGAACGCTGCTGTTGACGGTGTTCTCCTGTATCATCTGTAGATGGTGTGAGCAGTGACGTGTGTATGGTAGTATTTGGGGTCATATTTGGAATTCAATAGAGCATATATTTGTGAGAAGAAAAGAAAAACTCTCGCATTGGATTTCTTGTTCTAAGCCGTTGATACCCCGTTGTTTGTTCCCTCTGAAAATGATTCTGGTGTTCTAAAGAAATATAGGAAACTTTACCTTTAAAAGTGTCTTATAATCCGAGCTATATCACGTCTAATGTCTATGATTCCTATGCCTCATTCCTACCAGTACTATTACATACCTGCCTAGAATTGATTCTGGCATTCTTCTATTACTATTTGGAAGGAATCGTTCGTAAGTGAACCAGCAACATTAACTCCACATCAGCTGCTTATAGAAAGATGGCCTTGACAATGGCTAAACCTGTAAAAAGGTTGCAAAGCCACATTCTTTGCATGTGACTAGCACTGCTGGAGTTGGTCTCGTCATCATTGATGATTCTATCATTTCCGTTACCACCCAACTCAAGTACTCCTACTACCCCAAAAACTTCATCTGTTATTACAATAAATTCGCCATCATTAATCCCTTTCGTAATCCATTCAGCAGCACTGCTTCCACTTTTCGTCGAATCAAGCGATGCATCCTCCATACTTGATCAATCGCTATAATCGCATCTGTGCGAATTTACACGTTGCCAAATAACTTCACCATCAAGATTTTTCTTGATGACAAAGCTCTGCCAATTACCTTCTTTTCTCAAATATGCTCCATCTCGTCTATCACCACGTCCAGCTTTACAGTCGTCTCTATCTTGACCTGACAGTTCATTGCAGCGTCCATCTTCTATCCCTGTCCCAACAGCCTAAAACATATCCATCCATGACTGGCATAATCGGCCCCTTGTGGTGTAGCAACCAAAAGCAGGCACCTGAAAATATTTGCGTCTACTAGACGTAGCGTTTGATTGTTATTTGGCTTCGTTTGAATTGCAGGAGAGTGTCGACTAGTTAGTTCTGACCCCTTGTCCCGACGAGAGAACCTGGGAACCACCTATCTCTACATAAACCTACTAGGCACTTTGAATCATCTGCTGTCCGTAGCTAGATGTGCACTTTAGTATGGATTTGGGCCTAGAGCAGAAAGAGAAAGGAGGTTTTCCAAAGGTTTTACACAGGTACCGTACCTAAAGCGGACTTGTAGGTTTGTGTTCCATATGTTCTTGTCTTTGGGATTGAGATTGATCAATTTTGTTGGATATGTATATGTTTGTGCAGGGATTAGGCTTGGTCCAACCAAGAAAAGGATCAACTTTAGGATAAACATTAGATTTTTCTTTTCTTCATTGTAAAGATTTTTATAATTTCTTATTTTCAATTTTATGTATATTTTTTATTCCACAGCAGCGAGAAAGTTCATGCGCAAATGACCAATGTCGCCTCTCTGGACATATTAGAATGACGTCATTAAAAACTCCCTACCTGACAAATGATAATAGATACCTACGTCAACAGACAGACGAAGAAGATCAAAACCTATGAAAGTGAAACAGCTCAATTTCGAGAAAAGAACAAAGCGGAAATAGTAAGATAGTTCATCATGATATGTATATACCGTCTACTAGACTAGTTTATATAATTTCGAGAACAAAACGGAAATAGAGAAAGATAGTTGAAGTTCCATAAATTACACAACTAAGCTACCTAAAATGAAAAATAGTAAAGAAAGACGAAAACATGACGAAATTCAGGCACGAATGATGAAAGGCAAAAAAAGAAACGAAAGGAAAGAACATTCTCACCATGATGCCAAAGTAAACAAGGCAATTCAAGAACTTGATCAAGCAGAGTCATTATCAAAGAGAAATAGATTGGAAGAAGCAAGTGCTCTCTATCATTCATCGATTGAGTATCTTCTTTCTTTTTTACGGGCTGCTCAAACAGATTCTAATAAGAGCACAGTTAGTACTGATGTATTGAAAGAAAGGATCAAAGTTGCCTTATCGGATGCAGAGAGAATAAAGGAGAGCCTACAAAAGAAAAAGAAGAAACAATCTGTTGGTAGAAGCCAATCTGAACGGATAAGACAGGATAAAGTTCAAATACCATCTTTGCAGACAACCAAGAGCACTGATAGTCATTTGACCAAGACAAAACAAAAGAGAACGGCAAATCTAGACTATGATAAAAATGATCCATTCATAGAACTAATCAAAAATGAAATATACATTGACTCCAAGTCAATTAATGTTAGCTGGTCTGATATCAGTGGTTTACAGAAAGCCAAGCAAGCTTTACAGGAAGCCGCAATTTTGCCTTTACTGCGTCCCGATCTTTATCAAGGTCTTCGATCTGCTCCAAAAGGTGTTTTACTATATGGACCGCCGTAAGTTACAAGTCAAACTTTGCATGGTCATTTGTTGTCTGATTTATTGTGTCATTAGTTCATAATCATATTAACAATGAAATTTTGAAACAGTGGCACCGGAAAAACAATGCTCGTCAAGGCAGTAGCGCATGAATCAAACTGCATTTTGTTTGCATGCACAGCTTCATCAATGACTTCAAAGTGGGTCGGTGAAGGTGAAAAGATTGTTCGTACATTGTTCAAAATGGCAGCAGATGTTGCCCCAAGCATTATATTTTTAGATGAATTAGATTCTCTACTAGGGCGTAGAGGTGGAAACAGTTCTGGAGGAAATGAACAAGAGAGTAGTAGAAGATTCAAGACAGAATTCATGATACAAATGGATGGTATCGCAACGAGGGCCAAAAATACATATGATATTGGGCACAAAACATTGCTTATAGGTTGCACAAACTGTCCATGGGATGTTGATGATGCAATTATGCGCCGATTCCAACGAAGGATATATGTCCCTCTTCCTGATAAAGCAGCGAGAACAATCTTATGGAAGAATCTCAAAATGAAATCGAAGGATATTCAATTAACTTCAAGAGACTTGGATTACCTTGCAAAAATCACAGAAGGCTATTCTTGTTCTGACATTGCTTCCATTGCACAAGATGCATCGTTTGGTCCTTTGAGAGAACTTGGAACTATAGATGCGATAAAAGATGTAAGAGCGAAAGATATCCGACCTATACAAGTAAAGGACTTTTTGGATGCTCTAAAAGGTGCGAAAAAGAGCGTCACAGCTTCCTTGTTGAAAAAATATAATGAATGGGAGAATGGACAAGGCGCAGAAGTATGATTTTCAAAATATTGAAAAATGATGAAAAGACTTTTGAAATTTTGTATTTTTCTACTTTCTTTCTAGTGCGGCACATAATTATAGTACTGATTTAATCAGTTTTATGTGGTTACTAATTTACTACAGTACTATGAACGTTCGTTGTTTGTACCAATAGATATCTTCCTCTGGTAATTTTGCTTGGAATTTAAAAATACTACTAGCCATGAAGTGTAGAAGCTGCTGACTGCTGTTCAGTTGGGCTAACTTCAACATCTTTTTCTTTAAATTCTAAGAATTCCATGCAAGTAGAAACCGCAATAAGATATTATTCTTGAAATGATGCATCAATAAATACCAATGCGCGCATCTTATTCCTCCCTGTCTACATATCAATGACGTCAGCAAGACATCAACTCCCTACCCGACAAGATAAGTCAACAGACAGACGAAGGAGATCAAAACACGAGACAAAAAAGCACAGAAAAAAAGTCCCTCTTTCCTCATACATTAGTGCTGGATAATACATCTAATAGGTGGCTCAAGTGAATCATTACTCATACTAATAGCCAGTAAAATACAAGAGTGAATAGAATATGATAAGCTAGAGCTATATTTGAATCAAAAATTTACCATATTTTCAACCAAAAGTGACTTCACATTTTCATTTCCAAACCTGAAATGGATGGATCAACTTCAACGAGAACCACACAAGATCAAAGAGCTAACAGCCCTCTGTAAGTATAAATTCTTATGTACTGGTAGTACCTTCGTTATTCATGTGGAAACAGTTTGTTTCTCATTGCTTTGTTCTAATTCTACCATGAAACGCAATAGGCATAAAAGGAAAAGCAATGAATCTCGCAAAAATAAAAGTAAATCGCCAACGAATATTTCTTCGGATGATTTGATGAATCATGACAGTTGCAAAACGAAGCAAGTGCAAAGATCTTTCCATCTTTATTTATACGCAGCGCTTATTTTAATTGTAGCAATTGGTATCCATTATTTCCAAAGAAGCAGTGGTACAGATTCAACTCATGTCAATATGAGTGAGATGAGTGACAATGAACCAACTGGCATATCATCACCGAGTGAATCTTCGATTCCTCCAAGTACATTCATTGCCAATCAATGTGGATTCTACCTGGCAAAGTCTAAAATTCCAAATGCTGGACTAGGAGTCTTCACTTCACGAGCTCTAGCTAAAGGCGACAAGGTGAATTTCAAAGATCCAGTTTTGCAAATATACGACTTGAATCCTTATTTTGGTCAGAGTATCGCTACCTTGCTTTATGATTATGCTTGGGATAGTGCACTCACTGGAGGACAGTATGAAGGTAAACATGTGTATAGCATCATGAGCGGTATTGGTATGCTTCCCAATGGTCATCAACACATGTATAATATTGGATACTCTCATCGAAAAGGCGCTGTTGTAGATCATTCGGGTGTTACTAGAACGTCACCTAGTAGAGGTGCTTCCACTCATTATCATGACTTTGAATTTACCGCTGCAACTAATATTGCAGCAGGTGGTGAGCTTCTTATTGATTATGGAGTGAATTGGTTCAAAGAACGGGAAATCAAAGGAAGAGTCAAAACGGTCGAAAATGTAAAGTCTCTATCATATTCCTTGAAGGAATTGTATGAGAATGGAATTTGCTTGGATCGCATGTATATAAAACAATCGGAAAAGGTCGATGCTGGTCGTGGAGCATTCGCATCAAGACCAATGAAAAAAGGAGAAGTTGTAGCTCCAGCTCCGGTTGTTCAGATTTTAGATAAAAGGTCTCTAGATGTTATCCGTATCAAGCAAGGTCAAGCCAAGGAAGAAGAACAGGTTCTAAAACTGCAACTCCTTAATTACTGCTTTGGTCATCGAGACTCGAGTCTTTTATTCTTCCCATATTCTCCCATGGTGAATTATATTAACCATGATGACAAAGCTTCGAATGTAGAATTGAGATGGTCAACCTCGTCTCAACATGATCGAGCTGATGTTCACAACATGAGTTTTCAATATATTAAAGATTTGGAACATGCTGGATTAATGCTTGAGTTTGTTGCCACAAGAGATATAGAACAAGATGAGGAAATATATCTAGATTATGGTCCACTTTGGCAAAATGCATGGGAAAGCCATGTACAAAACTTTGACTCAGACAACAACTCTAATCAAGAATACATTTATGCACATGAATTAAATGCCTCGGAAAAAGTGATTCGAACACAACAAGAACAACAGACTCATCCATATCCACAACATATTTTCATATCTTGCTACTACAATTATGAAGACGCTATGAAACGAAATCAGAAAATCAATAATGAAGTTTATCTTTGGACACAGACATCAGACGTATACGATATATCAAATCTTCGCCCATGCATCATCCTTGACCGAAGAGAAACGAAACCTCAAGAATATGTGTACACAGTAGGAATCATGAATCACTTTGGACTAAAAGAAGCACAACGCATTCCACCTGGTCAAAAGCATATAATTGCAATGGTACCTAGGAATGCAATCAAATTTTCTCATCGAATTTATACAACGGATCAACATTTGGAAGATTCCTTTCGTCATGAAATTCATTTGAAAGATGAAATCTTTCCTACGCAGTGGTTGGACTTGAAAAAGGGAGAATAATCTTCCAACCATTATAGTATATGAAATGAAATGCAGCTATCTCGAAAAATATTTGCAATAGGAACAATAAAGTATAAATTATCTATCGAAAAAGTATTTGAAATTATTTGAATAGAGTAGTCTTTGAGGGAACCTCGTTTTCATGCCTGTAGGCACTTCAAGATTGTTCTATAATATAGTTATAGTTATATAATGTCACTCTCAGTTTTCTACATTGAATGGAATCCATTTGACGTTCAAATTCCATCAAAGCGAAAAACGAAAAGAGACTCGACTCAGCAAAGGGTACGTCATTGAAAATACGGCAAATATGTTTACATCATCTCCCTACCCGACAACGATAGAAAACGCATCAAGAACAAACTTCAAAGAAAAAACTGAAATAAGTTCATTCATCTTATTGAAATGATAGCTATACTCACAGCACTAACTTCAAGGCTTTTCAAGCACTAATAGCTCTAGTAGACGATGAAGAGGAACCGGAAGGGTTGAAGCAGAAGCAGCAGATGGCGAGCTTTTTGCGTACCTTTTCAGTCTCATCAGCTTCAAAAACAAAGAAAATGTTACACTAAAATTGTGGAGATAAAGATTTATATTTCCATAGCTGGACAATTAATCTCTACGACTTCCTTCACTGAATCATATCTACATACGCCTTTGAAATGCAGAATCATCTCCAAACATTCCACCTGCAATCACTCGACATCTTGAAACTGAATGAATGCTCCCTCTTACTGCTTTTATCAATACTGCTTTCGCTTCCTCTTGCTTATCCATCGAGCTCAATAGGTGAATACCCAGTCCTACATACTGCAAATCTGCGATAGATCTAGCAACAACGTATCCCTATGCCATCAGAATAATAATGATCAGATGTAAGCTCCACTTTGAAGCCAGCCTCGCTAAGACTCTCCACCATCTTTTTCTGAAGAGATTCAGCCTTGATATCACCATCTAAATTTTCAACTTCTACTACCATGAGAATTCCTGGACTACGATTCTGAGTGCTATCAGCTTCACCATTTCACACACTGTCATGAAAGTGAGGCTGAGTTCCAAAGTCTTTCAAGCAACCACACACAAATTTTTGATCAAGTTCCAAACCAACCACAACTTCAAATGATCATGAAGAAGCATCGAGTCTCCTACACCAACAAATAAAACACGCTTGATGCTTCCCTTTGGCTAAATCTTGCAGTTTGATGGACTGCAATACTCATGATATTGTCGACGATATGCACCACAGATATAAATAGTAGCCTTCCTTCTTTTCGACCATCTCTTTCATCTCCTATCACCGCCGCTTTACCTTCCAAACTTGGTAACATAGCAATGAAGCAGTATAATGAAATTATTACATACCAGGATGAGAGAGATGAGAGATGAGAGAGATCTTTTCTTTATTTTCCTTTTTGAATGGATGATAGGATGAGTACGTAGACAGGAAGCAGCCCAGTACAAGTTAATACGTACGAAAATATCCCCCCTCAAAATTGGAGCCAAAAGATATCTCCCGCACCAATGGGATTCTTTTTGACTAGCCATTTAATTTAACACGAATTTGTTAGTCTCCCGCCTTTACGGGACTCAAGCAGATAGCCATTTAATTTAAGACGGAGTTGTTAGTCTCCCGCCCATCGGCGGCAAAATTGAATCCCATAACCATACTTTACCTTTTGGGTCACTGCCCTATTTAGGGGGACTTTCATAAAAGAATCTAAGATACGTACGTACAGTTCATCTTGTTCTCTTTCTACACGGACCACACAGATGAACCATCAACCATCATGCAATAAAACAAGAGTTCATCCATCTTTGATCAAAGACTAAAACAACAAATGTTGGCATTCAAAAACTTTAATCTTTGAAAATGGTGATTAACCTTCTTTTTTATGGATTTGGAAGAAGATTATAAGTGGCGGTGGTAGGAGATGACAGAATTGCCTTCTCCTGTGCCGAAAGAAGTAGGAATGGTGGTATATGATTCAAGAGTATAGGATGCTACGAGAGAAGGCAACGAGATAACCCTAACTCGGTCTAGAAGAATACTTCATCTAAGTAGATGTGTTTCTTCCTTCTTATATTGTACATGACTGCGTGATACCATTGACAACCTTCGAAAGAAAGTCAAATCTCGAAAGAACCTATAAAAAGATTGAATACAAATATACAGCAATAGAGGCACGCCTCATTAGAGATGAAGTGGAATGGGTGGCGGGTGGCAAAGGAAGAATCATACTTTTTCAAATTATCTGCAATGCAAGAACCACTATTGAAAATGTATGAAGAATATCCTGAAATGATTGCTCCAAAGTCGAGATTGAATGAACACGATGGGGCTCATGAAATATGTAGCAAATATTATCAGAAGTGGGCTCTTGAGTCTTGAGGCTAGATTTTCCTCTCATATCGGACAGGGCACTGATCCGGAGCGTAAGGAGCATGATCTACTTCATACCAAGGCACCTATTTTGAGTAAAGCTTTATTTCCAACTTTACTTCTGATAGATATTTACACCAGCCATTCCAAAAGGTACATACTTTGGTCAAAGATAGACTAATTTCCAAGAAGAACAGAATTGCATTTGGCATAGGTGTGCGCTTCCCGGAGGTTGCTTTGGGTTTCAATGCAGTAAATGAGATTGAGAAGATGAATGGAGGCTTGGATGTAGTAGGCATTGTGGACGAGGGCTACAAATGGGCAGTCACTGTATGTCAACTTCGACGAGAAAATTTGCATAAGCATCTAGATTTAGATTGTCGAAAAGCTATCACTGCAATGCAGAAGGAAATTCTTTGAGGCAAAAGAATAGATTTAAGCAGTCAAAACTCTGAAATAATAATTAAAGACTTGGAAAAAGAAACAGACGTTAAATTCACTGATACTCGTATACAACTGGCATTTCAATTATCAAATTTCATGGCGAAGTATGGTACACATGTTATTATGGAATGTTCTCATGGTTATCGAAAACTACAAATTGATCAAATCCATGTAGAAAAGAAGGCTGACTTTCAAAAATTTAAACTTGGTTTAGATGCGAAGCTGATGGAACTTCCAATCGCTTCTTGTGGTAATGAAAGGACGCAAAAGCAAGAAGCTGTGGATAGAAAGCAAAGTAATGATATCTTTTCGTTGGATCGCCACATTCTTTGAAGGAGGCACTGCTAGATACCTTGGGATATGATGATTGGACCAAAACATTATCTCGTACAGGAGATGCAAATGTAATCAGTCATGACAAAACTCTGATGATAGCCGATATTTTAGAAGACGGGTATTCTATTGACAAACGAAACGGCGAGAAAACCTTCTGGAAAGATCTTTCCAAAATTTACCGGTTTTGATCAATTGTTCATTTTCGAGATTTGCAACAAGGTGAGAGTCTCTAATTAAAATGAATAGATTACACGGCATAGTCGCTCATTTGAATTATTTAACAGGCTGGAAGCAGCCTCTTTTTGCTTTTGCATACAGACTAAACTTTGCCAGTAACAATTGTTTCTTTAAAAAATGGCGAAACCTACGCGAAAGCTTTACATTCTGGACCGATTTGACAGAGAAAAACGCTGTCCATTTTGACGTGTATGGAGAACAAGATGATAACTCCTGTGAGCACCATGACCGCTGGGGCAAGCCACAGCATGTAACATCGGTTCTGAGCTCGAATGTAACCCATATAAAAATTTCGTCTAAGGATGGTGAGAAATATCTGAAAAATATCTTGAAGAGTGTAGACCTTTTTTTCCGAAGAATTCCAAGGGATTTGGATGGTCATAAATATGGTGAAGTGGTACATGTTACAGTTCCCTTCGAAAATGTCTCATTTCCAGCTGTAGAGATGGATTTTAAGTATTGTTACTGTACCCGTGCAATGGCTTTCGATCCAAAAAAAGAGAAGAAAAACTTTCACAGGATGAGTCCTAAGAAAAAAACATTGTTTCCTTTGCTGTGTGATTGCATGAAAGTGAAAGGAGATAAAGATATTGATCAAGGAGATACATTACCAGAACCAATTCAAGGAGCAGTCAACGGAAGCAGAAGCAATACAGCTGTTGATCCCAGCACTACAAACGATGGACGAGATGTATTGCCAGCATCGGGTGAGGATGTAGTAGCGAACGGAAGCAAAAACAATGCAGATGTCGATCCTAGCACTTCAAACAATATAAAAGATCCATTACCAGCACCGGACTTAGGAGCTACAAACAATATAGAAGATATATTGCCAGCACCGGACGAAGACTTAGGAGCTATAAACAATGGAGAAAATGGATCACCAGCACCGAAACAAGGGGCAGGAAATGGACGCACAAGTAATGCAGCTGTTGTTGATCCTAACACCAAACACAATGGAGAAAATGCATTTCAAACACACACAAGTACCAAGAAAAAAACATTGTTTCCAGCTAAATTCCCTTTTCCGTGCGATTGCACGAAGGTAAATGAAGACGAAAATAGTAATGGAGGAGATACTTCGCCAGCACAGACTCAAGGAGCAGCAAATGCAAGTACAAAAAAAATTGATGGCGAGAAGGATATTTATCAATACATGGAATATCAAGTAATTTCTGTTGTACACGCACGAGGCCTTGCTCTAGACTGGTGAACGTTAGCAATTTCATAGTACATTTTATCAAAACTTAATTTCCTACATTTTTATTGCATCAAGTCTTCCATAGCCTTTGCAATATTCTCCTTCTCTTTATCACCATAACCCCATTTACTAAAGAACTCTATCCAATACTTGACATCCTCATCTTCACTATCTACCTCACCCTTTGCAACCTTTAAAATGGCTTGACATTGCTTCAACATTTCGACATTTCCACTTTCCTTATTCATGGCCAACAAAGCCTTTGCTACAATAATGCCCCTCTTGGAAGTCATTTTCGAATTATTTGAAAGTTCTTCATCCGTATGCATAGTAATCATCCCCGTCGGCATAATCACATTCATACAAGTCAAAGAAATGAGATCCGAAGAAGACTTTTGACTCTCTAATGCAGCCTTTAATGGAGCTGGAATGACTTCTTCATCAGCTGGCGATGGACTGTCACCAGTTAGGTATGAAACAAAGAAACCTCGAATTCCATCTGAATGACTTAATAGAAAAGTCAGCCTCAAATGCACATATGAAGAAAGAAAGAGAAAAGATATTTTGTGTCCTTACCTCAATTGAGCTTCAATCATATCAGCTACATCAATATCCTCTTGACTCAAAAGCGGTACGTACTGAGATGCATATCCTACTTGATCGATGAAAGAATCCGATTTGAGTTGATCAAGAGTCGGTAATGCAATCTCTTCTTCACTTGTCGATGCTGCGAAACGTGTCTTGGACGAGAGGCCATTTATTGTTTGAGGGTAGAGGCTTGAACTTTGAAGCACAAAGCCATTGACTAATGATAGGGATGCTACTAGTATTAGAGATATTCTCATGCTTGCTGATTGGTTTAGTGTCTCTATTGGCAGTGAGTTTTAATTCAATTGAAATAGAAAAGAAGATCTGTGATGTGCTGTGTTGTTCGTCGAAAATGAGTCCAAAACCTGCCGTTATACTTACTGTAACGGTTATTTCCCTCACAATTCTATATTTAAAAATAGAAAAAAAGAATGAATGTTCGCAAAGAATCAAGATAAGCAAACGTATGGTACATCATCTATTTCCATATGCTTCTATTCAATTTTATTTTGATAGCTATTGATTTATATACATAAATCAATACCATGAACACCATCGCATCCTTTGGGAGTGAACCAAACTAAACTATACCTCTCTCCTTTGAAAGGTCGGACCCAATGCCGTTCCGTCCATCCATTGAATTCAAGAGGTTTGTAACGTATATCATTCTTGGCGCCTTCCACCATCAATTCACCACCTGTATAATTCCCTAATGCGACAATTAAACTTCTAGACTGACCAGCACCAGCTCCACTATCAATATGAGGTCGAAATTGGGCATTGCGATTGATGGCAATTGTAGAACTTGGTTCACGGTTTGGACATAATGCAATCTCCAATTCAAATGCTGCCTTCATTAATTCTGGAAATAAAGTATTGGCTTTAGGTTGATCGCATTGGCCTGGCATTGCTCCAACGGAAAAACTACCACTGGCTCCACCTTGACCTTCTTTGAAGGAATATGCGCATGTTTTTTCAAATGTACCCGCTTGAGCTTTGAGTTGTTGTACGCATAATGATTTGGAAGTTGTACTTTCTTCATTTTCGTTATTGGTGGTGGATACCATGACCAATTGTCTTTTGGCAGTTGTGGATGGCCATTGACCGCTTTCATCTGCTTTACGAAGTAATTCCAAAACTTTGGCATAGAGATGAGGTACTTCATTTGATATAGACGACAATGGTGGAGTTAGTATTTCCCAAACTGATGCATCTGGATTTTCACTATCCATTACTTCTTCTCTTGCTTTTTTCCATAGACAGTAATCGTTGTATTGTTCGTTTGCACGCTTGGACCATGGTTTGAGGTATGTTTCTACCCATTCTTCAACAGCTGGTAAATCTCTTGAGAGTGGTACTTCTTCTCCATTTGTATTCCAAGCTTTCGATATGGTCTTTTGTACTTCATACTCAAATTCATGGATCGCCTCACGAATGCTTACGGACTTCCATCCTTTTTTCCATGTTTCATTGAATCGAGGAGTCAGCACTGCATTCATACGTCCTTCCCAAGTACTGTAATTCATTTCTGAAGCATGAAATCCCGTAGTAGGGACAAACGGACAAGGGACCAAATTTGGATATTCTTCATCGAATACACATTCCACAATGTCGGCTGGAACATAACCTCTTACAATAGCTACAAATAAAGCAATCATAGCTCTCACTTGTCCATCCAGAAATAAATCTCCCTTTGCAGATAATAAGACAAATGGTCTTGAACTTTCAGAATCACCATCAAACTTCACTGTGGCACGATGGAAGAAACGATCCACACGTCGATAGGATAAGAATTCATGAGCCATCATGGTCCTTGTGAAATTGTGATACCTCTTTCTTTTCAGAACGCGCTCTTTCTCCCCTTTTTTCTCATTCTTCTCCTTTTTATCATCTACAATCTTTTGCAGTTGGTCGCCATCCTCTTCTAACTTTTTGGTAATATTCTTGCTACCTTTACCATACTTTGCACGTTTCTGCTGATGAAATGCCTTTGCCAACACAGACGCTTCGTCATCTTCATCTACTTCAACAATAGGAGTACAAAATTTTTGCATCAGTTTCTTGAGTTTGTATATATATTTAAAATCTTGTTCATCCCCTTCTTGCCTATCCATATTCATTGCATTGACAGCATCAGTTCGTTTATGAGTAGGATAAAATTCCTTCATTGACTTGAGAAATGTCTGTAAATCAACACCTATCGACTGCTGATCAATTCCATAGAGTAATTCAGCTGGAATTAAATAATCTATTCTACGGTGAGCAAGGTCCATTTCGGCATTGAACTTTTTAGGTGCAGTCAGTCTTCCAAATACGCGAATTTGACCAGCCTCTTGCGCAGGAACGCCATTCTCATTTGCTATTTTCGCAATCAATGTTTTCAATGTATCATTCACCTTGTTCACCCATTGAGCTACAAGTTCTTCATATTTCTGATCCTTTTCTTCTTCCGTCAAATCAGAAGAAATAATGAATGGAGGTAATTTCGTTGTCAACATTTCTGTAGTAGCTCCTGTAAATTCATCTTGCTGGACCAAATCAGTAGCATGAGCCTGATAACTATACGCTCTATTCGGATTAGAGGGTATCTTTTTTCTCAAGGTGTCTTCATCAATATCTCCTTCATATGCAACAAGTTCAACTGCTTCATGAAGTAATAAAGCAGCATGATGTCCACCCCTGACACCTTTTATATCTTCTTTATCTATATTCAACTTTTCATGGCAACTAGTTAGTCCACGCTTGAGATAATCCAATGCTGGAATGTATCCATATAAAATCATAACTTTTTCCCGGTTAGCATCGGCATTGATGAAAACTTTTACGAAATCACTTCTTTCTTCGGGAGAAAAACATTTTCCCATTCCTTCTCGTAAATGTTTGAAAAGTGCAGATTTTGAAGGAAATGATGTTTTGCATCCAGTGCATTCTACCGGTTTAGCTGTGCTTTTGACCATTATATATATATTTTCTTTTTGTACAACTCTCCAATGAACAAAGTGTTATCTTTTAGAGAACAACACTCATTTTCATGTTCATTTGGTAAGGTGTTGGTTGAGTCCAGCTCAACCAAAAATGAATGGCTCAAGAAAAATGGCGCGAAGGAGCATCATGTCGATCCCGGTTTAGTTCGCAGAAAAGAAAATATCATTTTTTAGATGTTTCCGAGCAGACATCTGCTCGGAAACTTTCGCAGAACAGAATTCTAAAAATAGCTATGATATGATCTCCTGGATGAATATTGCCGATTGGTTGTATAAATTAGAAGTCAGCAATGCTAGTAATGCTAAATACCAACTTGACCACTAGGCCATCATCACATCTTCTTCTTGGAGACTGTTTGGTCCTTTCTTCGTCGAAGTAGCACTACTACAAGTATCTGACTGCAACAGCTGCTGCTCTTTTGGTTCTTTCGTCTTTTCAGAAGAGCTGCCTTTCAGGACGAATTTGGATCGTTGAATGGTGCAACATAGGCTCCTATCATGTCGTCGAAACAAAGGATGGAAAAAGGAGCCGCCATACTTTTTACTTCCTTCCTTAACGTGATATACTCTCTCAAAGCCCCATAGGTTGAGCTGACGACGGAAGGATGCAAACTGGGACTGGTTGAAGTATTTATTTTGTTGGATGGATTCTTGAAATGCATCTCAATCATGTATAGTAAAGTATCTTCCATTTGGACACCAAGATAGGATATAGGCAAGGTGAGGTTTGAGTGTATCAATTTCTTCGAGCAGATCAAACAAGCGTTCTGGAAATGGGTATTTCACACCACGTCTCTGCTTAGGTTTTGCATGATCTTTTCGGCTTTTATTCATTGTTGCAATGATAACTTTTCTGATCTCAGGCCGCTTGTGTTTTATGTGTGTTTTGTGGATTTGATGTTCGTTCCGAGTTCTTCGCTGTCTGCTGTCTCTTGGGAAGCCAAAAAAAGATATATTCGGAATGTTGTTCACAAAGTTTCTGCTTCTGATCTTGGAATAGCCGTAAATTCGGAAAAACAGGCGTGAAATTCGAAAACACAATAATGAAATATCACTTTTAATCTGGTCAGAAAGTCATTACAAGCTATAATTCAACTGTAAGAAGCTGCGAAAGAGAAAATAAAGGCCTGTTGTTTCTTTTGAAATCATTGCATACATCACCTTAACCTTTTAAGGGACACCATCTGCCTTCTCGATGATATTCTTCTCTTATTGTTTTTTCCAACACTCAATTTTTTTGCTACGGAATTTGCAGACGAGAGGGTTGCACAGCAACATTGAAGCAACAAGGATAACATGGCGTAACAATACTAATGAAAACGGAAAGTATGATTGATCTTTAAGAAGTAGAGCGACTACTCTTTTTATGCTATGTATGATGTCATTATGCTGCTTATTCACATGTTTCTATTTTGAACTGTCATGGGGCATCGCCTGTCATGCATGCCTCGAGGATATCATTGAAATCTTGGCCTAAATCATTCATATAACTTCCACCAGTCTTTATTTCTTTCAAAAAGAGTTCGTTCATATCTTGTATTGTAGATAAATAGTATTCCTCATCTTGTCGTGGTCCTTGTATTGGCTCTAGCTCGTTGTACCACTGCTCATCCATTTCTTCTTCAATCACAGACGCCGAACAAGAATGAAGTGTTTGTCGTTGTAACAATTCTTTTTGTATAATTGGGGTAGTATTCCTTGAAGAAGGAGGCTCCCCTTGGTAGAATATCTCTTCATTCTTCTCATATTGTGCCAACAAAGAACTGTTCCCTGTTGTATTCATTTCTGCTCTTTTGTTATTTGACAGAAAGCTGCTCAGTGGTTTTTCAACTTCTGAAGAAGACGAATTTATGCTGCAAGCATCTTGATTGTCATCCGAGGAAGTGATCGAGGAAGAGGCAGGAAATGAAGAATTCGTAGTAGTAAGAAGAGAAGAGTTCATAAAGGACGAGCCACTACCGATACAAGTAGTCGCTCCTTTCTTGTTTTGCCTTCCTTCAGAAAAAGGGTTATTATTATCCTCATGATTAGAACCATGAATTGATGATGATGAGGAGAGACGATGGGTCGTATTTGTAGAAACAGTTACTGCTTCCTTTGGAAAGAACAATGTATTCATCGAGGTTTGATCTGAAACAAAGGACATCAAAAGACTGTTGATTTCATTTGAACCTGAAAGCGCCTTAGATGTGCCCGTGGTAGTACTAATTGCATCAAGTTTTTTATCCTCGTCCTCGAGGGCTTTTCTTTGAGACACATCCAAGGCAGTAGCACTGTCCAGACGAAATGAAGAACTATGAACCTCCTCCTGAGTGAATTCAAGCAATGGCTCATCTCCATTGTTCTCCTTATTCTTTTGTTTATTTCGTTTCATGGTGCAACATAGGCTCCTATCATGTCGTCGAAACAAAGGATGGGAATAAGAGCCGCCATACTTCTTATGATTCCCATCCTGCTCGTCCTCATCATCATCATCATCATGACGGTAAACTCTTTCAAAGCCCCAGAGGTTAAGCTGTCTTCGGAAGGATGCAAACTTGGACTGGTTGAAGTATTTATTTTGGATTGATTCTTGGAAAGCAATTTTATCATGTATAGTAAATGCTAAATAACAACTTGACCACTAAGCCATCTTCACGTGATGATGGCCTAGTGGTCAAGTTGGTATTTAGCAAAAGTATACAACAAATGGTCATGAGTTCGAGTACCGCCAGAGGCAAAAGTGTTTTCCATTTTGACGCCAAGAAATGATATTTGCAAGGTATGGTTTGAGTGTATCGACTTCTTCGAGCAGATCAAACAAGCGTTCTGGAAATGGGTATTTATTTCCCCCTCTTGTCTTGGGTCTAGTACTATTGTATTTTTTGTTTAGTTGTGAAGACATTATACAAGTGTATCAATTAGAATTTAAGAAGCAATGTGTGGAAAGAAAAGAATGGAAGGCTAGAAGTTCATGATGAATGCATGAGTGTGTTACGCGTTATTACTTAAGCTGATGTTTTGCGGCCTACGACAGGCCTGTTTGCCATCTGCTTTGTTATGATCTGCAAGATGCACCTGGTAAATACTTACATACGTACAGTAGTTCAAGTTGAAGCCGTTCAAAAGAAAGGATATTCTATCTATCTGTTCTTTAACGGAAAGTATGTAGCCAAATAGGAAAAATAGTTAGCTAGATTTTCCTCTTTTCTCTAATGATGCATTCGGAGGAAAGAAGTCCTTTTCCCTACTTTTCCATATAATTTTTACATCCAGCGAGTAGAAAGTAGAAGAAAGTGCATTCTTTCATTTACATTCTTTCCTCATCTAGAAATTCAAAGCCAAAACCTAATTCTGTTTCATCATGGTCTACATATCTTCAGACGGTTCTGTAAACTCCAAGCCAAAATTCACAATCGTAGGCTTCCTAACTGGCATTCTAAGTGGGATCTATAATTTCTTTGCCCTTTTTCTCTCAACCATTACAGGTAATCCTGCTCAAATTCAAGTGAATCAAAATAAAAGGAGTACGGGTAGTAAATTAGGTTCTGGAAATGGTGCTTTCAAGCCGAATCGTAAAAGAGGAGGGAATATTCGTCAAGTCAAGAATTTAGGTGAGTCAATCGTGTTCTTCTTGAATGTATGTTTTCTTTTTACGAACTATATATGTGTTCTTTTCATGCAAGTGATCTAATACATTATGTATACACAGGTTGTGCACAAGGTGCTGCTGCTGGAGGCGGGTGAGGACGGTAAAGCCGCAGCACTGTAGTCGTTGAAAGGTTCTCTCTTTTTTGCTAGGGTAAATATTTTCCCTAGCTAGCTATTTGAATCTTGCTTCGTTTTTGAAAGAAGAAGAATTGACAAAGAGATGAACATCAAGCTTTCAACGACAATCGCAGTGACTGTGGCGGCATGATGAATTGTGAAATGAAATATTTTCTATACATGCAAGGTGATGTATAGGTGAATGACGTTCATAGATGGAATTGTCCAACGTTCGGAAGTACTTGGATGAGTTATCATGAACTGAGAAATGATGTTTCATTTTCACACAAAGTTTATCATGTATATGTGTACAAATAAGGTACTAGAAAAAATAAACTAGATTAGTTTGACTTTGTTTAAAATTTGCGTTAGTAATTACATTTCATGTCTAGAAATAGAGCAACCATAAGGGACACCCTTACTTCTTATTCTCAAGCTTGCGGAATGCATCAAGAACTGCAATCTTGAGGATTCTTACAGCAGTATCAATGTTCGCCTTGGACTGCTTTGCTTGAATCGTCATTCTCAATGCTGGAGATGGAATCATGTGCAAATGATGACTCACATGCTGTCCAGTAGATACAATCATGACTCCCTTGTGAAGACACGTGGATGCAATTGTATCGAGGATCTCAACTTGTTCTGCTCTCGACATTCCTTGACTTTCCTCTGGACTCAACTGAAGAAATACCAATGGAGACAATCCCACTGCACTGGTCACTACGAGTCTAGATGGCATCAATCCTGCCTTGTCTCCAAGTTCCAATTGCAATGCTTTGTAAAAGTAGTCAACATTCTCCTTGAGGGTTTCGAGAATAACAGGTTCAGTCTCCATACGCTTCAAACTTGCTTGTGCTGCTGATGCAAGGAATGGTGGCAACGATGCAGAAAAGATGTATCCCGCACCGGATAGACGTTGATGATCTACAATTTCAAAATTTCCAATGGAAACACCTCCAATAGCTCCCATGGAATTCTCAAGATTGATGGTGATAATTTCTGCGTGTTTCATTGGTTCTAGTCCAAAATGTTCCAGTCCTCCTCTACCAGTTTTCCCCATGACTCCGAATGAATTAGATTCGTCCAAAATCAATCTGTAGCAAAATTCTTCCTTCAACTTGACGAGTTCATCCAGTGGACATACGGTACCATGATTTCTATACAAAGCTTCCGCAACAATAAATCTTCTTTGGTCATTTGACTTTCGTCCAAGTGATTCATCCGTAGCCTGTACTCTCTCCAAAACACGTCGAAGATCTTGCATATCATTATGTTTGAAATACTTGATGTTTGCTCTGGAAAGAGTCACACCCGTCCCAAGCGCTTCATAAATACCTTCATCGACAACCAACAAGTCACCACGTTTCGCAAATGCTGCCACAGAAGATGCAGCACAAGAAGCACCATCCGAATACAAAATAGCTCCATCTGTCTTCATAAAGTCTGCCATAGCCTTTTCCAACTCCAAATGCGCATCAATCGTTCCATAAAAAGCTCTCGGACCACATGATCCACAACCATACTTTGACAAAGCCTGAATACTCGCTTCCTTGACAACATCCCTCTTGAATAGTTTAGGATCAGGACAAGACATGCCCAAATAGTCATTAGTTGCAAAATTCAAAGCCGTCATTGATTCATTCTTTTTCGAGTTTTGAATACAAACAGTCAATTCTACCCCCTTGACTTTTTCAATAATGACTTGTTCCTTGGACTTTGGAGGAATGGAAATGCTTTCTTCTTCTGCATGATCTTCAGCATAAATGTCAGTATTGTCATAGGCAAGAGGTAACCTTCCATTCTTTTTCCAGTCTTCTAGTAAAAGTTCAATTTCAGAATCAGAAAGTCTATCCTTCATTTTCTTTCTCGTTTCTTTTTTCTTTTGGTAAAAGATTAGATATGCCAAAAAAGATACCAATATGGTTTCAATGAGGACATGGATTGGATCCTTTTGTACGAGATTCAGCCACCAGTCTTTGTAGGATCGTAAAAGTGATTTACAGAGAGATACGAGGTTTACATCTTTGAGTGATAGGTCTGTAAAGAGTGAATCATTGGATAGGTAGAATTGATGAAGAGATTGGCCTGTCGTCTTTCCAAGTAAAAAGATTCTAGAGGTGAGAGAATGCGTCTCGATGAAGGAGAAGAAACTGACGAGAGATGTTTCTGTCATTTTATATTTATTTTTGCAAACTCTTTTTCAGAAACAAGAAAAAGGAAGCTTGTGCTGACTTGATTACTACCTTGAATGCAAAAAATAGATGCTATGCAGTACTATGAGTATGAGTACAAAGATGCATTAGAATGTGCTTTCTCACTTCATTTCGTTCGTTTTTGGAGTTCTGATGACGATGTATGTAACGGTCGATATGTATTTTCTTCTTCTCCCCTTCTCTTCTCTACTCACTTCTAATCTTTTAGTCCCGCTTTATAAATTGGAGCATTGGTGTTGGTAATATCTAACTATTGTTATTGATATGTACTACAGTTTGCACTCTTGCATCACACTACTTCTTCATTGCAAACCTTACCAAAATCTTGTTCTATGAAAGCCAAGTCCTCGTTCTGTACTTTGTCAAGAACGATGTTTCCTGTTTCTTCAGTGTTATCCAGACCAAGAGAACTTGTACTTTGCTTTTCTTCAATATCACGCTTTCTAGGCTCATTATCTTGTTTCTCAATATCATCATTCTCATTTTCATTCATTGCATTTTCATCCGAATCAATGTCATCAAGATCATCATACTTTGGATTTAGCAATGAGGTTAGACCTTTGCTGACTGTGATATTTGATGTTCTATTTTGAGCATACTGTACTTCTGACTGGGGATACTTGCTAACAAGAGATCTCATTATTGCCACCATTCTGCTTCTCAAAGATATTCTCCTCCTAGCAGGTTCTGTTGAAGTACTTTCTCGGCTTTGTCTCCTTTTCACATTGTCGCATCCTGCTATTACAACTATTTTCAGAGCTGTGAAATAGGACATTGTTTTGTTATGTTTTGTACGGAGTTGCTGTACTCTCGGTAAAGTGAAGATGAATGCATTGATAACTCCATGGAGTGGTCGAAGAATCCTAGCTACAAAGAGGACAGCAAATGGAGGACTGCTTCTATCTGGATTAAGCACTGTCATGATAGAGACTTTTGGAGAGAGTGTGAGATCATTGGAACGTGAACAGAAATCTGTACAGCAAGAGGAAGAAACAAAACAAAGTAAAACGTACTTATGATCGTCGGTAGGTGGCATATGACAAATGCTACAACATAATAAGCAGCCTGAACAAAGAAGATTCTATATCTCTCGCAGTTCTTCTTCTTCCTTTCTGATCTTGTTTTGAAATTGGTTCTTCTAAGACTTGTCCTATTCGAACCATCTCTTTCACGAATCTTTTCAGAAAACGTGACTGAGACTCTTCGAATGCGATGGCGATTAGTTCGACTATCCTTTTCTTTCACAACCATACCAATGCGTATCAATAATGAAACATTGGCAATCATACAGATAGTCAAAAGAAGACCAAGGATCACTCCGAGAATGAGAGCAGCATCACCTTTTCCACATGGAACTTGTTTGTCGCTTTTGCATTGGAAAGGATAAGGACTCACCCAATATTCTTGAAGTATAGGATGGTAATTCAAGCTTTGCGTCGACAAGAGTATCACTGATACTAGCAAAGAGAAGACTATCGAGGACAGGATGTAAATGAAATAGTATTAGGCAAACTCAGGCAAAATCTTTATTCATAAAATCATATATTTAAAGAACATCAAAGACGAAAATGAAGCACTTACCAAAGGAAATCGTATGAAGATATGGTTCAACTTCCTTCTTGATTTTTCGATCCCTATAATTATGTACTACCACATAATAGTAATAGATTGACAAGCATAGGTTGTATGTTTGCGACCCTACAATCCCAAAAATCAATATTGTTGTAAGAGTTACAGCAGAGGAATGGTTTCCTTGAGAAGCCCATGATGACGATGATGTTACTACTAGCTCTTCTTGTGCCCCGAAATGATCTAGATTACTTTTATTCGTTCGGAATACAATCATCATCGATGCAAAATCTGATATTAACACATATGAAGTCATGGCAAATATAATTCGTCGAAAGGAGGTCTAACAAAGAAAAAAGAAAAAAGGTATGAGTGATAAATGAATTCCATGTCGTTGTATACGAGGAGGTGATGCATCATGATATGTCTAACAATTATGATCTGGCTGGTAAAAATTTCTCTATTTTCTGTTTCATTTAGCTATCTGTTTCTTTCGTCCAGTCTACTTATGCAAAATGAAAACCAGTCAAGATGAATGATGACAACTTCGGATCCATGAAGTCCACAACAACTTGGGCTTCTTACCTTTAATTTGTATTTAGATCTATACATTGCAATACAAACAGTCATTCCAATCACTACTGATATGAATGAACTTGTCATAGTACCAACTGCCAAGGCCATAATTTCATCAAACGCAGTTTGATTGTTTGTATCGTTGTTGGAGGATGGCATAATTAGCGGTGAAAAGTTTTATGTGCTTAGTGTTCGCTCTGAATTATGAAGACCTGGGCAGCTGGCTTCGCCGACCAAGGGATTGTTCCAAATGATTTTACTTCAACTAAATGCAAACAGATTCTGGCAACTGGTGGAGAAAAAGTGGAAAATTGATGATTTTCCTTCAATTTTGTGAGAAGATTTCGTTTTTTCAGAAAGAATGTCATCTACAGATCATACCAAAGGTTCGCGTATCTTAATGATAAAATTAGGAAAACGCAGCTTGACAACAGCTGCACTGCGGAATGTCAACTACAGATCATAACTAGGCTTCCCAATAGAACTTCAACTCTGATGCATACTTCGTAATTAAAAAAATATCATTGTTGTTAGGTGTATAGGTTATGAGCATCATCAGCTTCTCTGCTCTCTGCTGTCCCTCCGATCTTTTCTCGCTTTTCTCTCTATGTGAATATGAAGGTAATTAAAAATTAGTACATGTACTATGTAATTACTATTTCCTTTTGTTTATATAATAGAAATAAAACATTACTATTCTACACCAGTTATAGAGATATCATGCAGTTTCCAGTCACAGCAATTTTGCTTTGCCTCTTTTCTCCGTTATCCGATGCCTTTCAGTTCACATCCTTGTTCATCAACAAAAGAGCAGCAGTAGCAAGTACAAGCATTTCCCACAACACGAGATATCATCCTGCAGCAAGAATCACAAAGCCAATTTACAAATCGAATATATCACCTCTCTTTTCATCATCGACGACCTCGACTAGTAATAATGCAGAAAATCTTATTGAAAACTTGACAAATGCGGCACCACTCTCATCTGATCGACAAAGATACAACCTCAAAACTCTCTTGTCAGTAGGCATCCCATCCATCATATCTGGTATAGCAGCTACATTCCTATTTCCTTTTATGGCTTTATTCCTAGCATCTATAGTAAACGATGCAGGTGTATTCGCAGTCTTATCTCAAGATTCATCACAATTCGTACAAAATTTCTTGACAGTCTCTGGACTCTTATTTTCCATATTGATTGGACAAACCTATGCCTTTTTGTATACACAACAAGAATCTGTATTTTATGCACTCTTTCAAGAAGTTACAGAAGCAAAGTCACTCTTGGAACAAGTTGCATTGGTATGTCAAGGTCGATCCATGTACAACCGTGTCTTGGAGAGTATTTCCAAATATGTCCAAAAGGACTTGAAGCAACTCAAGGCTGATCCTGCTGTTTTGATTAGTAGTCGACCTGTTGATGATCCTTTGGAAAGTATCATGTATTTGACTTCGGTGGGTGTGCCTAGTTCGGTATATGATACTGTTCGGAGTTTACGTCAAGCTCGTGCGCAGAGATTAGGTGCTTTGCAGAGAAAGTTGCCAAAGGTTCATTTTGTGCTGTTGTGGATTTTGGCTGTGATTGAACTTATTTCGTTCCCATTGTTGGGTGCTGGTACACAGACTATTGGTGGATATAATATTTTGACTGTAGAAGGGATTTTGTTTGGTGTCATGACTTTTGGGATTGTCATGACTATGAAAGTGATTGGAGAATTGTATAGGCCTGGTGGAGGTGCATACAATGTGGACGGAGTATTGAATGTCATGATTCAAGGTTTGGAAACTGAGTTGAAGGAAAGAATGGAGGGAAAACGAAAGCAAGTTGCAAATGAAATGCCTTCCCTTCCGAATGAGTAAGATCGAGAGAAGGATGGAAGGAATAAATTGCTAGCTAAAGTTTAATTCTATTGGTAAAAGATTGTTTCTTATAAAAGTTATTTACAAATTGTCTTCAAAATTTTTGCTAGCTTTGCTGCACTGCAAACTGTTACTTAAGTTGATCCCCCAAATCCAAATAACTCGATGTCTTATGCGGAGCGGCTTTATTGCGAAGACTACTTCGAATGTTACGATGTACTGACGTCTCTTCAGTTTGCATGGATTCATGCATAGAATTTATTTTTCCATTTACCGCAGTATAGAATAGAAATGCGTGAATTATATACAACACTGATCCTGAAATCATCAATTTCGCTTGCAAATCAGAAAACTCTTGAGCTGTATACTGTGCCTCTTTGTATCGGATAAAGTCTTCATATACAAATACTTTTGTGATAGTCAATTCTTTTGTAATGTGGTCTATTCCTAATATTCCTCTGGCTATGGCAAACAAAAGTGATGCAATTATTGCAGGAATATAGGCAAACCACATTGATAACGTTTTGCAGAGGTACATTTGTCCAATCATTATCGCAATTCCCCCGACAATCCACAGTGCCGCTGCAACATTCGTATGTACGTCGGCCATTTCAATTTCCATAACAGCAGCTATCCAAAGTAATATAATCCCAAGAGAATACTCTGCACACATGATATGATGTATCCGTTGCGGTTGTTTAATATATATTTTGTAGTAGACCCAAATCACTTCTAGAATGAAGGTTCCAAGGAACACGATAGCTCCACCAACCAAGAATCCATATCTGTAATTCTTCATACAATCTAATATTTCGTCTTCATCGCTACAGCTCCATTTATCACATTTGTGGCATGTCTTGGACAACCGATCTTCTAGGCCTGAGTATTGAAACACAGAGCCAGTTGTGAATAATATTGAATAGAATAACTTCAATAGTGACGTTATTACCAATGAGAATTTAAGCTTCTTTGTAGTCTTCGTCAGTTGTTGTGGTGATGACGACATTCTTCTATGTCTTATGAATGGAACTAATGAAAGTTATTACATTTAAGGTTTATTTATGTATCAGTAGTGTTATAAAAGTGGCACAGTAGAAGATTCATTTATTTCACCGCTTCCTTCCAGACTCCCCCAACTCCCAACGCATGCTGGAAACACGGAGTTTTTTCCGTCAGAACGTCAGAACGTCAGAACGGACAATCAAAAGTGAAGTTTCTCAAAATGTCAAAAACAGAATCGAATCTGAGATCTCAAAACTTACACGTTTTTTTTAATTCAATACATAAATTTTACATTGATACGTATTTCTTTTTATTCCTTGTCTTCAGCAAAGATTCTAGGTAGATATATTTCCATTGTTTTTGAAATTGTGTTCATTGATTTCAAAAGACTCTAAAATGTCACATTTCGATAGGACGTTAAGAGCCGTTATCGCATATGACATTGCAATGATTGGAATTTAAAATTCAATCGATGACTACGTCGAAGAGTATCTTTTGCATGCAACATTTTCATGTAGTAATAAAAAAACATATTTTATAATAAATATTTATTTATAGAGTTATATCTTTCTACGTATTTCCATTCACTGACACAATTTATAATCTGCCAGACGCAAGTCATCTTAAAAGATTAGATTCACAATTTGAGCATTTCCTGGCTTCTATTTCATGCATAACATTTTCATGCTTCCCCCACATCATCTACGTCATTTTTTCCAGCATCCTCCTCTTCCTCATTCTCAACAGCAACAAAGTCATGACTCTTTGCAGTTTCATATACCGCACCAAACCAAAACAAACCATGAATAATATACAAAACCGAAGCTGAAATCATGAGATCCGCTTGAAGCTGTACATAATCCGTAGCTTTACTATCCACTATAATTAAATCCAACTCCCCATCGTTGCCAAATACATATCTTTCAAACACAGAATCAATACCCAAAACTCCTCGTGCAATCATCCACAAAATCGAAGCAACGATTGCTGGAATATACGCCAACATTACCAAGAAATTTTTAGATTTCAACTCCCATGCCCAATATAACTGACTGATTGCACAAACAATCCCACCGAAAATCCACAATCCAGCTTCTAAGTTTCTAAAATCCATATAATCATAATACCCACGAATTTTATCCATTTCAATTTCCAAAATGGCCGCCACCATAATCACAAGACTTCCAACAGAATAGACTCCACACAAGATGTGGTTCACTGTAGTAGGTTTGAAATACAAGGTATAATCTACCCAAAAAGTTTCAATAATAATGGATAAAAAGAATACAATCGCTCCACCAATCAAAAATCCAAATCTATAATCTTTGATACATTCTTGTATTTCATCATTACCGGAGCATCTCCATTCATCGCATTTATAACACATGGTGGCCAAGTCATTAGCTAGGTCAGGATGCTGATAGACTGTTCCGCATGTGAATAAAATACTGAATAGTAGTTTGAGGACTGTAGTGAATAAAATAGAACATTTGTTTTTAGATGCTTCATCAGTCCTCTCTCTTTCTTCCGTTGAATTCGTCATACTTTCTGAATGTGTGCTATTCAATTTCAACACTACAATACGATGCTACGATGCTACAAGAATAGAATCTAGTAGTATGCAGAAAGGTCTGCACTCTTTTGTTTTGAATGGAAATAGAAACGAAAAAAAAGATACCATCACACCATCACATCAAGAAGGCCCTATATGAATATCCCAATCCGACATGAAAATCTTGGCAACTTCAATATCCTTCTCTCTCTCTCTCTCTCTTTCCCTTTTCTATGACACTCTACTGATAATTAGAATTTCAAATTCAACTGACGGCTATTATATACATGAGCAGCTTTTGTATGCAACATCATTTATCTGAAAATTAAATATATAAATATTTTCTTTGATAAATATGTTTATAGAGTATTGTCTTTTATTGCATTTTCATTCACTATACTAAAAATAAGATTGGATTCACAGATTGCGCATTGGCTAATGTCGATGAAAAGCTTCAAAATAAAACAAAAACTAGCTATTTCATGAATATTCCGATTATGCTTCCACATCATCTTTATCATTTCCAGAGTCCTCCTGAACAGCAACAAAGTTGTGACTTGTATCGATTTTGGTTTATTTTCATAACGTACCCGTAGTACCATATACGATGCCCGAATGAAGGGCAAGATGAAGATGTGAAATGACTTGATTATTATTTAAATTTAGTTATTATTACATGTATGTAGTATGGTACGTTTTTACGCAAACTGGCTGTTAAAAATGATTACTTCATAACTTTCAATCCTTCTTCCAATTGTGCTTGTGCTTGAGACTTTAACTTTGATTGACTGCTGACAGTTCCGTAGACCGCACCGAACCAAAACAAGGCATGGAAAATATACAAAACCGAAGATGAAATCATAAGATCCGCCGGCAATGTAGTATTGTCATTGAATTCTCCTGCAATAATCCAAAGAAGCGTAGCAGCAATCGCAGGAATGTATGCCACCATTACCAACAAATTCTTAGATTTCAAAATCCATGCCCAATATAACTGACTGATTAAACATAAAATCCCCCCAACAATCCATACCGCTTTAAAGTTTTGGAAAGCAATATTATTATCATAATATTCATCCATTTCAAGTTCCAAAATGGCCGCCACCATAATCACAAGACTTCCTATCGCATATACACCACACATGATGTGGTTCCCTGTAGTAGGTTTGAAATACAAAATATAATTTACCCAAAAAGTTTCAATAATAATAGACAAACAGAAAACGATCGCTCCACCAATCATAGGTCCAAATTTGTAAGATTTCATACATTGTTCTAGAACTACAATGTCATCTGTACAACTCCATGATTCCCAAAACGAATCCTCCTCACATTTGCGACACACGCTGTCATTAGCTAGGTCAGGATGCTGATAGACTGTTCCGACTGTGAATAGAATACAGAAAAGTAGTTTGAGAACTGCAGTGAATAGAAAGGAACGTTTGTTTTTAGACGCTTGGTCAGCCCTCTCTGTTACACTCTCTTCTGCTTCGTCAGCATCCTTCTTCTCCTCCAACCCTAACTCTTGAGCTAAGGTTTTCGCATACATACTAGGAGTCTAAATCTGTGTTTGCTTTTTGTTTTATTTCGATAAGTCTGCACTCTTTTGTTTTGAATGGAAATAGAAACGAAAAAAAAATACCATCACATCAAAAGGCCCTATCCTTATCCCAATCCGACATGAAAATCTTGACAACTTCAATATCCTTCTCTCTCTCTTTCCCTTTTCTATCTGTTTCTCTTTACATATCCAGCCAGAAAAACACAGTTTTTTACATAAAAAAAATCATTTCTATTTCCTATTTCTTCTCTAATTATATAGTTCATTACCAAGCTACTAATCCCCTCTCAAGATGTCTCTCGCATTTGACCCAAAGTCTCCTTCTTCTTTAATCTTCACTACAGCACCAGCTTCCTCCCTCCACAGTCATCAAGTGGAGACAGGAGTAGGATGCACACCTGAAGAAACTTCCACTCTCATGAAACTCCTCTCGGCTCGTCAATTCCATTTGGAAAATAATCAACTCGATCAAACATCTCAAGTGATTCAATCATACAGAATTGAACTATTGGAATGTATTCATGAATGGTCATCGAGAATAAATGAAAAGGATGAGAATCTCGATTTGTTAATGTTATCTCAGGCCTTTTTACACCTCAGTCAGATATTTTTATCTGCTGGAAATAATAAAACGAGTGATTTTGTACGATATTTGCGTTACAATGCCAATTCCATGGATGAGTATGTCAAAGTCCTCCTTTCGGAAGATCAACTCGATATGGAATCTTTGTTATCAAAAGATCAACCTGAATACTACACTCCTCATGGGGATGCTTTAACTGGTATGACGCCTTATTGGGCTCTGATTCGAAAATACACGCTCAGGGGATGTTTGAAGGATGTATGGTCGGCACTCACTCATCATTCTGCTTTGAAGCGATGTCGTACTGGGAGAAATTATATGGATCCTACTTTGGAACAGGATAATGAAGCCTTTGCGTTAGTGCAAGCCATTCTCTTATCGGCACCATTACCAGGTGGAAGAGATGAAGAGGGGGATGAATCCATCGGTCAAAAGATGGAAGAAGAAGATATGGATGAATTACTAGCGGGGATACCACCCAACGCCTATTTGCAATGGGATACACTTGACGAAAGTATGAATATACACGCCATTAGTAATTTACATCGACAGTGGAAACATTCCGTTCAAAATTTCATCACGACCAATATTCCATTGAGAAATTTATTACGACGTATTCCACTTTTGAAACAGTGTGTGTTTGATATCATTTTAAATACTTTTGAAAGTTTTACACAGGAGGATACATGGGAAGAACGCATGATTGCCGAACTTGTATATTTGCAACCGACCATTCCACAAGAGGATATTCATATCCGAGCACAAGATCATATGCAGCAATCGCAAGCTACCGAAGTTCAAACTCTGTCTGTGGCGATTATGAAGGGGAATGCGGGGATTGTGATTCAAGCTTTGAGTGAATTTGGAGGGAATTCCATGGCGGCATTACCGGCTACTTTGACTGCGTTGCTTTGTGATTTACTAGTGGAATCGGGTCAGATTGAATTAAGTCAGTTGAGTTATGACATTGATACGGAATTGAATGTCAATGCTGCTTCGGCAATTTTGGCATCGTTTGCCAAAGAACATCATTATGATGTAGGTGTCAAACTTGCCACGCAACTTTTGAGTCCGCATGTCGTTCCTGAGAATCCAATCATTACTGCGTATGTAGCGGATATGCTTGGGAGACATTATCCAACCACTGATGCGGAATGTAAAGCTTTGTTGGAAATTTGTCAAGATGCTGTGGAAAGGGGAAGTAGACGTATTTTGGAAGCATGTGATTCTTTAGCTTTTGCTAGAAGTAAACATCATGAAACTACCAATCGCTATGATAAAGTCATTTTCAATCTTGTGCTGGGTGTTGAAATGGCTGCGGGATTTGGTTCTGCGGGTGAGGATACTCTATCGTATGCGACTGCATACCTCCGGACTACTTGCTACCGTCGCATCACTGAAATCTGTTGTGATGTGTCTACTTCTATTTTGAAGGAAATCTACAAAACCTTCTCGGCATCCATTGGAGAACTTGATGTAGTAGCAATGACAAACGTATGTGCTAAAGGGAAAATGATAGTAAATGGTCTTTCACACGGTGAATCATCCCAACTTTTTGATTCGGATAATTCGGTAGAGTTGCTCAAGAATGTTGTCAACCTCGGATTGAGTCTTGCACAGAGTAAGAATGAAGACGCGGCAAAAGCCATCATCAATTGTTTGGCAGCCAAGGATGATGATCATGCTTCCAAGATTATTCCTGCGCACTCCAATCTTTACAAGTACTTGCTATGCTCGGCATTTGATATTCTCTCTGCAGAGGATACTGGATCAAGTCTTTCAGAAGCAGCTGCTTCGTTTGATGTGGGAGGGATGCAGATTCTGTTTACAAGATTTATGCAACTTGCGCAAAAGTTTGAACAAGAAAACTTCGATCTACGTGTAGATATTACAGCAACCAAAATGAGAGAAGCTTTGGGTAAGGGTCTCATGAGAGCATTCCTTGGAGAGAATGCCAAGATTGCAAAGAAAGAAGATTCTGTATTAGAGTCGTCTGAACCAAACATTGAATTACTACTTGGGCCTTCTCTATAATTATATTCTAAGAAATTATATATAGTATTGAATTATTTTAGTATAGGTTTAATCTCTCCATGATTTTGTTGAATTTCTCATTGGCTGTTGCTTGGGTTCGATTGGACTCTTTGTTGGAGGTATTATTATTAATGTAAGAGGCTGCGTTTGAGGAAGTAACTTTATTTGACCTCGGAGGAGGTTGCTTTGCTCTAGATCTTGTTGACTTATTCGATTCTCCAGAATTTCGAGAAATACCGCTGGTCGACTTACGAAGTTTTGGATTCGGTCTAGTTGTAGCAGTTGGCTTCGTCTTGTTGCCAAGAGGAGATAGAGTGAGATTCACCGTATTGAGAATATTCTTCTTTTTGCCCTTCTTTTGTTTGAGGGGTCTCTGTGGAGGTACAGCTTCATTGACTTTTCTACTAGTAGTAGAAGGTTGCACTTGTGCTGCCTTATTTGATTCTTTCTTTTGCTTTGGAATACAATCCTTCTTTGGGATATCTACAGAAACCTCATTCTTGGACGAGGTCATCGCCTGAGTTTCTTTCAACAACTGTAATTCTGTCTGTAGCTCTAAAATCTTTACATTTGCCTCATGAAGGCGCTGAGCTTGTATATGAAAAGAATCTTCAAAAGCGTCGTCATCAGATTGATTCTCCCATGTTGATACTTTCTTGATAAGTTCGTATGCTAGGTTTATTCTCTCTCGTTTCCATGAAAACGTTTTACTCTGCTTGAGCTCTTTGGACAGATAATCTAGTATAGTAAAATGTTCTCTAGTATCAATTGGATTCCCAATCTCAATATCAAGAGCACATAGTCCTTCATAACTTTTCAACTTCGAATATGACAATACAAACGGATGGTCTATGAGAAAAGTTACAAACTCCGAAGGACATTCTACTAGCGATTGTACAGAATCAAAGGCTCTCGATATGTTGTTGTTAAGTACAAATTGGGTCCTTTTCTTACTAGGCATCAACACCGTTGGTGTACGATATGCAGCTTCATTTAACTCTATCCATGCACTCACTAAGTCTATCTCAAAGTCTTGTACTGAAGAAATTGAAAGAGGATAGGTTATTGCTTGACTTTTATGGAGATGCTGTCGATTCTGAACGGATGCAGTCTTCAAAAGACCTTCAAACTCTTTTGGACCAATCAAACCCATTTCCTTCAAAATATAAACAACTTCCTTGCCATCTACTTCGATAACTGAACGTTGCGTTTTGCATTCCAAGTAAATGTTGAGTAATGGTGCCTCTCGTCTTCTCTTTGTCGATTGATTTGATTCTGTCTGAGTCGAGCATTCTAGAAGTAAAGGTGATTGCGTTTGGCAGGCAATAGATTCAACTGAACACTCTTCATCTTCTACTACTCTTACTTCTTCCACTTGACAGCCAATGGAAATCTTTTCATCACACCAAAAAGACTTTCGAATGATGATTCCTCTACTCCTGGCTTGAATTAAAGTTGCTGCTGCATCCTTGGCCAAAGATTCAATCAAATCTGGTTGCCTCTTTTTCGATTGTCGAAAGCCTCGTTCGTTCTTTAGAAGTGTACTTGAGAGAACCTCGACTGTCACCATGTTTCGATAAAGAGTGCCAAGGAATTTTTGGTGATGCTCGTCAGAGTTTCAAATCAAATTCGAAACTGGTTCAAGTGTTTTTATATTTTCAAATACAGTGAATGTAAAAAGGTATATAGATTTTAAATATGCGTTTATGTAAGTGAATCATTTTCACCATTTACCATAGTTATGAAAACTACTAGACGAATCTGTACTCCATTTTGTTTCACGTGAGTATGTGGGATTAGATAACCAATCCGTTGCATACCCCACAAACACTGCCTCTTCCAAACTCAAATCAGGTCCATACTCAACAGTCTCGGCATAAAGGTCTCTGACCATAAGAGGCTTTTTCTTTTTGATGGAGTAGAACTTGAAGACAAGATTACCGCAAACCGTAGGGTCTGGACAGCAGCATATCAAAGAAGTAGAGACTGAAGGATTTGTACAGCGCATGAAATCGTCGTAGGAATTATTACTCTTTCGTGTATTTAGCTTCTTGAATTTGTAATCTTTTCTTCCGGTACCAGCACGAAGTTCCATAGTACGTGGAACTTTCTTATAGTTACTTGGACTAACAACTTCATAGCTTGAATAAGGTGTAGCGGTGAACATATCATTCCAGGTCTCGGCTCTGAAAGTATGTGAAAAATATTCTCATTGGAACAATGATCAATAAAATCCACCGCTATTTTTGACGTTGGATTCAGACGTAAACCCTTGTACAAGTAGTCCCACCACGAATTTTAAAAAGTATTACCATTCAAATTCTTAACAACTTCTTCCCTTAACCCCCATCTGGTTGCAATTGGTAATTTCAAAGTCTTCCAGCTTGATTTAAAGGAGCTTTTTAAAGGTGTCGCACTATTGTTTGGATCACAAACTTGCTTATTTATTTCGTCATTCATTTCTATATTTTATGAGCTATCGCTATCTAATACATTTTTCGCTTTTCTCAGATGTGGTACTTGTGATTTCAATTGTTCTCTTCATAGCGCGCAATTTTCCAATGACTCGTCATGACGTACGCTTCCCCACCCTGTCAAGACAATTTCATGAGTACGTCATGATTGAGAATCTTCATGGTTAAGCAATAGGCTGTCTACTACTGCCTAGAAAAACTATTTGTACGCGTCATCTGTTATCACCTAAGGCAGTGCTGCTAAATCTGCCATAAAACAAAAATCGACCAAAATAGCTATCATGCGGATTTTTATCAGCACTGCCTTACCTTGAAATACTATTGCTAGTAGGCCATTTAGGCCATTAGAAGCTTTTCTTGAGGAATCACTGGATAATCGGGCAATTATCTCTTCCTCATGTGAGGCAAGCATGCGGCTTCATGCGGCTATGCGGCTCCTGATCTGTTTCTTCTTATCATAAAATCAACCATATGTTGAATCTCAAACATGAATCCAATTAATACCAAACACACTTCAATTACACCACCTACAGATGATGAAGGCAAACAGCATCATCAGCATCGTTCAAATAGAGGAGGTTGCAAGTACCCTTTCCCAGAGCGTCTTTTTGATCCACTCGAAGATATCGATTTGAGGAAACCCGAACTCTCTTGCATTCATCTCATGGCACCCCAATGGAAAATCCTTCCAAATATTCAATCGTAAAGCACTCGAAAAAGTAATTCAAAGGAAATACTTTAATCAATCCAAGTATGCATCCTTTCGTCGACAGCTCAACCTATGGGGTTTCAAGCGTTTTCCTGATCAGTATGCTGCGAAAGAAAGAGAACACTTTGGTGGATGTTATTTTCATCCATTGTTTCAACGATGTAATAGGAGCCTATGTTGCACAATGTTTCGGGTGGTAGGAAGAGATGGGAGCAAGAAACTCAGATCTGTATCTATCTCCTCAAATGGTGATGATGATGCTCCTAATGCTATGAACTTCAATTCTGAAGAACAAGATGGTTCTTGTACAGGTGCTTTGTTCTCTTCTTCTCCTTTTCCTTCTATGATCTCCTCTTCCTCCTTGTTGGAAGACAATCTTGAGGCTCCTCTAGAACCAATTGTACTTCCAGAAATGATTTCCTCAATTGGTATTCTTGATGCTCGCGAGAATGAAGCCATTGGAATTGGAGACGAGTCGTTGGAGATTGAGGATCAACTGCAACAAGAAGAACAAGGAGAAATATCAACCACGCCAACCAATGCCAATCCTGCTTTGTTCTCTTGTAGAACTGCTAACGACTATCAATTCGAGTTACTGATTAATTTTTTGAGTGCCAATGATGATCACATTTCCAAGTACTTATTTGGATAATAGTTCATGAAGCCATTTTTCAAAGCTTTTTGAAGCAGCAAGTACATATTACATATCCTGACTTCCTGTTACGGGTAGATAAAAAGAAAATAATTATAATATTTAATTCTTTTTATCAGTCCCTTGCTCTCCATAGTTCATATATTCTTTTGTTCCATTTCTCTCCACATCTTCTAAAGAAATCGAAATGGAGGAAAAGTTATCAATTATCCAAGACAAAAACATTCCTTTTTCCTCCTTTCTGTGGAAGGTGCTGCCATAGAATTATCTGAAAATGTGTGATGGTTCGCGAATATTCCTTTTTCCTCCTTTCTGTGGAGGTGTTGCCATAGAATTATCTGAAAATGTGTGATGGTTCGCGTCAGGCCATTTTACCCTACATCGGAATAGGAGGCTGGACTCTCTTTCTTATTCTTACTCACTTCTGGTGTTACATACATCGCGTTTGATGCATTTCAGGTGGTACAGTTTCTCAACCAACAGGAACAGCAAGCTGCATATGGACAAGGGGAATGAAAATAGTTCATACGTAATCCTACCACGAATTGCCATCCAAATCAACAACTTTGTCCTCTGAATTCATTCTTGTTGCCATGGGAAGCTTCACAGTCTTCCCCAACTTGATTTATAGGAGCTCAAAGGTACGGAATTTTTGCTTAGATCATAAACTTTGCTTATTGGTTGTTTCCATACCCGTACACGTCATCGGAAGGCCTTGAGGATTGGGTTTTTTCATATTCTTATTACTTTGTACATAGTTGATCAAGCGTTTTCAACCAAGAGGTCCTTTATGAAATTCCATGGTATGTCAAATCTTTTCAATGAAATAACATTTTAAATTTTTCATTGGATTGTTAGATCCACTATGTCGTATAAAGGATTTGTTGAAGTGTTCTCTTCGTTTGTAGCGTGCATTTTTCGAAATTTTTGAAATTAAATTATGAATTTTATGAGAAATTTTTACGGTCTTTTATTTATTAGATGATAAGGTTTAAATACTGAGCAATTGATCAAATACTTGTTTTGTAATTGGGTCTTCCTTAGGAAAAGTCAACCAGTCCATTGCATATCCAACAAATACTGCCTCCTCCAAACTCAAATCAGGCCCATACTCAACAGTCTCTGCATAAAGGTCTCTGACCATAAGCAGCTCTTTCTTTTGGAACAGCTTCCCGACGGAGTAAAACTCAAAGACAAGATTACCACATGCTGTAGGGTCTCCGCAGCCGCATATCAGAGAAGTAGCCACAGAAGGATTTTTGCAGCGCATAAAAACTTCGTATGAATTATTACCCTTATGCTCATTGCGTTTCCTGAAATTGTAATTCTTTCCAGCGGCACCAGCGAGAAGTTCCATAGTATGTGGAACTTTCTCATAATTATTTGGACTAACATTATAGCTTGAAAAAGGTGTAGCGGTGAACATATCATTTAATAGTTTCACTCTGAATGCACGTGAAATATGAAAAAGAATCTGGTCAGAACGAGGATCAATGAAATCCACCTCAATCTTTGATGATGGATTTAGATATGAAAGTTGTTCATGCGTAATCCCACCGCGAATTTTCAAAACTGTATTACCATCCAAATCAACAACTTTGTCCTCCGAATTCATTCTGGTTGCCATGGGTAGCTTTAAAGTCTTCCAACTTGATTTATAGGAGCTCAAAGGAACGGCATTTTTGCTTAGATCGTATACTTGCTTATTGATTGTTTCATTCATGTTTTTCTTTTAATGAATGTATTGACAACCATGCATATGCTTCGCATTCTGATGGAATTTGTGATTGAATTTCATCATCTACAAGAATAAAATTGAAGTGCAAGTGTTCTCTTCACAGCGCGCATTTTCAAATGACATTGGACTTCTCTGTATTTGATTTCAGCCAAAATTGAGACGAAAACATCATAACGGTTCAATATTTCTTCCTTTATAATACAAGATAACATACATTATTTAAAAGTTATCAAAAATATTTTACATGACTTCAATTGGGTCTGAACTGTCTAAACTTTTGAGGTCCAGAAATCTGTCATCGAGTTCTAGCTTCAACTTTAGAATAGCAATCGTTTGTCCAAATATTTCCTTCTGTAAAAGTAAAGAGGAGTATCAATACATGTATCAGTAGAACTCTAAAACCTAAGCAAATTCCTTACCTGTTCCAATCTAGCTGCCTTATTCGCTTTCAAATTTCGCTCCTCTTCTCTTAGCTTTTCAATGAGAGTTGCTTGTTTCAACTCTTTATCTTCGCACATTTCTTGAAGGCATTGATAATCGTCGCTAAAACGAGAGTCTCCGTCAATGTATTCTTTCTCCTTTTCCACCTTTTCGAGATTGGAGGTAAGGGCCTCAACACTTCGACAAAGTGAGGTATAGGTATTTTGTTTCTCGTTAAACTCAGTTTCCAAACGCGAGCATTCATCCTCTAGATCTTTTCGCTGCTCATAAAGTTCATTCGCCTGCTCTTGAAATACTTTCTTTTGAGAATCGTATGAGCTTTTAAGTGTCTTGAATTCTGCTCTTTTATCTTTGAGGTTTGTAATCTAAGTCGGCTGAGTTAGAGAGAATATCCAAGATGTAAAGTCGAAATTATCACTTTCAATATCGAAAACTTACCAATGGTTGCAACAAAGCTCTCTTCTCTTTGAGTGTCTTCCTCATCTCTTCTACAATATCAGTGATTTCTTGTAGTGTATTTCCTTTTACCTCGTTTACAGCTAATGATTCCTTTTCAATCTTACTCAATGCTTGTTGCGAGTCGTGATATCCCTTGACCCCAGCCCTTTCCTCTTGCACTTTGATAAATTCTTGAAACTGTGTGTATTTCGATCTACACAATTCAAGGGTATCGTCAAGAGATGCATTCTCTTTTACTCTAGTCTCGATTTTGCTTTGTAAAACGCTTAGCGTTTGTTGATTCTCTTTGCAGGCAGCACGAAAAGCATTGATCTCTTGCCCTTGCAACACAGTTCCATCAGGCAATTCCACTGTTCTAGCATTCATCTCGGCTTCTCGTTCCATCTTCTTCTCTTTGAACTTCTGGTGCTCCTTCTCTAGCTCTTCAAGCTCTTTATACGTTTTGTCCAGAATCTGTTGCTCTGTCTTCACCTTTCGAGCAGAAGTATCTGCATGCTAACATATTGTAGAAGTAAGGAAAAGAAGGGGAAGAGAATAAACGAACCGAGTCGCAATCAAAACTGTCTTTGCCCTACCTTCTTAAACATTTGAATACTTGCAAACGACTTTTTCTGCTTCTCCATCTCCAATTGACTCTCCATTTCATTCATTCGATTCTCGATTTGATGGCGCTTTGTCTTTACTTCGTAGAGGTCGTCCTCGGTACAAATTGGCCTATCCCTCAACTCTGAGAGCTCTTGGATCCTCTTTTCAACCTGCAATTTATCTGCAACGATATCTGAACGTACAACCATGGCTACATCAGCAATTTCTTTTCGAATAGCATTCATGATTGCCTCCATGGAAATCTCATCACCGTCACTACAAGAAGAACGAATGGTTTCATACTTTCGTTTCATTTGATCCAACTTGATTACATTTTCATCCAACTCGACATGTTGATCCTCCATATGCTTCTTGAGTCGAACCTCCTTTTCTTCTTCTTCACGTAAAAGCATGACAACATGTAGCATGTGCTGATACAAATCTTCTTCACGACTATTCTCTACGTTCCTTTCAAATTCTTGAAGTTTCTGAATCAAGAGATTCTTTTCATTTTGCAAAGCCTTGACATCCATCATTTTTGCATTCTCTTGCAACTCTAAATACTCCTTCTTCTTTTGACTGTAAAGTTGATACTCTTGCATAAATTCTTGCTGTAAATCTTGATATTCCTTGGCAAGTTGATTCAATTCATCATCACTCCTCAAAGTCATGGAAATGTCGAGTGGGATATGAATCGGATCTTGGAAAGGAACGAGATAAATCTGTTCACACAAGGATGGACGATTCTCGAGACAATAGTGTAGAATCGAGTAGACAATATCCTTGTCACCTTGTGCAATGTTTCGAATAAACTTGTCCATAACTTCCTCTTCAGTTGGAAGATGAGGATAGGAAATGGTGGAAAGAAACGGAATGATTTTGGATTGTACAAGTTGTTCATTGTTTCGAAAGTCATTATGATTTGCAAAGGTATTCTTGTCGATAGATACTAGGACGGAATGAAGAGTTTCCAATTCATCTAGCTTGGAAAATTCAATCTAAATGGTCCGACATTAGAAGACAATGGAAGTAAACTTTTGCATTGAATCGAATCAATCGGCACTTACCAGACGAATATTGAAACTAAAAGGTTCCTCATTCAGATGATGTACAATCGTTTCAATGTCGTAAGTCATGGTGCTTTCTTTTCGTTTATTTTTGGAAGAGTTCCAGCGCTTGCTTTGTTTTGAAACATAAAAATAGAATTCGATTCGATTTGAGTTTCACTCGTATTCTTTCTACGTACAGTAGGATTTACCAAAGAATGCAATCATATATATCTATAGAAATAAATTTTACTTTTACATTGCGATTCAATAGTGCTTTTCTCAGAGCCTCATTTACTAAATTCAAATATTAGTATCTTTCAATGAGCCTTGTCATTCCAGCATTCCAATAAATCAACACGTAGTATAGCAAGCGATCTACTTCTTTATACATCCTTTGGAATACGATCCTTCAATAGATAAAGAGCAGCAAGTACAAAACTAGCCGCACTCAATTTAGCACAAAACTCAGTTGGCAAAAGAGCATATCCTGTAGCAATCAAGGCAGCATCCCGTCCCGAGTTCAAATTCATAGCATTTGTCTTTTCCAAAAAGGCCCTAGCAAGTGATTCATCTTCAATAGCACGTATTCCAGTACCATCGACATCCCACTTGCCATCTTGGGCTATATTTCATAATCCCTCTTGTCCCGATTTGGTATACCCCACTGCAAAGAACAATGGAAGGACAATGAGAAATCTCGAGAGTGGATCTTGTAAAAAAAGTCCTGCAAAAATAGCATAGGCTACTGAAATTTTATAAGAAATATTTCCAGCATAGATTCTTCGATCACGTTCCTCTTGATTTATATTTACCATGTCTGCAGAAGCCTTCTGACGCAGTTTCATTTGTTCTTCAGTCGATGGATAATCTTTTGGATCCAGATTTTTGGCCGGTCCATAGAAGGTGGTAGTGCCTTCTTTGAATCCAAGTACTTGAAGAAACGGTTGCATGAAAAAGAACTTTCCATCATTTACAAATTCTTTACTTGCTGCGAGTGAGGTTGATGTTCTTTGAAAAGAAGGAGTAGGTGCTCTACTTTGTGTCAATGGTTGTAAACTTGTTTGAAAAGCTGTCGAGTTTGCAGTCACATAAAGTAGGACGAAACTTATCGATTGAAACTTCATGAGTCCTTGATACAATCCTAATATTACTCGTACATGTACTTTCTTTTTGTGTGTGCAGTGTGCAGAGCTAGAGTATATATATGTATATTGTATTAGTAATTAGGTCTAACTTTTGCAGTGTGTGAGTGTGTGGAGTGGAGAGTGCTGTTAGCTGAGTTGTTAGCTGAGTTGGAGACGTTCCGATAGAGACCGACGAAAAGATCGACCAACCGACCATACCTCTTGCATCTTGGATTTGATATGTCAGAGTCTACCTACCGCTAGATTTTTATGGGACTGAAAGGGGCTTAAGTAAAGTGCTATTTCTACGACATTTTCTTCAAAACGAAGTTGGTTAGCATTGAAAAACATTGTATTCCTAATGAAACTATGATAATAGAACCTGCTACAATCAATGATCTGTTTTTATTGACTCTTACCTACTGAAGAAGCAGGATGGATTTGTCATAGGTATTTTTTTTATTAGATTTTTCAGCTCAAGTGAGAACCAACTTCGTAGGACTCACCTTCACACAAAACAAATGTAAAAATCAAGTGATCATTATTTTTTCATTTTTTGTATGAGAATCAAATCACTATACATAAATCGATATTATATATATTAAAGAGCATCGTGGAAGTGTTCAATATAAAATTTTGTTGATATATGATTTTCATAAGCAAAACTCTATAGTGCAGATGTAGTGATAAATATCTTATGCAATTTTCAATGAAATTTTTCCTTTCTGCCTTCTGACATACAAAGCAGATGGTGAAGAATACATTGCCGAGCAGAAAGGAAAAAAATATTTTGTACACCATTTGTATTTTATGATTTTCTATTTTTAATGCAGTCATTGGATTTTTCATACGACATCCGTACGTATTGAAAATACCTTTTGTTATCCCTAAAGGCAATGGTAGAAAATTTTCACTTTGTCGCACCAACTTCGTACAATAGCCCTCAAACACGACTGGACACGACTGGCAATGTAGCGGTAGGTAGAGTCAGCTGTTCCTAGACGGTTAGTAAGAGGTACGTACAATAAGATATTTGGCCTGTAAAGTAAAGCCGTAAACGATGGTTCGCGTCAGGCTTCCTTATGTAATATCCAGCTGCTTGTGAAGTTCTGACAAGTGTTCCGGGTTGAAAGTGAATGAGTTTGGCCTGGAAGTTCCGGTGAACGATGGTTCTCGTCAGGCCATTACGTTTGCCTTCTTCAGCAATTTGTCAATTTAGACCTTTCGCTACCACCATCTGCTTTTGTTTCAGAAAACAGATGCAACTTCGGCATTCTGCACAACAGCTTCATTGCCTGCAGGCTCTAAATTTTGACATTTTGTTTTCATTTTATCTGCTTTTTGTGTCAGAAAACATTTGGCATGTTCAAACCCTTCTTTATCTGACGTTTTGTTTTGATTTACGTCGCGAAAAGAACATAACATATGCATTCCTTCAGGCTCTCCGGATAAACCGCACAACACACAGCCAACACACAGCCAACACACAACTCACATAATATTTTTCTAATTCATTACCATACACCCTATCAAACATGAATCCTCTTACCAAACACACCTCAATCACTCAATCTGAAGATACTGCTCCAATGCACAATCAGAAACAACATTCTAAGCGAGGAGGCTGCAAATACCCTTTCCCACAGCGTCTCTTCGATCTACTCGAGAAAGCTGATGATGTCAGGGAACTCTCCATCATCTCATGGAGTCCTAATGGAAAATACTTTCGAGTACACAATCGTAAAGCATTCGAAGATTTGATTCAAAAGAAACACTTTAACCAATCCAAGTATGCGTCCTTCCGTCGGCAGCTCAACCTGTGGGGTTTCGAGCGCATTCCTGACCACGAAGTACAAGACCCTTATTTGGAAAGATCGTTGTATGGTGGTTGCTTTTTCCATCCCTTGTTTCAACGTCATGATAGGAGTCTCTGTTGTACCATGTCTCGGACAGTAGGGAGGAATGGTAGAAAAGAACTCAGTAAGAACTTTGTTGTGTCTACAGGAAGTAGTCGTTCTTTCGGTTCAACAGGAAGAAGTGATGCTCATGTTCATGATGAGCTTGCTTCTCCTTCTTCTCTCAGTACTATAGGAAACCAACCTTTTTTCTTCAATGCGATCTCTGTGTCTCCGCCACTTTCAGATGGTCTTGATGGATTAGAGCCATATTCTATCCATCATGATTCAATAAAATCTTTTATTAATCAAGATGATACGACGACGATTGATGCTGATACCCAACTTTCGTTACTGAATCATAGTAGTCCTCCTCAAGAAGAAGAAAGTCATCCCATTCCTCTCGGGGAAGAACTGTTGCTCGATCAGCCACAACAGGGATATGAACAAGGCAAAGGGGACGATTCTTCTTCTTCTACGGATGAAAAAGAGTTCCAAGAGCTGATTACATTTCTTAGTGCCAACGATGACAACATTCAAAAGTACTTATTCGAATCTTAAAACATTGCTACAAAGCTATAGCTAGCCAGTATTCGAATCTTAAAACATTGCTACAAAGCTATAGCTAGCCAGTATTCGAATCTTAAAACATTGCTACAAAGCTATAGCTAGCCAGAGCAATGATGAATGAACTGTATGTAGGAATCCAATTTACAATAAACAATCTTTTTTATATATTTTTGCTATTCCTATGACACCTCTGTATCTTTTCTTCGATTCCTGGTTGCCTTTGCAGTGGAGCAAAGTCTACAACAAGCAACCTTCTCACATTTGGTTTCATTGATATGAAAATCAAAATGACTTTCATAGTAACAAAGCACTTCTCATATATTGGCAAAACCATTCTATGTACCCTTTATTTTCGAATGACAGCATATCCAGTATCTTGTCCGTGGCGCAAGCGATAATTACTTCTTTTTCGAATATTACTTCAGATCTATACTCCATTGCCTCTGCAACGAAATCTCTTCTAACAATCAAGAAAAGATTCTTTTTGATTTGCTTCCTTTTCTTTAATGGAAAATTTGAATACACGACTAGTCACCACACTTACATAGGGATCACAACAGCAAAAATAGAGCTAATGGCTTCTAGAGGCTATGTATAAATTCTAATTTGCATAGCTTTTATGTGTAATTCTCTTATCTTCATCATTCTTTATGCAATGAAATACAGTAAAAGCTATGACTCTTTTATCAATTCCAAAATGACTTTATCATAGACTGTCGAAGTGTTCGAATTCAGAAACTATCAAACCGATTGATAAAAATATGTCGATTCGATCGTACATTGTATGCTTGCTTTGGTTTGTGATACTCTGAATTTCGTTCAAGGGGCGCTATGAACTCCGTTGTTGCCAGCGCGCAAGAAGAATCAATCGTGCAAAATCCAAAACGTTCTTGAAAAGTATTCTTCCGCATTCGCAGAAAAGAGGTATGTGAGCTGACGTCAAATGACATTGGAGACGATGACGATGCTAATTTTCACCGTGAAAACTCCGATTTTTATTTGGAAGCTTCTCAAACCTTTTTGCTTAGTCATCTTTCTTTATGTATGAAAATTGAGATTTCTTTCTGCACTTTTTTGTTTCACATAAAAAATCAACATCCATATACTTCGCATAAAAACGTGAATACTCTTATCAAGCACTCTTTAATCACTCAATCTGTGAAGATACAGTGCCACCACAGCATAATCAGCAAACGTTCTAAGCGAGGAGGCTGCAAATACCCTTTCCCTCAACGTTTGTTTGATCTACTCGAATATATCGATGTGAGGAAACCCGAACTCTCTAGCATCATTTCATGGTGCCCTAATGGGAAGGCTTTTCAAGTACAAGGCATTCGAACAACAGATTCAACCGAAAATGTTTAATCAGTCCAAGTATGGATCCTTTAATCGACAGCTCAACCTGTGGGGTTTTGAGCGTATTCCTCATCAGCGTGCTGGTGCATGTTATTTCCATCCACTGTTTCAGAGTCATGATAGGAACCTATGCTGCACCATGTATCGAAGCAATGGACCAGGTATTACATCATTGTCATCTAAAAGGAGTACTACTGTCGTCTCTGAAGGAAGACATGGAAGTCTTGTTAGTTCTGGTTCAATCTGCTTCACAACGACAAGACCAAGAAGTAATCAAGAGATGACTATGCTTGAAGCTTTTTCTTCCTCGTTAGAGAGTCGTCTGAGAAGAACAGAGCAGCTGCTTGACCAACAGCAACAACAAGGGCATTGGCAAGATACTACTAGTAGTAACGGTGAGGATTCTTCTTCAATTAGTAGTGCTGAAGATAGAGAGTTTCACGATCTAATTACTTATCTGAGCGCCAACGATGACAGCATTCTTAAGTACCTCTTGGAATGATCATCTTAAATAAATAACAAGGCAAGCACAAATCGATTGATTATTAGTGAACATGGTAACAATATTGAAAAATGTATCATGAGCGACAAGCAGTGGCATAGGTACTAGCAAATTTATGGAGGATGGATGAAAATGATATTCAGGGGAAAGGATCAGACACAAATTTAATAAATATTTAACCCTAAAAGGTCAGAGGAATCATATTATATTTTTGAAATTGTAATAAACTAGATATTGTTTTATGTTTGTATTGTATTTAGTAAGCCGTTTGTTCCCTCTAAAAATGATTCTGGTGTTCTGAGAAGAAATCTAGGAAACTTTACCTTGAAAAGTGTCTTATAATCCGAGCTATATCGCGTCTAATGTCTATGATTCCTAATAATAAGAAAATCTTTACTGATATTAATCACTACGCTATTGAGCATCAACATCATTACATCGGCCCGTGAGGGTGGATGAAAAGGAAAGAAGATTATGTTGTTGTATATGTTGTGATCAGTGACGGTGCAAGGTATGCCTTCGTCGCTGTCCATGTCGCGATCCAATCTCTCATTCGATCTAGAGGTTGTGACAATAATGACTCCGTTGTAACTGGTATTTGGCGGGTAAAAGCTATGTGGTCTGGTCTACTCTCTGCAAGTAATTTCTGTATCTTTTTCTTTGCTTTGTCTCTATCACGTATGTATTCTTTCGCTGTGATGGCTGTATGCGCCACCTCGTTGTGAACTTGCCATCTGTTGAGGGCTATATACGTTGATTCTTGTATCAGCATTTTTGAGAATACTGTCGCTTTGTAATGTGCCGGTAGCTTCGAGTTTTTAGGTAGCTGTGATGCCAGCCTCGAATACTCTTTCTAATGTCTATGATTCCTACTTGTATGCCTCATTCCTACCAGTACTATTACATACCTGCCTAGAACAAGAAATCTCGACAATGGACTACTACTCATCTCTCATCCCTTTGTAGAAAAGTACTTCTTGGTATATGTCATATACTCTTCAAAAATATGATACAGAACTTCTGTACACGAACATACATTTCCTTCCAAATCATAGGAAGAATTTTGGAAAGAAAGTGTTCGTCAGAAAAAGCGCATTATCCAACTGCACTTTTATCATTCAATCATAACATGGAAAATATACATTGACTTGACAATAATATCATAGATAGATCATGTTTTTCATAATAGCTCATATGAGCAGTGCAGATGACTTATATTTTCATCGCGAATGACGGACTCTTTCTTCTTGAAATGACTTATATTATTAAATGAATGAAATGAGGACAATATTACCGTGACTGACTTAAACAAAGCTAAATGATACTTTTCTGCGATCCCATTATGCTGTTTTAGCCAGACTCTTATTTGTCGAGCGTTGAATGAAGAATCTTCTACTACGTCAACAAACAGCACAACACTTTATTTCACATCTTTTCCTTCACAGCGTTTCACCTATAGCAAGAAAAAATTGCAAATTTGATACCCAATATATACATCAACGATATATGCACCTATTTGATCCTTGGGCGAGTGGCAGTTTTGGAGATTTACTTTTATCGATGAGCTAGACGATAGATTACAAGATTTGGTGAGACGGAAAAGAGAGCCGAGTAATGAAGTGTTTCGGTACTGAATGAGGATTGGAGAGTTTTAGAATGCTGAGAAAGGGCGATGTTTTGATATCATATGTATAGTCAACTCACTGTGGCTTCGGATAACGGACTGATGCCTTTTCAAGCGAGATTGAGAGTCGGATCCACCTTCAAATTTGAATTTTGAGGTCGACAATGGAATAGAAAGTGCAAAAATCAACTTTTTACTCAACAGAATTCGATGCTGTATAGCTCAAAACGTTGGTCTAGGTATTGAAGAAGAACGGTGTATACAGCAAGCAGACTTTTTCATATGGATAGGAGTTCGAATCAACTTGTGAAAAAAATTGCTCGGAAATAAGAACAAACTGAAATTCAATCGATATGCAACCCGATGACACATCTAGCGATGACACTGAGGATCCAGACCACAAACCATCCTCGCACTATACTTTGAATTAAAGCATTGTAGTTTTACTTCTTGCCTAGAGTAAATATTACTTGAGTAAATCTAAATAATGTAGTCAATTTCCTACCTCAAAAAGTAAATATGTATATCATTGAAGTATAATCTAAATATGCAATTCCTTGAACTTCATTAGTATTCGCTTTTTCTATATAAATAATGAGGATCACGAGCTCGAGCAACAAATTTAAGCTTATCTTCACATAGCATAGCTGTAAAACGTTATTTTTGCGATATTCCAACATTATTTTTTCGTATGGTTTGATCTGTAGTGGTCTCAGAAGCTCCAAAAGTTCGTCAGAGTATCTGTTTGTAATGGTGGTTCGCAATTGCTACGAATTATAGCTCTATCTATTCGATTAGTGAAATTATACACGCCGATAGCTTATTTTGACCAAAATTTAAAGTCTTAGTGAAGGAACAAGTAGCTTGAGAAAAGTATGGAGACGTTCTCAAAAAGACACAGGTAGGATATAAAAGGCATTAGATATGTATGGGCTCAAAGTATAACCGCTCAAAAAACTTCAACTATACAAAATGCGCGATTTGGGTACATATTTACCTCCAGAAAGGGTCGAGGTAAGTCATCTTTAACTCAGCGACTCTTAAAGTTATGAATACGCCTCCTCCACTTTACTTCTCTCGTTAAAAATCAACTTTAATGGTTCTTAGGTAGATGTTATGCTGTCCTATAATCGATTTTTGGCTCGATACAAGTTTGGAGGAGCGAAAGAAAGGATTTAAGTATAAATACCAATGACGGTCGAGTCATATGTGAAATACATAAGTATCAATAAATGAAACTAATGACGAATTAGAAGATATATAACATAATATTAATAAAAAGCTATACTTGTATGAATGTACTTTTCGATGCTGAATTACTTGTTTCTATTTTATTATTTTTCTAATACATGAGTATAACTTTTAACAGTTATGCAGACGTTGCAAATACGTCATATTACCAAGGCATATACGTACACAAGATTTGAATTAGTGTCAACACGGAGAAACGGTCATTCTGATTCAAAAAAGCGCAGAGCAGAAGCCCACAGCAAACGACACATAAATCAATTCATTCAACACACCTCCACTTCACAGCATAATATGATCAAAAGCAATACACGCTAATACATAAGAGATACAGAAATATATTCTTAGTATGTATGGAAAAGAAGGGCGAGGATAGCTACTGTTGCATCTAGTTTCTTGGTGAGTAACAGTGACGATGGAAGATTTGTTTCTTGTGTAATAGTACTGGTAGGAATGAGGCATAGGAATCATAGACATTAGACGTGATATAGCTCGGATTATAAGACACTTTGAAAGGTAAAGTTTCCTATATTTCTTTAGAACACCAGAAACATTTTCAGTGGGAACCATCAACGGAGTATCAAAGGGAGGGAACAAGCGGGGTATCGGCGGCTTACTCCCCGGTAATTCAACAAGAAATCCAATCGGAGAGTTCTTCTTTTCTCACAAATACATCAATTACAAATATGAATCCAGTTACTACCATACACACTTCACCCCTCACACCATCTACAGATACAGGAGAACACCGTCAACAGCAGCGTTCAAAGAGAGGAGGTTGCAAGTACCCTTTCCCTCAACGTTTGTTTGATCTTCTCGAATATATCGATGTGAGGAAACCCGAACTCTCTCGCATCATTTCATGGTGCCCTAATGGGAAGGCGTTTCAAGTACATGATCGGAAGGCATTCGAACAACAGATTCAACCGAAAATGTTTAATCAGTCCAAGTATGGATCCTTTAATCGACAGCTCAACCTGTGGGGTTTTGAGCGTATTCCTCATCAGCGTGCTGGTGCATGTTATTTCCATCCACTGTTTCAGAGTCATGATAGGAACCTATGCTGCACCATGTATCGAAGCAAAGGACCAGGTACTACTACATCAGTGTCATCTAAAAGGAGTACTACTGCCGTCTCTGAAGGAAGACATGGAAGTCTTGTTAGTTCTGGTTCAATCTGCTTCACAACAACAAGACCAAGAAGTAATCAACAGACGTCGATGTTGTTGAACGAATCTACTACTACTCCTTGGTCGTCGTTAGAGAGTCGTCTGAGAAGAACAGAGCAGCTGCTTGACCAACAACAACAACAAGGGCATGGGCAAGATACTACTAGTAGTAACGGTGAGGATTCTTCTTCAACTAGTAGTGACGACGATAGAGAGTTTCACGATCTAATTACTTATCTGAGCGCCAACGATGACAACATTCTTAAGTACCTCTTGGAATCATAAACCTACTTTCAAAGGATAGGCCAAATGACTAGATATATTGTTTACTTTACAGAGTATAGATGATAGGAGAAACAGCAGCATAAACACATCTCTGCTAAATAGTTGTATAAAACTAAGCATACTTAGTATACACAACAGTTGCAAGAACAAGTCTATGCAAGGTAGTTGTAAAGCTGAGAATCATCAGCACTACGCTCCAAGTATTCTCTGTCAATCAAACTTTCAATTCTCTTCTTGATAGCACGTGGGTTTGGTTTGAAGAATGCAAGCTGGGAAAGAACCTCTGCCACAAGTTGCTGATGCTTGAGTGCCTTTCTAGCCTTCATAGTTCCTACAATCGATGCCTCGATAGCATAGTTTCTATCTTCATCTACCTTCTTGGCATTATGAGTAGCGTCAAGAGATGCCATAGGAATACGGATCTTTCTTGTGTTACTCGAGAACTTTGCATTTGCAACAAAGGAGTCGGTACTATTGATCTTGTTGCTTGCAGGCGACTTTGAGATAACCTTGTACTTTCCACAGGATAGAGAATGCATCAATGGTTTGAGTACACTATCATCAAGTCTCAATTCTTGCTTCAGTTCTTCATAGGTCTTTTTCTTTCCTCCGTTCATGAGGTTGAGTGCGATTGCTTGGAGACTTGTTACATTCAGATCATATGTCAATGGCATAACCGAAGAATGCAGCTTCTACCAAACTTATCCCGGGCCCATATTCAACGGTTTCATTATAAAGATCTCTAATCATGATAAGTTTTTTTTTTCTATTCGTAAGAGAGTAAAATTTGAAGATGAGATTGCCACAGACCTTTGGATTCATAGAACAGCATAACAATGATGATGCTACTGACGTATTTTGGCATCGCATGAATTTTTTGTAGGAATTAGCGTGGTATGGATCAACTTTTTTCAAGGTATAATTTCTACAACATGGACCTTTAAGAAGTACCATCGTATGCTGCAAAGTTTTAGAACCTCTAGGCGGAGTGGCTGTAAACAGTTCATTCCAAAATGTGGAAGCACGTGATATACGTAAACGAATCTTGTTCGTATTGGGATCTATGAGATCTATTTCAATCATTGATGTTCATATCTTTAGATAATCGCGAGTAATCCCACCATGAAGTTTCAGAACAATATTTCCATCCATATCTACAATGTTATTTTCATCATCTGGTCTCATCAGCGTACTTGCCAAAGGAAGCTTTATGGTCTTCCAACATGATTTGGTAGAAGCGCTTGGTGATGGTGCAGCATATTTGCTGTTATCTTTCAAATGTTTCATTGCTGTATCCTTCATTTTGTGTGAATGTTTTATGAACCTCGCTCTCATCACTATGTTGGCTAATACTTCGCATTCATTCGTGATGCCAACTTCTATTCTAAAATGGCGCGTATCTTTCCCAACGACATTGACTCCTATCAATAGTACCAATTTAGCCTCTTTGACGTTATCATTGAACCAAATCTTTCAAAGATACGACATTGTACGACATGAACACGTATTTTACTTGACCCACGAAATCCAAAATCTGCTGCTTTCATCGCTCATCGCCAACAAACAACGAAATGTATCTTTCTCATCATCTGATTGCATTCTCAGTCATCACTAGCTATAGCCTGTATATATTCAATATGAAGCACTTCTCTTTAACACATGTTCTATGCTTGCAAAGTTGCTTCCATCTGTTAGTAGATGCGGCTATGCATCGTCCTCTCTCGAGACTCGATTCAAGATACAGAACAAATGGGTTTCCTCTCACTCGATCGTTGAAGCAATCGAAAGAATGTCTCAAGGTGGTCTACATTCTAGGCTTCGATTCTGCAACCATGACTGATATCGTTCTACAAGAAGATACTTTAGATCCTTCCATCGCACAAGAGGTTTCAGCAGCTTTAGAGAATATCTTGAAGGAGGATTTAAAAGAAATCAATGGTGATTGGGAAATGGAACCGGAAATCAGTGTCGATCATGTCAATGTAGAGTCTAGGTTGTGTCCAGAAACATTTGAGGATCGTATAATTTGTTACAGAATCGACACAGAGTTGGATATTGCATTTGACATGTCTCGAAAAGAGTTGGAAGCAAACGTTAGGGATAGTTTAAAATCGAGTATGGAAAATGGAGACTTTCTCAATAGAATACAAGATGACTTCTTGTCGGAAATATTTGTTCGCAGTGTTACTTATTGCGGAGAGGAAGAAGAAGGGTTTACCAGTGATCATGCCGTTGTATTGAGTACATTAGCTATCATGGTCATGACTTTGGTATTATTATTTATAAGCAAGAGAAGATCGAGGAAACGAGATGCCGATGTGAAAGAAGTTCCACAAGAAGAAGATGAGGAAGTAGAACCTGAACCAATCAAAGTAGGCTTTCGAAATAGAGTCAGTGTGATTGTTCCAGAAGGTGAAGCTAAAAATTATGAGGAATTGAAAACGGAAAGAGTTGTGAATAAGTTTCGAGGTTCAGTCATACCAACCAATGTAGTCATGGATGATGAAGATGATGAAGAAGAGGAAAAGAGAGAAGTCGATGACCATCACATGGACTTGGAAGTAGTAAATGTGCGAGTACAAGAGGAATTCTTGCCGACGTCTGAATCTACTAGCACAAGGTCCTTAATGACAGGATCTGTGGCTTATAATGTATGAAATTAATAATTCCAAAGGGGAGATGTAAGGGTAGCAATATTATACAGCTATACGAATAGCATTTATATTTTATTCAGGATCAAAACTAAGAATCTCCATATAGTTGATCTGTCTGACTTTCAAATGTGTGGACTATCTTCTGGAAGCCATTTGATATGAGGGGATCGGAAAGAAATTGGAAAATGTAATGCTCTTTTGTTTCCCCGCACATTCGTTGTAATTTGCTAAATTGCAGGTTTTCAATAGCTCTCCATTTCATAGCATTTCCATTCACTTTGACAATATTTTCAATCTCAGTGGAGCCAGAAAAGATAGAGCCTATGGTTTGAATTTTCTCTTTTTTAGTGGACAATTCATATATATGGCACGTAATTCCTTGCTCATTTTTTACTTCGATTAGAATAGAGTTGCCGTTTCTTCTATTACTGTGACTTTCAATCAACCCTACAGCTTCTGATTGATAATGATTACTCTTGTAGTCGAATCGCAATGTCTTCACACTACTGCCAAGACCTTGACTATCCACAAATACAACCAAGTCGTTGAGGCACTTCGAGGTGAACTCAAGCATATGACGCGACATGTTCAGAGTCAAGAAGCGAAGACACGAGGATGAGTGCTCCAAATTGGAAGGGACGACAAAATCTTTCACTTTTAAACGGTCCTTGAGTTTACCTTCTGTGCAAACATCAGAAAGGAGACGTACAAACATCTGTGGATCACAGTCCCTAGAAAGCATCTTTTTAGTATCCGTTTGATTCTTTGGTGAACAAAGTAATCGCTGCACAATCTTGTTATAAAGTGTTGATAAAGACATTTCCATTATATGATCAATCATTTCATCATGTGAATAATTAGCAAATTGATCAAATAGAAGACATAGAGCATCATATAGCGAACCATGATCTTCATCTAGGTGTATGTCATCTTCTTTCGAATGGATGGATCTTATTTGTTGAATTTGAACCAAATCTTCCTACGAAGAGTGCAGTTGTGAGAAGATGATAGAATCAAAAATGATACATAATCAAAATAAACTCACCGCTACCTGCATCAAGAAGGCAGTCCTATATGGCCAAAATTCAGCTAATAAAATAACTTTGATCATCTTCCGCTTGAATGAATCATCGTTTGTATAGTTTTGCAGCAAATGTTCAGCCACATAGCGAGCAAGATTATAAATATTGACAACTCTAGTTATCGATCTCGCTTTCCCAACCACAAAAGGTGCAAAATCTTTGAACCATTTCCTCTCTTTTGGAGTTACCATGGAGGCAAACGGTGCAATGTTTATCATGTCTTTAGACAGTTCACTTGTATTATCGTCATTTGGTCCGACTTCTTCCACGTCTTCAAAGACATCAATATCATCTTCGTCAATTTCTTCCTCTTGCACATCCTGTTTCGATTCAGGCTCAGGGGTCGTGATCTCCTTCACAACAGGACTTTTTACCAGTTCCTCAGTTACGCTTGGGATTTCTCCCAACAAAACCGGAGTGGTCTTAATTTCTTGAATTTGCTGCAAATAGCTAGCAATATTGACGAGAAATGATTCCTTTTTCGAACCGTCAGACCCAAGGAGAGCTGTGACATCACAATTAGCAAAATAGACTTTCTGCGTTTCAGTCATAAAAACCTTACTCTTCTCTAGATTTGTAACGAATTGTTCCACGAGGTACTGAAAAGCTCTTTCGCTATTCATGCTATCAGGAGGAGCTTCGAGTGTTTCAGCTTGTAGATAAGTACCTTCTTGTTGAAGTAGAGAAATTGTATCACAAATTTTTGTGGGTTGGAGGCTTACAATTTCTCCCGAAATAGATCGCTCCAATTCTTGAATATGCTGTAAAAAGCTAGCAACCATGAAAAGAAATGATTCCTTTTTCGAACCGTCAGAATCAAGAAGTATTGAGGCACCGCAATTAGTAAAATAGACTTTCTGTGTATCAGTCATAAAAAATTTCTTCTTCTCTAGATTTGTAACGAATTGTTCCACGAGGTACTGAAAAGCCTCCTTTTCACTATTCATATGAGTAGGAGGAGCGTCGAGTATTTCAGCTTGTAGATAAGTACCTTCTTGTTGAAGTAAAGAAATTGCATCACAAATTTTTGTGGGTTGGAGATATGCACTCAGAAACAAATGCTCCATAAACTTAACTTTCTTTGAATCAGAAAGATCAGGAATACCTTTTACACAATTTGCACAAAAATCAGTTTACTTAAAAAGACACAGTACCAAAAGCATATTCAATTACTTACAGAATGGTAATTGTACAATCTTTTCGAGAAAGTCATACCCATTGATTCCAGCCCGATCATGAACAGTATAGTGCTCGTCAATACTGGCAACTACGAGTCGAGTATCAATTGCCAAATAGCACGTTATCGGGCTCTCACTTAAAAGAAGAAACACTGCCTCAAGCACAGATACAACAGTTTGGGAGTTACAGCGATCGAGGTCGTCTACGAATAAGCACATCCGTACTCTTCTAGAAGGTGAGTTCCTTTCTCTTAGATAATCAAATAGATATTCGGCTTCTTTCTTGATTTCACCCATATAACCCATATCTTGTGAGAAATCTCGACGAGAATGTTGACCTCCAAGGAGCGCTGCTTGGAATATCTCTTTAGAATTTCTTCGGAGATAAGGGAGTACATCACGTTTGAAGATGAATACCTTATTCCAGAATGGAATAGGACTAATGGTGAGAGATATGATTCCTCCTATCCATTTATGAGAACGATTGTTTTTAAAATCAAATATTGCTTTGGAAACAAGAAGCCAAATACCAATAGATGTTCCAGCGACAGCAAGAATGAATGATATAATAGACCAAATATAAAACTCCTGAAGCGCCTTCTTTCGCTTCTTCTGCTTCGTATCCCAGTCATCATTCTCATCTTCATTGGAAAGGGCAATGCTAGCTCGATGCAATCTTATTTCGTTGGAAGTGAACTCACTTTCAATAGCAGACCAGATATTTTCCATGAAAGATGCCCACAGGTTGTCAGTTCCATTGTAAGTCCATGCATTGAACTCAGCAAAGATGTATTTTGTCTTTTGCTTCTCAAATATCCTCTCTGTACTAGAGCCCTTGTTTTGTTGTACCTCGCTCAATTGAAGTTTCTCCTTGATGAGTGTCCATAGCTTGGACTTTCCACAGCCCCATGGTCCAAAAAGTCCAACACAAAAGTACGCATCCGATTTCTCGGCTTGTTGCACAACATATGTGATTCCATCCGCGAATACCTGATAACCAAGTCTGTCTGGCGTCTTTTTTGGATCATCGTTAAGCCCAGTAATTTGGCTGTTGAAGCAGACTTTCATTCTGTTTTTTTGGCGAATAGTGTTGCCATAACCATCACCAAACTTAGAACAAACATCTAGCAAACTTCTTCCTTCACTGTTTGTGCATGATATTAAGTCTCTAAATTTATCCAACAATTCATCAAATATATCCTTCGGAAGATAAGGAGAAGAAGCAATATCAAATAAAATGGAGCTTCCAAGATTTTCTTGATCATCGCCAACGAGAATGGATCTATGTTTTTGGATTGCTTTAAGCTTTTCTTCCAAACTTATCATTGGGTTGAAGAATAGACAGTGGAGTGGAGTGAGATTACAATCATCCTCTTGTGCCCAATCATTAGCAGTGAATTCCTGACTGAGAGTTGGATCCTCACTACTGCAGATTGTATGGAGTGGGAATTCATCATGGCGGGATTTGATCCATGCGTTGACTCTTAAATTGTTCTTGTTATAATCACCTTTTTCATCTACTTCAATTGGAGACTTCTTTATCAATGCTGTATCGGCAATTATATATTCACCAAGTTGAGTGTGCTGTGAAGCATGAATGATAATCAACTTTTTACAATGTGCAAATGCCCAGTTATCAATCTCTCTACAAGAAGGTGGTATAAAGATTGATGTCAAAGATTTACAGCACCAGAATGCACTATCTCCAATGTACTCGAGATCTCTCGAAAGTTTGACAAACGCAAGTTTTGAACAAACCCAGAAAGCACTTTTCTCAATTCTCTTGACAGAATCGGCCATGAACACTGTCTTGACATTCTTACAGCCGAAGAAAGTATACGTAGGAATCACTTCCACTCCTGGAAGAACAATAATGACCTCCCAAGCTTTTCTCTCTTTATTATTGTAAACAAGAAAATTGCGATTATGATAAACTCCTTTCAACAGTTTCTCTCCGTTGTAAAAGAGAGTCTTCTTGCCTTTGTACATGTGAACCCCTCCATCTTTGTACTTCTCACTGATCTCCTTCCATTCCTTATTTGTTAACTTCCGCAATAACCTCATACCAGTAATCTTGCCAAAGTCTAGTTTCCTACTAGTCAAAATAGACTACTTTGCTTACTATTTGAAGCATGAAGCGGTGGGGAAATGGGGAGTAGAGGTGAGATAGAGGTTCTTGCGTTCATGGTTCTTGCTGTGTTGCTTTGTTGCTTGTCGGCACATTTATATGTACGTGTGTACGTACGTATTGATAACGCTTTTAATAACCGTCAAGAGAATGATCATTTCTTTTGCCTCTTTTAGTTTACTTCTTTTCTCAATCTCATTCACGACTTGGTCATGAAAAGTCTGTTTCAACCCTATTAATAAAAACAAGGAAAATACATTTTAACTTATTCTCTCATATTATATTCAATACCCATCAAATCCAGAACATATCTTTTTACAACGGCGCTCTGATCGATATCCGCAAAAGGGTTCTCCTCCAAATATCTCAAAGGAGTAATACCAATTCCATTTGGCTTTTTGAAAGATTTCAATCCTTGTTTCTTTACTATTTCATATATAATATCAGTCATTGGATTGAAGCTACAGCATGCACGATGAAGTGCATATTCCTCGTCATCTCCATGGACATTTTTGATCCAAGCAGTTACTTCATCCGTATAGCCAGTCTCAATTTCATGAGGTGGTACCGGTCCAAAAGGTGATGCTTTGAATAAAGCTGCGCAAGTGTCAAGAGCGAGATAACCCAAGGAAGTGTGTTGAGGCACTTGGAAGATTAGCAACTTGCGACAATAGGTAAAAGGAATGTAACCAATCTCTCTACAAGATGGCGGAATAAAGATTGAAGTAAGGGAGGTACAGTTACTGAATACAAACGTTCCAATAAATTCCAAATTTCTCAAGAACTTGATAAAAACGAGACTAGTGCACCAAGAGAAGACCCAATCTTCAATTCGTCGTAAAGTATCGGCCATGATTACTACCTTGACATTCCCACATCTAATGAAAGTACCTTCAGGAATTATTTCAACTCCGGGGAGGAAAATGATGACTTCCCAAGATCCTCTTTCATCTTTATCATAGATGAGAGGTCTGGCAATTGGAGCCCTTCCTTCCATCAACTGCTCTCCATTCCATGCATATGAGAGTCCTTTTGCCTCGAAACATGTGGACACCTGGACCCATTTTGACTACTTCCGCCCATTCCTTCTTTGCTAATTTTCTCTGTATCTTCATTATGCAGACAAGATATAATGAAAAGTAGCATACTTTTTGCTTTATTAACTCTTTGATCAAAAGATCCACTCGCACAGGTGTCAAGGAAAAGGCTTCTCACTTTATTGACACTGTAAAAGGCCTGTTTGTATGTTTAACTTCCTTTTACCCGTCAAGAGAATCTTCTCGTTTTGATCGGGAAGAGAGAAAGGGAGAACACAAGCGAAGACAAAGCAACACACATAATAGTGACTAACTTGTCTCATTATTGTTGTGGTACTTCTAATTCCAAGCAGTTCACTCATTACCATTCCTATTACCTCATATCAAACAATGGTCAACGCTACAGTCGCCAACATATTAAACAAGTTTCATGAAAATGAACATTTAAAGTCACAAGAAACATATGCACCGACAGCGACACCCCTCCTCGACGTCGAGGAACAACACGAAGAAGACGCCTATTCACTCACATTTCTAAACATTATCCTCATATCCTGCATCATTCTAGCCTACATTATCAAAGAACGTAAACTCTACTTTCTACCAGAATCAGCAGCGGCAATGTTATTAGGCACAGCAGTAGGATTCATCGTCAATGTCTTTGTACAAGATGTGACTCTGTTTAAATTTTCACCTGAATTCTTCTTTTTTGTATTGCTGCCGCCTATTATTTTTGAAGCGGGGTATGGACTTGATAAACAAGGTTTTTTTGAGAATATAGGTGCTATTACCATGTATGCCGTTTTTGGAACCATTATTTCGACTTTTACAGTGGGTTATTTGGTTTATCTATGTGGGAGACATGGGTACATTGATAACATATCGACTTCGAATCCATGGGAGGGTCTACTGTTTGGTGCATTGATTAGTGCCGTTGATCCTGTGGCGACATTGAGTATCATGAGTAATCCTGAATTGCAGTGTAATAAATTATTGTACAGTCTCGTCTTTGGAGAGGTAAGAAAGTACATGACATACAGACAAATTTATATGTTTTTTATCACGGATGCTAACGAGCTATTACAGAGTGTACTCAATGATGCAGTGGCGATTGTGTTATTCAATACATTCAAAAACTTTTATGATCCAGATACACCGGATTTATCACGGTGGGATATACCCAAAGTATTCATAAGCTTTTTATCCACATCGGTTTTTTCAATCTTGGTGGGCGGAGCATTGGGACTCTGTACTTCCTACCTTTACAAACATTCCAATTTGAAAAATTATCCCAATATGGAATCGACATTATTGTTTTTAATGTGTTACTTGTGCTATGCTGTGGGTGAATCACTGGGTTTGTCGGGAATCATGGCGTTATTCTTCAATGGGATTGTATTGAGTCATTACAATTCGCATAATTTATCCGAAAGTTCGAAACATGCAACTGAACAGATTTTTGCCACTCTGGCGACTATATCCGAGACCATTGTGTTTTTATACATGGGTATGGGAGTTTTTACGGGACGGTTTGCAGATTGGAATTGGAGATTTAGTTTATTTGCCATGATGTTTTGTTTGATTGGGAGGTTTTTGAATATCTTTCCTCTCAGTTTCATTTTGAATATTTTTCGGGAACGCAACAAGAGTCATATCAGTAAGAAAATGCAGTCTGTACTTTGGTTTGCTGGATTACGTGGAGCGATTGCCTTTGCATTGGCTGAAAATTTTCCAGGTGATAATCGTGACACCTATGCGACGGGTACTTTGTCGATATGTTTCATGACAACCATTATCTGCGGAGGCTTTACGGAGCGGATGCTTGCTGTTACTGGTATGAAGGAAAATCATGATGACAAAAACATTCTTGACGATCGTGAAGTTGAAGATGGTGAAGAAGAAACATTTTTCGATGATAATAACTTTGCGATATTTTCAAGTCCAAGCAAAGATATGGAGGAAGCATACAGGGGCATCAAAAAGGTTGTAAATAAATTTGACAAGAAATATCTTGTGCCAAAATTTGGAGGAGAATTGGATTCGCCCAAACCAAAGGAAACTACAGTTGAACGAAAACTAGAACTTGAATTGGAAACAATGACCAGTAAGAAGAATTCAGATATTGATGACGACAACATCATTGATGAATTTGAGCTCGAACCAATGCCCATAGGAAATGAAAATGGTCGTGCAAGGAGTTCATTCTTATAGACTACCACATGGGTAGGGTAGTATTCCCGTTGAAATACATAATTCAAAATAAGGTTGCTATATTGTTTAATGTAGCTTCTGTATAGGTCTGATTATATGTAGCATGCATGCCTTCAAGGTACTGCAAACTTTTATCAATCATCTCTAGACCATTTCTAGACCCAAACCAGTCCATTGCCATACGTATCAGTGTTGTTGGTGCTCTTTTTCAAATCGTTCACAAGGATAGTCTCATCGGCCTCCATGGCAATATCATCAGGGGTACATCCATTACATATCTTTGGTTTTGCGCCAAACTCTTCCAGAATTTCCATCCATTCCACAGGCTTCAAGCTAAGTACGTCTCTCAATAAGTCGGCAGGAGTAGGAAATTTAAATCCGCCGGTTGTAGCTACAAAAGCCTCATTGCTAGCAATTCCCATCTCACCCACTTTTCGAATGATTAACTCTGGAGTCAATGCGCCCTTCTTTCTCTGCACTAAATCTAACGCGTCCTTGGTACCTACACAGGTCTTGTGATCATCTCCAAGTATGGATTGCTGCAACAACAATGCCTCTTCTAAATGTGCAATTGCGTCATCGTACAATTTCCATTTCAATTTGATACTTGCCAAGTTACAAAGTGTACTCGCAATCCCTAGAATCTTTTGCTCCGACCCAATTTTATCATGATTCAGTTTCTTTTCAAGCGGACTAGCAGTTGCCCTCTTGACATTCAATCGCTGTATTCTCAACGATTCTTCAAATGCTTTGGCAGCTTCTACGAATTGGGATAGTTCATACTGACAACATCCTATATTATTCAGCAATCTCGAGATCTTGACATCACGATGTGATAAATTTCTTCTTCGAATGGTCAAGGCATTCTGAAATGCTAGATTGGCATAATGAAATTGACGTAATTCCATGTGTGCCATTCCAAGTTGAGCATATGATATTCCTAGATCCAAATGAGTAACTCCTAAAGTAGTTCTTCGAACTGTAACAGCTTTGCGACTCATTTCAATAGCCTTTTGAAAATTCTTGAATCGCATATGAACAGTAGATAGATTGTGATAGGCCGTACCGACTCTATAATGATATGGACCGTACATTTCCGTGACACCTCGTAGTAATTCTTCTAAAACTTCAATAGCTTCTTGATATTCGCCATGTGCAAGGTGTTGAGAAGCTAGTTGTTGGATAGCTTTGAGGTTCCGTTCAGTTTGTGACTTTTGTACTTCCATTCTAGATGCTGAAGACGATGAAAAGATGGAAGCATCTGATGATGGTGTCGATGATTTTGAACGCTGAAAGAAACGTTTCTTCTTCTTTCCATCGGTAGCTGGTGAGGAGGGAGATTCATAATCCGTAGATTCAGTAATGACCCCTTCACTGACTGCTTGTAGCTTTGCCAATTGCCATAGAGGACCACCAGATGCATGAGAGTCATCATCATTTTGATCCTCCTCGTTCAATTGTTCAGGAGTCACTGGTGCAGTATTTGGTGTGTTGGAAGCACTAGAGCTAGAAGTAGGTACCATAGGAGGTTTCAATTGCTTCGTGGGAGTTTTCAATTCCGAGACTTCCTTTTCATTGGACATAGCATGTTTTTCCAGGATATCAAGAGTCTTTGTTTGAATGTGATCGTCATCTAAATCAATTGCTTCAATAGAAATATTTAAAGCATCAATTGTGTCCATCGTTGAATAGTTACTTGGTGTAGAGACATGACTACTGCTACGAGTACCAGCACCTCTCTTCATCAAAAGACGTTTGCTATTTTTCGCCACCTCTGTTTCTTGAGATTGAAACGTGTGTTGACTCTTGACAGTCTTTTCAGCTATAGAAATTACATCTCTAGATTTCTTTTCCCTAGGTTTCTTCACTAAAGGACCGACACGCCATTGCAATCTTCGCTTTGGCTTTTTATGCGGATTCAAAATATCAAATCTAGAATCATTTGGTGCGATAGTTGATGCATCTGAAGCGATAAAGTTCATCTTTGGCTTTTTCGAAGCGTTGTTGATGGTGTTGAGATCATGTAGACCTATGGCATCGGAATCATCGTCGAAATTTGTTTTATGAATGGAGAGACCCTGACTAGATGAATGGAATCCCAAAACCATCTTGATAGTCTATGCTGTAGTGAATGTGGAGATTATATTTGCTTTGAATGTAGCAATTAGATGTCTGCAACAGATATGTAATAAAACTGTTGCATTTCAAAAACACACAACATGAACATATCGTTTGTGTTGTATTCTCATCGTTGGAGTCACATTTCAAAAATTCAGATATGTTTTAACAAGACTCAAGTAGACATGCCTTGTCAAATGACGTAATTAGGCGTTTCTTGACTCTAATCAGACTACTTCTTATTTTGAGAAAGTCAAATTGATCGTGCTGCATAGACTGAGCAGAGAATGAATACAACTAATTTCAATCACATGCAAAATTTAGAGGTTTCATCTCTTGATCAGAAAAGCTTCAAAGAACTGATTGACTATTTGAGTGCTGAATAGGGGTCCAAGAATGCAAGAGTGCGAGAATGTGAGAATTGTGCGTCTTGCATACGTTGCACAGGATAGTCGGATCGGATGAAACTAAAGTAGGTTGTCCTACATAGACGGAATGAATGAGAACCACTGATTGCTTCTTTTCCTTGCACTTAACATTCATAATACATGTAATGAATCTAGTGCCCCTTTATTTCTCTTCAATTGTTTCAGAAGCAACTAAATATATACCAAAAAATAGATCTTGCTTGGTAATTGAAAAAAAGTAGGACGAAAACTCGGCTGGCTTGTAAAAAGACAAACATAAAAGGAGGACGTCAGGAAAGCGGCAAGAAGATCTTTCCTATCTTCTTTCTGTTACAAGTGAAGTAGATTTTCAAATAGTATCTAAGAGTGCCTCAGAAACAGCTACTTCCCTACTAGCAACAAACATAAATTCTCATACTTTCAAAATGGCACGAACAGTATTACGAGTCAAACGAAGGAGAGACGATCCGACACCTCCATCCACATTTAAACTTCAACCTGAATCTAGAAAACGACGACGAGGAGAGGAAGACGATGAAGAAACAAATGAATTGACCAACATGCTCTCCTCTTCACACTTTCAAAAAAGACAGGAATCATCCCTTGTCACGATTGGAAGTAGCATCAAGCCACCTATTGAACAGGACAATGTTCAACCAATTTTATTTCGCAGAGTGGAAACAGTCAGTCATAAACGGAAATCGCATCCGGATAATCATGTACAAGTTGTAGATGCTACACTAGATTTCGAAAAGCATCATGTCAAGCCTTTACCGCAATCTATTCAAGAGGAAACTGTACATTCTTCCAAAAAGCCTAGGATAAGTTTACAAATGGTGGATACGAAAATCATGTCCGAGTCGGAATTCTGGAGGCAACATTCTTCCACGGAGAATACAGAAGTGGGTCTAGATTGCAAAGAAAAGGAAGCAAAGGAAGAAACTCAGGCTTTATCATCAAAAAAGGATTTACGAGCGAGAATGCGACGAACTGTGAGTAAAATGTCGACTTCATCGAGTACTTCGAATATATCCAGGGGGAAGAAAATTCTAGATCCAATTAGTCGACAGATACAAGATGGTTTGAGTAATATCCATTCTGTACCGAGTACGCAAGTCACAGAGGCGATTATGAAACATGTACAGCTTTTATTGCAATATCCAGACAAGGTGAATGTACTTTCCAATAATGGATCTGGGACGATATTGCATGCTTGTGCGCTTTACAATTCTGTGGAGGGTACCAAATATTTACTAGACAATTTAGCTTCCAAAATTGATTTTCAAAAGAGGGATAGTGATCATCATACCGCTTTGCAAATTGCACATTCGGTAGGTAGTCGTGGTGTAGTCGATGTCATTCAAACTTATTGGAGTGGTGATGATGGTGAAGATTTTGGAGAGGAAGAACGGGATGAAGATTTTATTTACGATGTGTATTGTGTTGATGATCATCATCACAAAAAGGATGGAAAGTTACATCATGCGCATAGTCATCATTTACCGAGAATACCTCAGGGACATTTGGAGCATCATCCACCGGGGGAATTACTTTCGACGGAATCTTTACCGAAACTTGCACAGAGTCCAAGACCGCCATTGACTACTCCGCAAAATAGTATGAATCTTGATCCATCGTATCCACCTTCTACTACAAGTCATTTGAGTGAAGATGGAAGTATCCCTCCTGTCATTTCATTAAAGGGAGGATTCGGATATTGGAATCAAGATGGTGAATTAGTTTTAGATATACATCCCGATGCAGACATGGCGGATTCGGATTTAGAAGACGATGAATACGATTCCAATCGAGAAGATTGTGACGCCAATGAATATCCGGATGATGATGACTTGGACGATTTAAACAACTCCGATCATGAAGTAGGTCATCATTTCCATGCCAATATTGAAAGAGGAACAGGAATGACTCCTCCTAGGTTTGCAAATGGACATGTAGAAGATAATCGATTGCATCAATATGAAGATTCCGATGAGGAAGATGATTACTATTATGATCAGACTACTTACATGGATTTTCGAAATAGACCGGTAGATTTAGGTACATTGAAAGTGAGTGGAACTAGCAATGGATTTGTCAGTAGCTTACATGATGAAAATGATGACGATGTTGAAGGTGAAGAAGAGTACAGCGGCATCATGTATGGAGCTGACTCTGAGCGATGGAGCAATGAACGTATATATTGCGAGACGGAGGCATTTGATCCAATCATGGATGGAGATGATTCGGACTAATCTAAATTTGAATACGTAGGCAGTCATACTCACATAATGAGGAATCATTGCTATACATATCTAGCAAGTTTTTAAAAGGAACATTTCAGAATGAAAATGCAAGTCCATTGTATGCATAGAATAGTTAGGCATTGTTGTGATGAATCTATCTATACAGTACTATTTCTCTTTATTGCGAGGGCGTCGACTATGTGGGTCAGCTTTGAAAACTGTTTCCAAAATAGCTATTTCATTATAATGCAAGCCATTTTTAGCAATATTCTTCAGAATTTCAATATCTACTCTTGATTTGGACATAAATGAATATTCGTCATATTTCCCTGATTTAAAAGCTTCCCGGTATTTGTATATGAAGTCAGTTAGGTCAGTAAACCTTGGTGGTCTCTTGCAATCCAGTCGTACAACACAATCTAGATGCTCTAACTTGAAAGAATCATCTTTTTTGTGAGGTGGATTTTTGACAGAGTGAAATTGGACTTGACCATATGTCAACAACATCAGATGAAGTTGTTTATATTCGGATACAATGCGTTCACAAAGCTCCTTTGGAACTGGGCTTACTTCTAGTTGTGAGATATGTTCTTGAGCATCGGCGTTCTGAACAGACTCTGTCTGTGTATGAGTATTGCCGGTATTTTCTTCCAATCCTTTATTAGATGATTTCTCTTCTTTCAATGAACCTTTACCTGAAGCGTATCCAGGGAGACCAAACTGATAGAAAAATTTGGTTACTACAAACCAAGGTGGTGGAAAAGTTTCATGTTTGAGATCTGACGGGAACTCTGGATGTTCTAGGTACCTGCCATATATGACTAAAGCAATGGCATAGTTGATAAAACGAATATTTAAACCCTTCCAATTGCGAACTGAGCGCAATTCTTTGACGGTGCATGGAAACATGATGAATTCCAATCTTGGCAATAAAAGTTTCATAACAATAGCCATTAGATCTTTATCTGAATCCGATTCGTAGGATGGAATTTCATTCAAGGATAGTGTCTTGGTGAGAATTTGCGGAATTTCCATCTTTCCAACATGAGAAACTTCTGTATCAGTGCACAGTGCATTGGATTTTAGAGAAGCAAAATGACGGATCAGTGGAACATGCTGTACGTTTGCGAATGTGAGAATATGAAAGTGAATAAATAATATTGAGTAAATGCGTTTGACTTACTGATGCAAAATATGGAGAGAGAAGAATAGGAACTCTCTTTTCCATGAATTTATAAAACTCGCTTTCGGATTTCAACTTATTTTGGATGAACTCGGTAAATATTAAATTGTTAATATGAGGAGAAAGTGAATCATACATTTCAGACTGTAATTGTGTAAGTTCAATTTCAGTTGATTTCAAATCAGCGGTACTCATTATGTTTTTTAATTTTTCCATGTGTGTATTGATTGCGGCATCGATATTGTATTTTATATTTGCTTTGAATTCTTCCATGAAACCAGCAACTTTCTTTTTCCGGGTAGCTGATTTAGCTTTTCCAACTGAAGGAAAAAATGAAAAAATGAAATTAGTAAATAATGAAATGCAGAAATAGAAAGCAAATTATAAAACGCACCATTTTCCTTAGGTGCATATCCGAAATAGCTTCTCAAGTCGGTTGCAGACATGTTGCAAAAAGTTTGTTCTATTTGTTCTGTCAAATTGGAAGAATCAACTAAATCCTTTTGTAATTCAGCATAGAATTGACTTGCTTCAGATGCAGCATTTTCCAAAGTTTGAGTCATCTTGTTACAACCAATGCTTTAGAGAGCTGAAAGAACTTGATATTCATATGATTGACCAAGACGCTGCATGTAAACATGGTTGTTGATTGCAATGTTGTGTGTCGAAGAGATGCGCGATATGTGATTAGAAATATTGTAAAAGCGTTCTGTTGAAGATACCTTCTCAATAGGCCATTTAATGACGTATATCAATTAACGGTTCAGCTAACTGTCATGATTACAGAGGCATTTGATCATAATAGAGAGGATTCAGACTAGTCCAAGTTTTAAATAGATACTGTACTTACGAAGTAAGAGTATTATTTTTTAGACATGTGTCGACAACGAAATAGTAATTTGTGATACGCATGAAAATGAAACATTGAAGCTTGTTTGAAGATGGGACTCATCTTGGACCTCTCGCAGCCACCCATTTTTTCTTTTTGAGGCGACGCGGCGATACACACTCAATTTCATCTAAATACAATTACTATTGTACTGTACGAGTATATTACATCAAGAGTTATGAATCTTTAAAATGTTTGAAAGTCTATTCAAAGCTGCTACAGAAGAAAAGAAGAAGCCAGAGGATGAAGTCAACCACCAAAAGAAAAAGGTGAAGAAACGCAAGAGCGGAAAGAAAAAGTCTAAAAATGAAACCTCTCCTAAAACAGAGACGATAGAAATGAAACCTCAGAAAAAACCTACAATCAATAAAGTGAAGAATGATCAAAAGTATTCCAAGAAACAAAAGGCGCCATCGCCAGAAGCACTAGAGCTTTCTGCAAAATTGAAACAACTGTGTCAACAAAAGAATCTTTCTGAAGCTATTAAAATATTCAACGCACCATCCAATAAAGCTTTACTCGATGGTCATCATTTATGCATAATGGTTGATTTGTACGGAAGATGTGGAAATATTGCCCAGGGACAAAAGCTAGTAGATAATTGGAATGGACCTATAAATATTCAAACAAAGACTGCTTTGATGAAGGGATATTGTCATTGTGGAGCTCTGGAACAGGCAGAAGAACTCTATCTTGATATGCTTTCTTGTGGAAAATCTAATCGGCGTGAACGACCAAATGTACGCACACTCAATACTTTACTTCGGGGATGTCTCTGGGCTGCGGTAAACATCAATAAAGAGAAAAAGTCTGAAATGAGTGGTGGAGTAGTGACTGCTGATTCCATATGGCCTTCTAAAACAAAAGGGACCGGTGGATCTTTTATCATACCAGATCTTTCTTCCTATGAATATTACATCTCCTTGCTTTGTCAATCTTTAAGGTGTGATGATGCTTCCCGGATCTTAAATGACTTTATTGAAAAATTCCAAGTAAAGGAAAATTTTAACAGGTCATACACTGCAGCAGATCCAAATGCACTAGAGACCTTGGCTATTTCCTACTATAATCTTTCCAAAGCGTATGTTCTACTAGGTCAATTTGGAAAAGCCAAAACTTGTACTGACAAAGTTCATCACATATCGAGTAGTTTAAGACAAATGAAAAGTGGTAATGGTTCGATACACCAAAATAAAAAAGTGCAAGGTGGAAAACGAGCCTGGAGACAAGATGAAATTTCAGATCGAAGAATTGTTTCGAATTCTCTCTTTCGAGAACATAAACTCAGCGAACTTGAGACAAATACAAAAGCTTTGCAAGAGATAATGTCCAAATCACACAATGATAAAAAGTTTGATGCGAAAATGTATGCTAGACAAAATGCTAGAGAAATGATATGCAAAGTTTTATACTTTTCGGGTGGTGGTACAACTGACTTATCTGCAGCCAATCAGTCAAGGTTATCGGCTGATGCCAAGTCAAGAGATTACAGCAATATGAAACGACATTTGATTAATGCACAATGGTATAGCTTTGGTTTGCAAATGTTGATGCAGGTCGCTTTTCCTCAGGAACAAATTCATCGTATTGAGAGTGGGGAGCGTAATCCCACACCATTGTCACAACAAGATTGTTCCAAAATTTTGAAATTATTGAAACTGGATCCAAATTATGTACTTCATGAAGATGGTACAGTCAATTTCAGTCGTGTATTTGATCGTCCAATACACAGTACAAACAATCTGAATATTGAGCTTGGCAGTGGATTTGGAGAGTTTGCTATAAATCAAGCCTTGGCCAATCCAAATGCCTATTACTTGGCAACAGAAATGAGATCGGATAGGGTTGGACAAATGAACACTCTCAATATACTATCATCGTTGCATAACTTGGCTTCGATTGGTACAGAATGTGGAAATTTCTTGAAAGACAGAATCCAAGAAGGATCAATCAATACAATCTACTGCAACCATCCTGAACCTCCTACTCAAACTTTTGGAGCAAATAATTCCTTGCTCAAATTGATTGCTAGTGGTAAGGCAGAAGAGCCTGCGCATATGTTGAATTCAAAGACTTTGCTTAGTGCTGGATTATGTTTACACAAAGACAATGGTAGATTGGTCATTGTCACAGATAATAGATGGTACGCTAATCTCATTTGCTCCAGTATACTATTAGTGATGAAAGATAGACCAAACCTTTTTCATCAAGTGCCATTGAACGAAGGCTTTACAAAGCTAGAAACGTTTTTTGGATCTTCACATTCATCTGTAGATCTGTACGAAGGACAGCCATCGCAAACAATAGGGCACTCAATACGAAGTTCAAAAGGAACAACCTTTTTTGATAAATTATGGAGAAAAAATGCAGGAAAGCACGCAGATTCATCGAAACGCTTTGTGATTTGTGTCAGCCGGTCTGCTATTTCTAAGCCTACTGAAAACAAAGGTAGTAAGAAACGCAAACGTAGCCTATCAAGGCAACAAGCAAGAAATGAACGTAGAATGAAGAAGAAGCTAGAGGAATCTTCGTGAAGATAAATGTAATTCTCTGTACTCATTATGTCATTATATGCATATATTTATATATCTGTTCCTAGTTGGCATCTCTCAACTCCTAAGGCTTTAGACTGTTTCCAGTCTGACAAACATGTTCTACATTTTTTGTAAAGTCTTCAATAGTTTTCATTGCCTCAAACACTGCATCAATAGACTCATCATCAACTACAACCAAGCTTTCACGAAAGTAGTCCACAAACGGTTCTTTATTCTTCTTTTTCTTTTTCGTCGCTGTTGGTTTGACAACATGTTCTCGATCTTTTGCCTTCAGAATTGTCTTTTGGACAACTTCCCAAGCAGATGATGCCTTGGCACTGTTGATACCATGTTCTCTCTCTTCGTCACGAGCTATTGCAATCAGTTTTGCAAGTTCATCAGATAATTCATCAGCTCGATGACTTTTACTGTCTGAATCGAGGAGTTCGCCTTCTTTTAAATCTTGGCAAATATCTTTTACGACTGCAAGCTGATCGCGAAGGGTTTGAAGCGCAGCATTCAGCTCCATCACTTTCTGCTGTTGTGAATTATTTTCATCGGAAATGGCTACAGGAGGAGAAGCGATATCCATGTAGTTTCTTTTGAAAAAGAAGGAGAATTAGATACAGAATATGATTCTATATGAATAAAAGTGTTCTTACTTACGTGAACTGCTCAAATGTTTCACCCTCCTTTACATTTAGAGACACGGAGTTCTTTCGTGGTAGATGGTTGGTGGTAAAGCCATCACATCTCAAAAAGAAGAGTAGGAAAGGTAACACAATTCTGTTCATTTTGAAAGGGATCAAAGTATAATTATGGATATCTCATCCATGAAAATGAATTCTTTCAAGGAGTGTTCTTGTTCTTGTGTTCTTCTGTTTGTAAAGTCCGCATTCCGCTTCGGAAATGGGACTCAGACATCTAGCTGGTAATGAACGGTTAATTCTCCATTTTCGACACTTCAACATGCGACATGCATGGAAAATATTTGTTCTTTACTTTTCAGTCGATTTACAAGGACTCTTTGTACAATGACAATGATTAGCGAGATGCAAGATTATTTATTTTACATACGCTTTAACTAAAACTACCCCAACGATAAAAAGATTCAGTTTCGTTATTCAAAAAAGTGTTGCCACACCTCTTCCGTAAATTGAATTGCTCTGAAATTGTGTGGACTCCAAATACTTCCCAATTTTTTGTCATGGGGGACGATTTTAGGAATCGCATGTATCTTCTTTCCGCATGGAGAATCTACAAGAGTTTTAATGTACAAGAGTCCGGGTGAAACCCTTTCTATACCATGAGAATCAAGGTTTTCCATCCAGGTATTGAATTCATCACTATCTACTGCTCTTCGTCGTGCATATTCGATGGCAGAAAGAGGAAATTCATTTGTGAATAAAATTCCTTTGGCATCGACATCTTTATCCCACCATTCACGTATCTTTTCTATAACATCATCTTTTCCATAATCATCATTGGAAATTGGTGGATTCATAAACTCTGATACAATAGCTAGTAAGCCTTGATCCTTTCGCAGTAGCTTTCCCGATATTTGTACTACTCGTCTTAAAACATCATCCCCTGATGAGCCTCCAGTACTGAATTGGCCATACCTCTTATTGATTCCTTCTGAAACTTCATCTCCTACGTTTCGTGGCGTTGGTATGAATGGAGGATTGCAAAGAATCATATCAAACGTGTTGTATGGCTTTCTCTCTTCTGAAATAGATAAGATATTCTCCTTTGAAATCAAAGATTCATCACACAAGTCAGCATGGACCGTGTTGATACGACTATCTTCCATGCCATTGAACAAACTGTTGAATTTGGTAAATCTCAACGCTCTTTTATTTATATCAACGCAGATGGCAGATGCACAAGGGTCTATATATTTCAATGTCATGAGAGTTGACAAAGCTTGAATTCCCGAACCAGAACAAAAGTCTATTAGTTTGAAAGGGGACATTTCTTCGTTTTTTCCTTTCGGCGAAAATAATCTTTTCAAATGAGATCGAATAGGTTTATGTTGACATAGAGCCAAACTATCCGGACCTATATACATGACGGCTGGTAAATTCATTTAAATCATGTAAGATGAGAAAAAGTCGATAATGCTTTACGTATTGGATTGAAGATGGTTTTGAACTTACCACCATCTTCTTCGCATCCAACGGTTGTCCGACAAAGTAGTGTAGGATGTAAATCTGTCACGAGTATCATTGATGATACTTCATTCTCTGAAATATTTCCAGTCTCTTCGTTTCTCCGTAGCAGAGGTATTGAGAGTGGAAAGATGTGAACATATGGAACAATGATTTCTTTATCTATTTCGCATGGGAATGCCAATCCCAAAGATTCCATCAAGGATATCGTTTCACTCCCTCCAATCAGATTTTTTTCCAATATAGATCGTGGAATGGCATATCCTAAAATAAACATGGCTACAAGACTTCGTAATGAAGAATTCTCCAAATCAGTTCCATTCGGAAGCACCTTTTCACCATCCAATGGTGGTAAATGAAAAGATTTTTCATTCAAAGCAGTAGCAACAGGCTTCAAGTACACAGGACCAAACGTAGACGAATTTATTCCAAACATTCTTTGAATATTTTCATGGTTGAAGCCCACTCTCTCCAAGATAAATCGAAGTTTCTGAATGTTGCAAAATGTATCGTCACTTTCATTACAGATGCCTGGAAATGGACAAGCTGCATCTTGTCGTTTCAAAGAAGTTGAAGCAGCTGATATCCTCACATCCGCAGTCATTATACTTGGATACTTTTGTAAAAATTCTTTATAGTATGGGACCGCTGACTCATGACCACATTTCACCCTCACATCCCTAGCTTTTTCTAACAGTTTTATCGAATCGTCTTCATTCTTCGCGATAGAGTTTTGTGTACTCGTTGTGCTTCCAGCATTTTGATTATATGATGCAGCAAGAGCCAAAGTTGACTGGAGCGTACAGCCACAGATAAAACACAAAAGGGCTAAATATTTATAAATCATCGAAGCGAAAACTGCTCTTCTTTTGTAATGAAATCATGTAATAATGATAACTAGATGTAGCTAGAGTATGTATATATGATGTGTAATAATTAGTGAGTATGTAGTATGTATGTACAGATACGATATCCGTATTGGATAGGGACTAGGTCTAACTCCCCCCCCATACTGCCAAGTGTGTCCTGATAGACTGATGTCTTATCCAATGCTGTGTCTCTGCTCAGGTCCTTGTCTGTAATGAGGTATATACTTTCCGAGTAACTTGTCGTTGTGTCTATAATATAACGTCTGACCTAGTGATTTGGTAAGTGTATCGCTTCTGTTGTCATGTGTATGTATTCTTTTCATTTCAATTATGTCTTTTTCGACCCACTCTTGTAACTTGAATTGTTTAATGTCCATATGTCTTGAGTTCTTGGTGGGTTTACTTGCGTCTGCCATCAGAAGTGCTGCATTATTATCTATGTGTAGTATCGTTGCTTCTGATTGGCATATGTCGAGCTCATTTAGTATCGTTCTTACGTAGCATATTGCTTTTGCTGCTTCGAATGCTGCTGTGAATTCTGCCTCTGCAGTAGATGTGGCTATTGTTTCCTGAAATTTTGTTTTGTAGTAGACTGTACCTCCTGCCAGTGAGATTACGAATCCTGATATTGATTTCCTGTGGTTCGTGTCCGCTGCCCAGTCTGAATCTACATATGCTGTTGCTTGTGAAGGTTTATCGTCTGGTGTGTCAGTGTTTTCCTGTCGAAGTTCGCTCTTGATGGAGGGTATAGGCATGTGAGGTAGTTCGTTGTTGTCATCTTTCCTCCAGTAGTAAATGCCATCATCTTCTGTTTGTGCTAGGTATTGGTATATTTCTTTTATTGCCTGGTAATGTTCTTTTGCTGGGTTGTTACTGTATTGTGAGAGCTTGATGACTGGGTAGGATATGTCAGGTCTACACGTTATCATTGCATATAACAGTTCTCCAATGCCTTGTCTATAATTCATTTGCATCTCATGTTGTAGCTTTATTTGATCTTCTTTCGTTGCTGGTGGTACTGCTGTTTCCAGTGAAGTTATATATGCGTTATCGGCTTTCATTGGTGTTGGCTTTTGTTGCTTGTATTGTGGCTCCAGCCATTCATGCCCTCGAAGTATCTTTTGGATGTATGTCTTGTTGTGTATTTTGATGTATTCTTTAGTTTGATCGACATCTACAGCTAGAGTATATGTATATATGATGTGTAATAATTAGTGAGTATGTAGTATGTATGTACAGATACGATATCCGTATTGGATAGGGACTAGGTCTAACTGATGTTGTCCAAATGAAAATGTGTTGTATTTTTTGTTGTTCCTTCTTCGTCTGTCGGGCGTCGATGTTTGGTATCTACCAATACAACAAGGATACCAACATTTCAACTGTGAAGGTGACGGGCACTTCTTTTTATGATATTTCAATTGAATTAGATTAGACTGCTACTGCTGCTAGAAAAGACATGTGTTCTTGAAATGTAATCTAATATCAAACATTCAATATTCAGTATGAGATTACTCCGAAAACTAACAAAAAGGGAATGGAAGGAAATTAGCGAGAAGTACAAAGACGGAGGAGTTCACATGTACAGAGGAAAGAGAACTCTATTTTACAAAGGAGAAATACTTTACAAATTTGAGACTGGAGAGTATTTAATCTATGATAAAGATGAAAGAGAGTCTTGGGAAGTCATCATTGTTCTTCCTGGAGTGGAAGTGATTCATCATGGTACTTTCAACGAATGTAGGAATATCGAGACTGTCATCATGGCTGATACAGTTAAAAGAATTGAAAATGAAGCTTTCGATAGTTGCTTGAATCTCAAGTTTGTCAAACTATCCAGAAGTTTGGAATTTATTGGAACAAATACATTCTGGTACTGTAAATCTTTGACTTCAATTTTTATTCCAGCATCATGTAGAGAGATTGGCGATTGGGCATTTTATAATTGCAAAAGGTTGTTAATCTTGGTATTGCCTCCGTATACTCAACTTGGTGAGGACGTTTTTGAAAGCACAGCATTGATGAAAAGGTCTCCATTTGAAACTGATGAGAATGGCGATTATGATAGAAATGACGACAATGAGGAGGAAACAGTAGATCAATGGATCAAGTCCATCAACAATGAAGAAGCATACGTTCTTCATCGCGCTTGTTCCTCTTTTAATCCATCGTCCGAAACTATCCATGTACTCGTAAAGCGACAAGGTATTGAATCAATGAGAATGAAAAATTCAATCGGAATCACTCCTTCCCAATATTTAGAAGCGAATATATTTGCTGGGATCTCAGAAAAAGAAATTGTGAATAGATATATTTTAGATATGATGGGAGAAGTATTTTAAGCAATACGGCAAGATAGGTCTTCCATTCATATTTTAATATGTATCGTTTCTATAAAATAAACAGAAATAAAGTTATTTCAAGTATTTATTTTCTAATCATTGCATGAAAACATTCTCGCCAATCATTCTAGAATAAATCTCTTGATATGACCATTCTGGGTTCATAACCACAAAGGAAAAATGAAGATCATATAGACCAACTGCATTGAAACTAGTAAAACTTCAATTTTTATTGAATAATTTTTTATTTCTATAAGTTGACTTCCTTCTCAGTTTCTCATGTTATCTCAATCGATCCTTTTGGTCAAACCGATATTTCTGTTTTCTGTGCCCTTTTGTTTTCTCTCCTTATTCTTCGTCCATCTGTCCAGCTTCCGATGTTTGGTATCTACCAATACGACAGTGATACAAATGATACGAGAGAAGAGAGAAGTGAAAGTGGATTACAATTGAATTAGACTACTGCTAGGCTAGACTAGAGACATGACCACTTGAAATTGAATCACCTCTCAAATCTATAAAATGAGACTACAGAGAGACTTCACAAATAAGGAATGGAAGGAGATTGGAGAGAAGTACAAAGATGGAGGTGTTCACATGTACAAAGGCAAGAGAACCTTTTTCTACAACGGAGAGAAACTTTTGAAAGAAAATGAAGGGCCTCTTATCTATAATTATAAAGAGAGAGATTCTTGGGAAGTCATGATTGTTCTTCCCGGAGTGGAAGTGATTCATTATCATACTTTCGATGCTTGTGAGAATATTAAGACAGTCATCATGGCCGATACAGTCAAGAGAATTGAAGAAGGTGCTTTTGAGGGTTGCTATAGTCTTGAGTTTGTCAAACTATCGAGAAACTTGGAATACATTGGAGATATGGCATTCCATTGGTGTAAATCATTGACTTCAATCTTCATTCCTCCATCCTGTAGAGAGATTGGTAGTGGTGCATTTTGTGGATGCCACCAATTGTTAATCATTGGAATGTCTCTGCATACTGAACTTGGTGAGTTTGTTTTTCAAAACACAGCTGTGCTAAAGAATTCTTCAATTTCCATCGATAAAGATGGTTTCTATGAAGGGAATGACGATGAAAGGGTAATTCGTTGGGTCAAATCTATAAATGATGAAGATGTATATGCTCTTCACCACGCATGTTCCTCCATCAATCCGTTAGGTGATATAATTCATGATTTAGTGAAGCAACAAGGCATCAAAGCTATGAGAATACCAAATGCAATCGGCGTCACGCCATCCCAATATTTAGAAGCAAATACGTTTGCTGATATCTCAGAGAAAGATATTATTAATAGATATATTTTGGACTCAATGGGAGAAGTTATCTAAAGCAACGAAACAAGATAGATATTCAATTCATATTTCAATACATAATGTTTCTATAAAGTAAACAGAAACATATCTATTTGAAGTATTTACCTTATAATTATTGCTCGCCTATCATTTCCTAAATAAATATCTTCTTCGCAATAGTGGTTGATATCTACCAATACAACAGTGATACCAAAATCAACTGCTGCACTTCTTCGTAAACAGAACAGCAATTTCAATTCATTAGAACGGAGTAGAGATGTCGAATCTTCATCTATACACTCTATTCAATGTATAAAATGAGATTACAAAGAGGCTTCACGAATAAAGAATGGAAGGAGATCAGTGAGAAGTACGGAGATGGAGGAGTACATGATTATAGAGGAAAGAAGACTCTCTTTTACAAAGGAGAGAAACTTTGGGAAGGACGTGGCAAGAATGGTCATCCTATTGTCTATGATTTGGAAGAAAGAAACACTTGGCAAGTAGTAGCAGTTCTTTCCGGAGTTGAGGAGATTCCTACAAGTACTTTCTATGAATGCAGGAATGTCAAGACTGTCATTATGAGTGATACAGTCAAGAGAGTCGAAGAGTGTACTTTCCATAGTTGCATTAGTCTCGAGTTTGTCAAGCTATCAAGAAATTTGGAATACATCGGATGGGCTGCATTCAGTCACTGTACTTCTATCTATTCAATCTTCATTCCGCCATCCTGTAGAGAAATTGTCCATCTAGCATTTTCTTTCTGCGAGAAGTTGACTATCTTGAGTGTTCCTCAAACAATTGAACTTGGCGAAGGTTTGATTTTTGGTACCAAATTGATACAAGCATCTCATTTCGACGCAAACGGACGCGGTGGCTATAGCAACAATGCCGAAGTCAACGAGTGGATTACACATTTAAATCAAGAGCAAGAATTTGCTCTTCATCACGAATGCGCATCCTATGAACCTTCCAAAGATAACATTTATGAAATGATAAAGGAGCAAGGACTTTCATCTCTCAATACAGAAAACAAAATTGGAATCACAGCATCGAAATATTTACAAGAGAATCCTTTCTTTGAAAATGAAGTTGAAGAAAAGAAATTGATCAATAGTTATGTTCTTGATCTAATGGGTGAATTCATTGCTTAAAATTTACAAGAAGCAAACTATATCATTATAAATAAATCTTTTTTATTTTTTTTTTTTTCTATTTCTGCATCTAGTGCTTTGAATAAGAGATAGGAGAAGCAATCTTTCTGCGTGGATGCGTTTTCCATTTTGTTTTCTTTCTTCTGCGTCTCTGTTGTCTATCCATGTTTCGTATCTACCAATACGACGGTGATACCAACATTCCAACTGCGACAGGCGACAGGTGAAGGGTGTGATGGGCTAGATACTTCTTGTTTTCCATTTCAATTGAATTAGACTGCTAAGCTAGAAAAGAGATGTGTACTCAATATTGAATCTCCTTTCAAACATTCAATAAAATGAGATTACTCCGAAAACTAACAAAAAGGGAATGGAAGGAAATTAGCGAGAAGTACAAAGACGGAGGAGTTCACATGTACAGAGGAAAGAGAACTCTATTTTACAAAGGAGAAATACTTTACAAATTTGAGACTGGAGAGTATTTAATCTATGATAAAGATGAAAGAGAGTCTTGGGAAGTCATCATTGTTCTTCCTGGAGTGGAAGTGATTCATCATGGTACTTTCAACGAATGTAGGAATATCGAGACTGTCATCATGGCTGATACAGTTAAAAGAATTGAAAATGAAGCTTTCGATAGTTGCTTGAATCTCAAGTTTGTCAAACTATCCAGAAATTTGGAATTTATTGGAACAAATACATTCTGGTACTGTAAATCTTTGACTTCAGTTTTTATTCCAGCATCATGTAGAGAGATTGGCGATTGGGCATTTTATAATTGCAAAAGGTTGTTAATCTTGGTATTGCCTCCGTATACTCAACTTGGTGAGGACGTTTTTGAAAGCACAGCATTGATGAAAAGGTCTCCATTTGAGACTGATGAGAATGGCGATTATGATAGAAATGACGACAATGAGGAGGAAACAGTAGATCAATGGATCAAGTCCATCAACAATGAAGAAGCATACGTTCTTCATCGCGCTTGTTCCTCGTTTAATCCATCGTCCGAAAATATCCATGCACTAGTTAAGCGACAAGGTATTGAATTAATGCGAATGAAAAATACAATCGGTGTCACTCCTTCTCAATATTTAGAAGCAAATAAGTTTGCTGAAATTTCGGAGAAAGATATTATCAACAGATACATTTCAGAAATGATGGGCGAAGTATTCTAAGCAATGAATCACAGCATGTAACTTTTCTATAAAGTAAACAGAAGTAAGCCTATTTGAAGTAATTACTGTAAATTATTCCTCTTCAAAAACCAGTTTCGCCATCATTTATGCCTCTCGTATCTTTTCACAAAAATTTTCCGCCGTGTTGGAATCTACCAATACGACAGTGATACCAAGGGTGATACTAAAATCTAGTAGAAGCAGGTGGTCTGGCGTGAGGGGGTCCGATGTGAGAGGGTTCGTGAGAGGGTGACTTGGACGCATAACCTGAGCATTCTAACAACAAGTTGGATGAGTTATTCCCGTCTTTTTGAATTTGGCCGTTGGTGTGCGTTGCTGCTCTTCTTCTCGTTTGTTGAACAGCATCCACCTCTCTCACATAAAACCTTCTCGTCATCTTATGCCATGGTAAGTTTGTCTATTTGTTTTCACTACAATGTACTCAACTCATTTCTAAAATAATTTCTGCAGGTTGATTTTCGCATCAGAATGAAGTGAGATGTACTGGTAGGGTTGGCTTAGTTTATTTGATGCTAAGATCTTGTTCATCTACACAACTACCGTTCATTTGGGTGATCGATCGCACAGTTATTCTATTGCATGGAGGTTGCAGGATCTAAATACAATTTGGCTTTAGAAAATATGAGATGGTGAAGCAAGCGGTTGAAACATGGTCTGGAAGCCTTTTTCTAAGGATTTTTTGGATGTTTTCAGCCCAAACTGACAACTGACATATGTTGTTGTTTCACTTTTCACATTCGGTTTGCTAAATGGTGACTATTAACACTGTAACAGAGCACCTCCAATTCAAATCCTTAAATGGGAAGCAAAAGGGACTATTCAGAGTATAATTCAAAATGGAAGCATCCTAATTTAAAAATATAACATCCAATAAGTATGTTTCAAAATTATTTCTAATTTGATGTACAATAATAATACTCAATTGCCTATCTAAAATCTATGTAATATATATTTTAGACATTAAAAAAAGCATGCAGGAGGCGAAACCCTCGTTACCAACATCGACTTTTTCCATACGTTATCATAGAGTCTCCACCACCTTCTGATGTTCTTTTGTTTTTTTTCTTTATCACTGTTTTCTGGGATTGATTCAAATGGAAGATTTTAATGAGATTTCAACACAGGAAAGAGACTTAGGTTATGCGTCCAAGTCACCCTCTCACGAACCCTCTCCCATCGGACCCCCTCACGCCAGACCACCTCAGTAGAAGACGCTTCGACGCTTCCTTCAAAGCCATTTCAATGGAATTAGACTGTTAAAAGAGATGTCTACTCGAAATTGAATCTCCTTTGAAACATTCAATATATAAAATGAGATTACTAAGAGGTTTCACCAATAAAGAGTGGATGGAGATCAGTGAGAAGTACAAAGACGGAGGGGTTCACATGTACAGAGGCAAGAAAACTCTCTTTTACAACGGAGAGAAATTATGGCAAAAACATGAAGATCCAGAAGAAGAAGGCTGGCCTCGTGTCTATGACTATAAAGAGCGGCGATCTTGGGAAGTCATCATCATATTACCTGGAGTTGAAACCATTCATTATGGCACTTTCCATGCTTGTAGGAATGTCAAGACTGTCATCATGGCCATTAAAGATGTTGCATTTCATTGTTGCTATGGTCTCGAGTTTGTCAGACTATCAAGAAACCTCGAGTACATTGGAAAAAGTGCATACTATTCCTGTCAAGCTTTGACTTCAGTATTCATTCCGCCATCATGTAGAAAGATTGACAATGAAGCATTCTTTTTGTGCAAACAGTTGGCAATCTTGGGATTGCCTCAACATACTGAACTTGGTAGAAGTGTTTTCCAGTACACACCAATGATAAAAGCATCTCCTATTGAGACAGATTATGATGGTTGCTATTATAGAACCGACGAAAATGAGGAGGAAGCAGTCAGATGGGTCAAGTCAATCAACTATGGCGATGCTTGCGCTCTTCACCGTGCTTGCGCTTCTTTCAACCCCTTGTCTGAAATCATTCATGATCTAGTAAAGCGTCAAAGCATCAACGCTATGAGAATGAAAAACAAAATAGGCATCACTCCTTCCCAATATCTGGCAGCAAACACGTTTGCTGATGTATCAGAGAAAGAGATTATCAACAGATATATTTCAGACATGATGGGAGAAGTATTCTAATCAATGAAGCAAGATTGATCTTGAATGCATATTTCAATAGGTTACTTTTATTTAAAGTAAATACTAGAAGCAAATGTATTTGAAGTATTTATTATTTATCGCCCATCATTTTCTAGATTAATCTTAACCGCAAATGAAAATGAAGATCAGACAGATTAACTGTAAGGAAACTAATAAATCTTCAATCTTTTCTTATTAATTAATTCCATTGTTTCTATAGTTGCTTCCTGCTTTAGTTTCTCTCATTATATCTCAATTGATTCATTAGCTTTTTCGTTTTTCTCTTTTTCGTAATTGGTCTTCCAATTTGGTATCTACCAATACGACAGTGATACCGAAATCAAGGGGAAGTAGGAAGGAAGTAGGAAGATATTTCGATATTTCAATTGAATTGGACTGCTTGCTGAAGACATGTATGTGCACTTGAAATTCATACTTTGAAACATTCCATATATAAAATGAGATTACAGAGAGGCTTCACGAATAAAGAATGGAAGGAGATTGGAGAGAAGTACAAAGATGGAGGAGTACATATGTACAGAGGAAAGAAGACATTCTTCTGGAACGGAGAGAAACTATGGGAGGAAGTCGAAGATGAAGATCCAGAAGAAGAAGGCTGGCCTCGTGTCCATGACTATGAAGAGAGAGAATCGTGGCAAGTATTAGTTGTTCTTCCCGGAGTGACAGTGATTCCTAATCGTACTTTCTATGAATGCAGAAATATAGAGACAGTCATCATGAGCGATACCGTACGAAGAATCGAATGGAGTGCTTTTCATTGTTGCTTTAGTCTCAAGTTTGTCAGACTATCCAGAAGTCTCGAGTTTATTGGACATTACGCATTCTATGCCTGTCGATCTTTGGTTTCAATCTTTATTCCGCCATTGTGTAGAGACATTGGCGATTATGCATTGTGTGAATGTGAAAAATTGATTATTTTGGGAATACCTCAGCATGTACAACTTGGAGAAAAAGTGATTGCTGCTACATCATTGATAAAGAAATCTCCAATTGAAAATAGACATGGGTACTATGATAGAAACAACGAAAATGAAGTAGTCCGATGGGTCAAGTCCATCAATAATGAAGAAGTATACGCTCTTCACCGTGCTTGCGCTTCTTTCAACCCCTTGTCTGAAATCATTCATGATCTAGTAAAGCGACAAGGCATCGAAGCTATGAGAATGAAAAATGCAATGGATGTCACTCCTTCTCAGTATTTAGAAGCCAATACATTCGCTGATATCTCGGAGAAAGAGATCATCAACAGATATATTTTAGATGTAATGGGAGAAGTTATCTAAAGCAATGGAGCAAGATTGATCTTGCATTAATTTTTCTTTATGTAACATTTCTATAAAGTAAACGGGAAGTAATAAAGCTATTTGAGTATTTCACAATTATTGATTGAAACATTCTCGGCTATCATTTCTAGAATATTCTTAACTGCAAAGGAAAATGAGGATCGGACAGATTGACTGTAAGGAAGTTAGTAAGTCTTCAATCTTTTATTATTTTAAATATTTCTATAGTTTTTATAGTTGCTTCCTGCTTCAGTTTTTCTCATTATTTACTTGATGCTTGCCTTTTTCTTTCTTTCTTTCGCTGTCGGTTCCTGCGACGTTTACCAATACGACAGTGATACCAACATTCCAACTGGCAGCTCTTTTTCTATGCCATTTCAATTGAATTACACTACTAGAGAAGATATGTGTACACGAAATTAAATCACCTTTCAAACATTCAATAAAATGAGATTACAAAGAAAACTGACGAATAAAGAATGGGAGGAAATTAGCGAAAAGTACAAAGATGGAGGAGTACATGATTATAAAGGCAAGAAGACTCTATTTTACAAAGGAGAAATACTTTACAAATTTGAGACTGGAGAGTGTTTAATCTATGATAAAGATGAGAGAGAGTTTTGGGAAGTCATCATTGTTCTTCCTGGAGTGAAAGTGATTCATTATGGTACTTTCAACGAATGTATCAATGTCAAGACTGTCATAATGGCCGATACAGTCAAGAGAATTGAAAATGAAGCTTTCGATAGTTGCTTGAATCTCAAGTTTGTCAAACTATCCAGAAATTTGGAATTTATTGGAACAAATACATTCTGGTACTGTAAATCTTTGACTTCAGTTTTTATTCCAGCATCATGTAGAGAGATTGGCGATTGGGCATTTTATAATTGCAAAAGGTTGTTAATCTTGGTATTGCCTCCGTATACTCAACTTGGTGAGGACGTTTTTGAAAGCACAGCAATGATGAAAAGGTCTCCATTTGAGACTGATGAGAATGGCGATTATGATAGAAATGACGACAATGAGGAGGAAACAGTAGATCAATGGATCAAGTCCATCAACAATGAAGAAGCATACGTTCTTCATCGCGCTTGTTCCTCTTTTAATCCATCGTCCGAAAATATCCATGCACTAGTTAAGCGACAAGGTATTGAATCAATGAGAATGAAAAATACAATCGGTGTTACTCCTTCTCAATATTTAGAAGCGAATAAGTTTGCTGAAATTTCGGAGAAAGATATTATCAACAGATACATTTCAGAAATGATGGGCGAAGTATTCTAAGCAATGAATCACAGCATGTAACTTTTCTATAAAGTAAACAGAAGTAAGCCTATTTGAAGTAATTACTGTAAATTATTCCTCTTCAAAAACCAGTTTCGCCATCATTTATGCCTCTCGTATCTTTTCACAAAAATTTTCCGCCGTGTTGGAATCTACCAATACGACAGTGATACCAAGGGTGATACTAAAATCTAGTAGAAGCAGGTGGTCTGGCGTGAGGGGGTCCGATGTGAGAGGGTTCGTGAGAGGGTGACTTGGACGCATAACCTGAGCATTCTAACAACAAGTTGGATGAGTTATTCCCGTCTTTTTGAATTTGGCCGTTGGTGTGCGTTGCTGCTCTTCTTCTCGTTTGTTGAACAGCATCCACCTCTCTCACATAAAACCTTCTCGTCATCTTATGCCATGGTAAGTTTGTCTATTTGTTTTCACTACAATGTACTCAACTCATTTCTAAAATAATTTCTGCAGGTTGATTTTCGCATCAGAATGAAGTGAGATGTACTGGTAGGGTTGGCTTAGTTTATTTGATGCTAAGATCTTGTTCATCTACACAACTACCGTTCATTTGGGTGATCGATCGCACAGTTATTCTATTGCATGGAGGTTGCAGGATCTAAATACAATTTGGCTTTAGAAAATATGAGATGGTGAAGCAAGCGGTTGAAACATGGTCTGGAAGCCTTTTTCTAAGGATTTTTTGGATGTTTTCAGCCCAAACTGACAACTGACATATGTTGTTGTTTCACTTTTCACATTCGGTTTGCTAAATGGTGACTATTAACACTGTAACAGAGCACCTCCAATTCAAATCCTTAAATGGGAAGCAAAAGGGACTATTCAGAGTATAATTCAAAATGGAAGCATCCTAATTTAAAAATATAACATCCAATAAGTATGTTTCAAAATTATTTCTAATTTGATGTACAATAATAATACTCAATTGCCTATCTAAAATCTATGTAATATATATTTTAGACATTAAAAAAAGCATGCAGGAGGCGAAACCCTCGTTACCAACATCGACTTTTTCCATACGTTATCATAGAGTCTCCACCACCTTCTGATGTTCTTTTGTTTTTTTTCTTTATCACTGTTTTCTGGGATTGATTCAAATGGAAGATTTTAATGAGATTTCAACACAGGAAAGAGACTTAGGTTATGCGTCCAAGTCACCCTCTCACGAACCCTCTCCCATCGGACCCCCTCACGCCAGACCACCTCAGTAGAAGACGCTTCGACGCTTCCTTCAAAGCCATTTCAATGGAATTAGACTGTTAAAAGAGATGTCTACTCGAAATTGAATCTCCTTTGAAACATTCAATATATAAAATGAGATTACTAAGAGGTTTCACCAATAAAGAGTGGATGGAGATCAGTGAGAAGTACAAAGACGGAGGGGTTCACATGTACAGAGGCAAGAAAACTCTCTTTTACAACGGAGAGAAATTATGGCAAAAACATGAAGATCCAGAAGAAGAAGGCTGGCCTCGTGTCTATGACTATAAAGAGCGGCGATCTTGGGAAGTCATCATCATATTACCTGGAGTTGAAACCATTCATTATGGCACTTTCCATGCTTGTAGGAATGTCAAGACTGTCATCATGGCCATTAAAGATGTTGCATTTCATTGTTGCTATGGTCTCGAGTTTGTCAGACTATCAAGAAACCTCGAGTACATTGGAAAAAGTGCATACTATTCCTGTCAAGCTTTGACTTCAGTATTCATTCCGCCATCATGTAGAAAGATTGACAATGAAGCATTCTTTTTGTGCAAACAGTTGGCAATCTTGGGATTGCCTCAACATACTGAACTTGGTAGAAGTGTTTTCCAGTACACACCAATGATAAAAGCATCTCCTATTGAGACAGATTATGATGGTTGCTATTATAGAACCGACGAAAATGAGGAGGAAGCAGTCAGATGGGTCAAGTCAATCAACTATGGCGATGCTTGCGCTCTTCACCGTGCTTGCGCTTCTTTCAACCCCTTGTCTGAAATCATTCATGATCTAGTAAAGCGTCAAAGCATCAACGCTATGAGAATGAAAAACAAAATAGGCATCACTCCTTCCCAATATCTGGCAGCAAACACGTTTGCTGATGTATCAGAGAAAGAGATTATCAACAGATATATTTCAGACATGATGGGAGAAGTATTCTAATCAATGAAGCAAGATTGATCTTGAATGCATATTTCAATAGGTTACTTTTATTTAAAGTAAATACTAGAAGCAAATGTATTTGAAGTATTTATTATTTATCGCCCATCATTTTCTAGATTAATCTTAACCGCAAATGAAAATGAAGATCAGACAGATTAACTGTAAGGAAACTAATAAATCTTCAATCTTTTCTTATTAATTAATTCCATTGTTTCTATAGTTGCTTCCTGCTTTAGTTTCTCTCATTATATCTCAATTGATTCATTAGCTTTTTCGTTTTTCTCTTTTTCGTAATTGGTCTTCCAATTTGGTATCTACCAATACGACAGTGATACCGAAATCAAGGGGAAGTAGGAAGGAAGTAGGAAGATATTTCGATATTTCAATTGAATTGGACTGCTTGCTGAAGACATGTACACTTGAAATTGAATCTCCTTTGAAACATTCAATATTCAAAATAAGATTACAGAGAGGATTCACAAATAAGGAATGGAAGGAGATTGGAGAGAAGTACAAAGATGGAGGAGTTCACATGTTTCGAGGAAAGAAGACTTTCTTTTATAACGGAGAGAAACTTTGGGATCAAGGTGAAGATGAAGATCCAGAAGTAGAAGGTTGGCCACGTGTCCATGACTACGAAGAGAGAGAATCGTGGCAAGTATTAGTTGTTCTTCCCGGAGTGACAGTGATTCCTAATCGTACTTTCTATGAATGCAGAAATATAGAGACAGTCATCATGAGCGATACCGTACGAAGAATCGAATGGAGTGCTTTTCATTGTTGCTTTAGTCTCAAGTTTGTCAGACTATCCAGAAGTCTCGAGTTTATTGGACATTACGCATTCTATGCCTGTCGATCTTTGGTTTCAATCTTTATTCCGCCATTGTGTAGAGACATTGGCGATTATGCATTGTGTGAATGTGAAAAATTGATTATTTTGGGAATACCTCAGAATGTACAACTTGGAGAAAAAGTGATTGCTGCTACGTCATTGATAAAGAAATCTCCAATTGAAAATAGACATGGGTACTATGATAGAAACAACGAAAATGAAGTAGTCCGATGGGTCAAGTCCATCAATAATGAAGAAGTATACGCTCTTCACCGTGCTTGCGCTTCTTTCAACCCCTTGTCTGAAATCATTCATGAACTAGTAAAGCGACAAGGCATCAAAGCTATGAAAATTACAAATTCAATCGGTGTCACGCCTTCCCAATATTTAGAAGCGAATACATTTGCTGACATCTCAGAAAAAGAGATTATCAACAGATATATTTCAGATATGATGGGAGAAGTTATCTAAAGCAACGAAACAAGATAGATATTCAATTCATATTTCAATGATTCTATAAAGTAAACAGAAATATATCTATTTGAGTATTTACCTTATAATTATTGCGTTTAAGAACATTCTCGCCTATCATTTCTTAAACAAATATCTTCTTCGTAATGGTGTTTGGTATCTACCAATACAACAGGTGATACCAAAATCAACTTGCAGCATTTCCGAGCAATTTCAATTCACTTTAGAACGAGAAGAGATGTACATTTGAAATTGAATCTTCATCTATACACTCTATTCGATGTATAAAATGAGATTACAGAGAGGTTTCACCAATAAAGAGTGGAAACGCATCAGTGAGAAGTACGGAGATGGAGGAGTACATGATTATAGAGGAAAGAAGACTCTCTTTTACAAAGGAGAGAAACTTTGGGAAGGACGTGGCAAGAATGGTCATCCTATTGTCTATGATTTGGAAGAAAGAAACACTTGGGAAGTATTGATAGTTCTTCCCGGAGTTGAGGAGATTCCTACAAGTACTTTCTATGAATGCAGGAATTTCAAGACTGTCATTATGAGTGATAAAGTCAAGAGAATTGAAGAGTGTACTTTCCATAGTTGCATTAGTCTCGAGTTTGTCAAGCTATCGAGGAATCTTGAATACATCGGATGGGCTGCATTCAGTCACTGTACTTCTATCTATTCAATCTTCATTCCTCCATCGTGTAGAGAAATTGTCCATCTAGCATTTTCTTTTTGCGAGAAGTTGACTATCTTGAGTGTTCCTCAAACAATTGAACTTGGCGAAGGTTTGATTTTTGGTACCAAATTGATACAAGCATCTCAGTTCGACGTAAACGGACGCGGTGGCTATAGCAACAATGTCGAAGTCAACGAGTGGATTAAACATTTAAATCAAGAGCAAGAATTTGCTCTTCATCGTAAATGTGCATCCTATGAACCTTCCAAAGATGACATATATGAAATGATAAAGCTTTGTGGTCTTTCATCTCTCCATACAGAAAACAAAATTGGAATCACAGCATCGAAATATATGCAAGAGAATCCCTTCTTTGAAAATCAAATTGACGAAAAGAAATTGATGAATAGATATGTTCTTGATCATATGGGTGAATTCATTACATTTGATAATTGACTCTTTTATGAAGTGTTATAAATTAATCTATGTTTTGCATCATTTTTCCATGCGTCTCTACTGCTCTACTTTTCCACTCTCTCCCATAGTCTCCATTTGAGTCAAGTAACTCGCCTTGATGTTATCTACCCCGTCCGAAATACCTTCACTGTACTGCCTCAATGGCAAAATATTAAATGGTTCCTCCAACTGCATGCCAATGTCGCCAATGCCAAGCACAGAGTATGAAATTAATAACGATGCTGGAATAGTCCCAATTGGTCCTACCGCAGGATACAATGCAAATGGAAGTAAATTACTCCAGAAAAAGAATAACCTCGAGGTATGTCTCGTAAAGCATACCGGAATGGGAGTTCTCAATACACGTTCTGCCATACCAAGACATCCCACAAGTCTCTGTACTTGTTCATCCATTTCTCTGTTATAGATAGGGTCACAGCCATCATTATTTGCAATGATACTTCTCATCATGGCCGATATCCTCAATGGCAAATGAGTCCGTTCCAAAAAGTTACTACAAATATAGGTAAAATCAGCATCACTCTCATCATTGTCAAACACATCCTTTATCTCGGCATGAAATTCCGCATATCTCGCATCTTCAAAGTTGGGCATATCCCGTCTCATAAAATAATACCCACCTTTATAATTCAAATGCCAATGAACCGAAATAGGATACGCTTTAATCAACTTCAACATTCGTTCCCTTTCTTGTTCATCACTGATCCACATCATACTATTCCCCGCTAAATCTCTCGAAGAGTTATTAATTTCACCCCAAAAGATTCGAGCTTCTTGAAACCTATCGTAGGAAGCATTCAATCGAAAACCAGCTAATAACCCAACCGCAGTGGTGGCACCCACCATGGCACTTCCCTCAATGTGCAATTCCTCCAAGGCATGATTCATATTATAATAACTTAGCATGGCAGCTACCGTCCCCGTCACTGCTAAATCCGGCAACAAGAGTCTATTCAATGGACTAGAACTTAGAATGGATTTTAAATGACGCCAGGATCTCCATGGAGATTTATGACGTTCCCAATGGAAGGGTGTAAAGTTTACATCTCGAGATGGTGATCTTCGATTGTTACGGATGAGACGACCATCATCGCAGTGATGATCGATGCGAAATACTTGTAGTTGAGATTTACGTTCTTTTTTTTGGACATAGTATTGAGTTTTTACTTTTGGCTCTATGGAAGAGGAGGAAAAGAAGGTAATTTGTAGAGATGGCAGATGGATATTTTTCGTGGAAGATAAAAGACGCTTCGATGATAGAGATTGCATTTTAGAAATTTATGAGATGCTGGAACAGTTTGTAGAGTAGTCAATGAAATATAATTAGAGGACTGCAATGAATAAAGTTTAGTAAATTCATGGATTCATTTCTCATTCCTCTCTCTTTGGAACTGCATCGAGAAACGCAAGATATGTTGTACCAGAACATTCCAATGTCTTCATTCTTTTGACGTCATCATAGTGACGTCACTATATTGGATAGCCAATAGAAGAGATGTACCAGATAGCCATTTTAGGAGTCCCATTCTTCGCAGCCACAGAAAAAACGCACGAAGTTGAAGTGCAAAACATAACAACAGTAACAGATCTTCTAATTCAATTGAAATAAACTACAATTTGAAACTGTACTGAAAGTCTAAACAAATATTACAGTCATGAAGACCTTGACACTGTTCCTCCTATCAGCAATCATTGTCCAAGCAGCGGCATTCACTCCTTCTCTTCCCCTCTCTTCTTCCACTTCTTCGTCAACATCAACAATACTCTACGCGAAAAAGAAGAGCAATCAAAAGAAAACATCGGGAGGAGGATTTGGAGCATCATCCCAAACATCAAAACCATCGACTCAAACAAGATCTGTATCGGGCTATACAGGATCAGGCACTAAACCACTCGCCAAAGCAGCCAATACCTTTGATCAAATTCGTAAAGTATACGGTAAAGAAGGTACCTCCGACTTATACATGCGATCACCATTGAATGATCCAGAAATATTCTGGTATGTCGGTAAAGTCGTCCGAAGACTCGATAGAGATGAACAAATGGAAGGGGAAATTTTACCAAATGAAATGGAAGCAGTCATTAGTCAAAAACGACTCATTATGGAATATGCAAAGCATCAACTTCGTCCACAGAATTTTGGAGGGCCATATGCTTCTTCATTGGAGTTGTGGATTGCACCAGGTGATTCTGAAATGGATGCAGTGCAGAATAAAATTTCATTGGTGAAAGTTACTGGTTCGACCAAGGATTTACGAGAGGGGTTTTCGGTGAGTGATGTTGGGTTCAATCCTGAAATTTATGTGGGGGATGAACAAAAGGATGGTGGATTGAGAGTGAAGAGGGACGAGAATGGTGATCCTGTCAAGGATGTTTTTGAAATTAATAGTTAATTTTAAATGAAAATGTGAATGAAGGAGTGTAGCAAAGTGAGATCTCACTCATGAGTGTGCTTCTTTGGAGATGTACAGTACTACAATTCGAATACAATTCAAAAGTCATACGTGGCTAACGATTGTAAACTATACGTCTTACATACAAAATCAATATAGTAAGCTTTAACTTTACAAATTTTAGCTATCCTTATCTCCTCCAGATTTGAAGACCTCCCAAAAGGCGCCAAACCATGAATAATCATTATTATTCCGACGAATAGACCTCACACAGGGTCTTGTATACGTCAAGAGAAACACTGGACCATGTAACGTTAACAAGCATCGCGAAATGATGTTGAGAACAAATGGATACTTCGTTCGTGACATTTGTAGAAAGCCAATGATCAATATTGGAGTGTAGCACAGGAAGTAGCCAAAGAGATATGTTAGAGAGTGTTTGATTGCTTCTTCTTCTCTACTGAGAGATGTGTTGGTTGAGGTTCGAAGAGCAGAAAGTCGGCGTAGAGATGACTGTACTTTAGTTTTGTTGACTTGAACTTTTTGCGATGGGCAATCTGTCTCATTTTGTGCTTCGGCTCGGATGGATTGTCTTACTTTTCTCAAGTCGAAAGCAAATGGATCAGAAGCGTTTCCCGATCTAGAGGCAGCCACATAGGTCTTAGTTGGAAGTTCTGGGCACAGCTGGATTTCCTCTTCTTCTGAGACAGATGATGAGAAGGAGAAGTCTTTTGTATCTCCTCTCTTATAAGATGTCTTTTGTCCCTGTATTGTTTCAGAAGAGTCTGGTTCTCCTGGAGTATCCACAGCGATGGCATTTGGTGCGGTACTCAGACTTTGCTTTTCTTCATCATTGTTATCTTCGATTACATTCGACATGCTCATGACTTTTCTATTTTTTGTACGTCATTGAGCTTTGTAAAACTGGACTAGATGAATTCATTTGTAATTGAGACTTTGGTGATGCATTCTCAGTGTTTCTTTCAAACAGCTTCTTTACTTTCGCTGGAAAAGTAACAACAGATGCCAAAAATCTAAAGCATACAGATGAATCATTTCCATGTCCATTTCCACCTGAAAGGCTCCATCTATCTCGCTTTTGCTTCATGAGTACTAGGGAATGAATGATCATAAACGTAAATGTCAGCATTACAAAAAATACAATGAAAAATGGCACCCCAGAAAACCATAACCCATACTGCATTGCGAACTCGTCCGCGTTCCCAATAGCATACAAAGCTTCACCTTTGGGGGCTAGAAAAGATGAAAACATGGTTCCTATCGACTGCAGAAGTACATGCAAGCTAAATCCGAAAACAAGTCTTCGTATTGCTTTTGTAAGTTTTACTTTTGAGAAGCATAGCATGCAAAGCATGAAGGCAGCCATAGCCACGGTTGAAATGAAACCACTTGCTACATCTGTAGATATATAGGACATGATGAGGTTTTGAGATACTTGCATTGTTGCTTGATATTAACAGCGGTGTCACGTAAGAATACCGATTTTGTGCTGCAAATGAAAAATCTAATTTCGGTTCCAATCGACTAACAATAAAGTAGTAATACCTTTCTAAAAGATCTTTTTCTGCTTGTTTAAAAACTGCACTCGAAAAAGTCTCGGAAGCTTTCTGAGTCGAGAAATTAAGCTTTTCGTAAGACGAGATCGTCACTTTTTCCAATATTTGGTGTTGAATTGCAACCATATTTCTTGCCACAAAATGAGTTGACGAACGCAAGAAGTTACATACTGTTCATTTGAATAGTTTTCGAAAGATTCGTGTAATTACATTAGTTGTAGGTTGACTTCAAAATGATTTATTTGAGTGTATAGAAGACATGGTCGATTCATGATTCGAAATTGGCTTCAAATTCACTCGATTTCACAGACCAATGACGGAGATTGCGTCATTGTTGGTACAGTCTGTACGTACGATAAAGAATCAAAGAAAACATGGTTGAGAATGCTATTGCGATATCAATATTATAATGATTCTATGGCTAAACTAATTACATATTCATTCAGACAAACACTTCAAGAATATATTTGTAACTTCTCAGAATCGACAACTCATTTTGTAGCGAGAAATATGGTTTCGATTAAACTGTGAGATAACCGAAGTAAGCTACTTTGGAGGCTAATTTCTCGACTCAGAAAGCTTCCGAGATTTTTTCGAGTACAATTTTGAAACAAGCGTAAAAAGATCTTTTAGAAAGGTATTAGTACTTTATTGTTAGTCGATTGGAACCGAAATTAGATTTTTCACTTTGCAGCAAAAACTCACAAAAAATTTGTATTCTTACGTGACACCGCTGTTAATAGAAATGGCAATAGAGACTAGGGGGGAAAGTTCTCTGTTTGTGTGACGAGGAAAATTGCTGGTCGCTGGTCGCCCTTCGAAGGATGCATACAGTACCTTACGTACGTATGAACATGTACCAGACATGGAAAATGAAAAAATGTTTTTGTCGGAAAAGGATTATTGCACGGATCATATCTAATATGGTACCGTCTGTTCATAAACTTAACTTCAACTAGAGTGTGAAAATGAAAAAGTGATTTATCTCTTTTCGCAATTTGATCAAGTATTTGATGTAGGACTTGTCTTACTATTTTCTCGCTTCTGCCTCATGATTCCTCAAGAATGGTATTTGTTCTCTCGATACTTCAAAATAATTAGAATTTTGTTTTGCTGAGCAAGAAAAAAAAAAGAGATAGCAATTTGTCAGCATGTTCTAGTAATTGAAAGAGTCGATATGGGAAAGAATTTGCTTTCATATTCTTACTGTGTCTGTTGCTTTCTTTCTGTATTTTGTTATGGTCTCAAGTTAGTGTTGTGCTGCAATACGTGGTAGACATGGGAACGAATAAGAGTTTTTTCATTTCAGCATTTTATTTTTGGCAAGTGAGTCAAAATGTTTTGCATTATTTTTAATTTACTTGTTCAACAAATAAAAGAAATAACAAAATTGAGATAGGAAGGATGGAATATTTCCCGGAAGCAAAAAGTCAAAAAGTCAGAAAAGCAAGAAAAAAGCCTATTACAATCAGACAAACTAAGATGCAATACCAAGATTCGTAGGTACGTATGATGGCTTTCTCTTAGTTCTTGGTTTCTGATAGGATTGAATTACGGAAAAACATCTGTTTTGTTTAATGTCACTGATTACAAAGATCAAAGAGCTGCTTGAAGCTTCTTCTCGTGATCATCATTCATGAAAAATCTAGAACAAAAGAGTGTATTTTCAAATCAATCATAAAAACAGAGAGACCAGGCATAAGGGAAAGATGACGCATGCAGTCACTTTACGAAGCTAGATATGTGGCATTCTAGCCACTAGTCATTTACTGTTTTCTACTTGTTGCTTGTCGCTTGACTGTCGCATCTCTCATTGTCTTATCCACCCATCACACCCCACATCTTCTAAACCCGATTCTTCCGAAACGATGCGATTAAGTTTTGAAGTTTTTCAAAATTTACAAATTTTCTTATATAGGTTTTTAATTTTAAAAGTTACGTTAGGTACTTTTCATTCATTGACTTCTACAAGTCTCAATCAAATACTGAATTGAGTTCGGACAAATTATTTGGGAGCAAACTTTTTTGCTGGTTAAGAAAGTTTTGCCAAAGATTCAGATCATTGCTTTCATCCCAAACTTCACTATGATCGGCATTATCAAGTAATGGTGTGACCTCAATGCATCTCTGTTCATTATGATCATCCAAACATGAAGATTTTCCTTTGTCTGTCGAAGAAGTTCTTTCTCTCGTCGCTGTCACTGCTGCAGCACCAGTGATAGTATCTTTGATCATCCCTGATCTGTAGACTGAAACAAAATCAGAACTGGTTTTGAGAATCTTGACAGCAAAGTTGCCTACATCTGTGCAACAAGGAATATTAGAGTATGACGGTGCAAAAGGATGTGCTTGACCACATACACCTGATGGAGTATCAGGTTTAGCGGCACCACCAGCACCGAATGAGGTTTGTTCTTGAATTTGGTCTTCTTGAAGACTGCTTGCGGTTGTAGGAAGCCATTCCATTTCATGAAACTTTGGCTCGAAAAGCGGGCATGAGCTACCAAGTATCGCACTCGAGACAATTGTACCAGGCTTTTGCCGTTTCATATTAAGGCAAAGATCTATTCTCGTACGGAGGAAGGACTTGTGGTAATAGCTCTTGAAATCGGGACTGTTCACTCTCCTGATCTGTACAAATCCCCAAAAATTGAGGGACCGCCGGAATGAATCATATTGAGCTGTTGCAAAGAACAGCAGAGGCAGGACTTCATTTTCCAGTCTTTTCTTGTCTTTGATGAGGAAGGATCTTCCATGTGGTTGCCATGATATAATTGCCTGCAAGTCGGGAGACTTGTCAGCGTGTTCTAGTAATTGAAAGAGTCGACATGGAAAAGAATTGCTTTTCATTTTGCTTTGGTGATTTTATGTGGTACTCATGGCAGCAAGGAGAGTCGAGTCGATGATCTTGTGTACTAGAACTAGAAGAAAGGGAAGGAAGGAATTGTTGCTCGTTCAAAAACCAAAGCGGAAGCAATATGTCATAATGTCATAGTGTCAGAAGTCAAGAAAGCAGAACTCAGTACAAAAAACAATATGCCACTCATGAATACACACAGGTAGAGTTAATAACCTTCTCTTGAAGTTCTGGGTTTCTGAACTTAAAATAACATTCCCGGGTTTGTAACTTTGTATTTTTAAGTTACTAGCAGGTTTGAAGCTTTTAGATGGATGATCACAGTTTATCATCTGTTCAACTAAGTTACAAAAGTAAAATATAAGGAAGAGAAGGATAGAATACCTAGGATGAATCGAATCTCTGTGCTCCTAAACCAGATGCAACAAAATCTCAAATTCTCACTATTCGATTCCACTACGACTAAAACATCAAAAGGAAAGTACGTCAGTGGCTTCTCATTTCGAGTTTCCTTGAAGCATGAAGTAAAAATAACACATGCGACAAGTCAAGAAAGCAGGAATGCAAAAAGAGTTGAAGTGTCAAGAAAGCAGGAATGAGGATCCTGTTCTCATAACTTCTGTGTTATCTAAAAGACATTACCATTATAAAATACATTGGGAGAGTCATTACTAGATCAGAAAGTAGCCGAGCTGTAGGGTTAGAGTAAGCTTCAGCTACCCATTATCATCATCTCCTCCATATTTGAAGACCTCCCAAAATGCACTTATCCAAGAATGATCATCATTATTCCGACGAATAGACCTTACATAGGGTCTAGGATACGTCAAGAGAAACACTGGACCATGCAACCTTGACAAACATCGTGAAATGATGTTGAGAACAAATGGGTATTCCGTTCGTGACATTTGTAGAAAGCCAATGATCAATATTGGAGTGTAACAGAGGAAGTACCCAAAGAGATATGTTAGAGAGTGTTTGATTGCTTCTTCTTCTCTGCTGAGGGATGTGTTGGTTGAGGTTCGAATAGCAGAGAGTCGATGTAAAGGAGATGTGACTTTCGTTGCCAAGTCCTTATTTCCTTCTTGATCCAAATTGACGTTTGTGTCGTTGTGGATCGTCTTATTTTCTTCAAGTCGAAAGCATATGGATCAGAAGTATTTCCTGTTCTTGATGCTGTTATGTATATTTTGGATGTTACTTCTGGACACAGTTGTATTTCTTCATCATATATTGAGAAAGTGGACGAGACTTTTGTTTCCTCTTTTTCAAATGAAACCTTGCCTACGTACTCCTTTTTAATTTTGATTTCTATATCATTCGAGGGAGAATGACAAGAGAAAGCATTTTTGTTGTTAGGAACGGTTCTCATAGCAACATGAGGAGATGAATGTTGAAGTCTTGAAGTTGCTGACGCTTGCGCAGCAGATGAATCAACTAGACTTGATTTTGCAACATCAATTGAATTTCGTTCAAACAGCTTCTTTACTTTTGCTGGAAAAGTAACAACAGATGCCAAACATCTAAAGCATACAGATGAATCATTCCCACCTGAAAGGCTCCATCTATCTCGCTTTTGCTTCATGAGTACTAGGGAATGAATGATCAAAAACGTAAATGTCAGCATTACAAAAAATACAATGAAAAATGGCACCCCAGAAAACCATAACCCGTACTGCATTGCGAACTCGTCCGCGTTCCCAATAGCATACAAAGCTTCACCTTTGGGGGCAAGAAAGGATGAAAACATTGTTCCTATCGACTGCAGGAGTACATGCAAGCTAAATCCGAAAACAAGTCTTCGAATTGCTTTTGTAAGTTTTACTTTTGAGAAGCATAGCATTCAAAGCATGAAGGCAGCCATAGCAATGGTTGAAATAAACCACTTGCTACATCTGTAAATATGTAGGCAGCGATGAAGTTTTGAGATACTTGCATTGCTCGTTCAGCAGAATGAAATAAGGTCTAATGAAGTGGTAAAGTATCGACTGTGAAGTGAAATAGATATCATCAATTCTTTCCGTAAGAAGCCGAGAAGCCGAGAAGCCAAGAAACCTTAAGAAGGCCAGCCAAATATGAAGCAAGTAAATTTTACCGGAAGAATTCTAAAAGAATTTACGAATTTACTTATTGATTATTGGTATTTCGGCATTTCGTATCGGAGAAAAGAAACACTTAATCAACTTTGTACGTACTTTGATCATTATGAGAAGTGACGTAGTTTTTGAAATTTCATCGTGTCAGGAAATAGCCTAGAGGCTTCTCATTCTCAACACATCGGGAGGTTCTGCTGAAATACTAGTGAACAAAAAGATGAGTGCTCAAATCGATGCATGCACGACTGACTTCCTCCAATCATTATCATGAAGAACAGAGAGAAGAACTAAGACTTCCACTGAAGAGTAAAGAAGGCGAAACTTTATAGATTGAATACAATCACAAGAAAAGAAAATAATTTGAACTATTCATTCTTTTTTGAAAAGATCCATCTCGATTACAAACTATCGATAGCAGGATCAGAAAAGATAAAAGAAGACCGAGTCTTCAAATTTCATGAATATTAAGTAAAAGAACACTATGGGATCGTGTGTATCAAAAGATAATGTTGCAGTCGATACTACTGCAGCTGTAAAAGCATCTCCAGAGAGTCATCCTAAAGTAGTCAAGAAGCAAAAGAACATTTCCAATAATACAGTCCAGTCATCCCTTGATAACAATACAGCGAACGCCATATGGCAGTGAAGAATACTACAATTCAAAACCTCGTCATCAAGAAACTCTCGGAACGCAGCTATTTCAGTCTTTTATTCATGGATGTTTATGCTAATGCAACTGCACTTTCTGTTTTCCTTGTCGGTTCTCAAAGATTTGTAGATGGAAGCATGACTATCAAGGCACCTATTGTGCTACTATTAAGTCCTACACTAAGGTCAAGTAGCTGCTTTTAGAAGTGCTAAGCTTTTCGTTGCTTCCTGATCAAGTGGCGGACCTCCGCAAAGACTTCTTGATCTTTGATCATGGCTCAGGAGAAATAACTTACAAGACCTTCAAGAACATCCTCATGGAAAGAATGGATGCTAATGAGGATGAGATTGAAGCTATTTTCAATGCAATGCGCGTCAGCAAACTAGAGAGAAGAATTCATTGGCATGAATTTGTAGCGGCGCGTATGAAAAGGTACGATGACAGAAACATCAAGATTGCTTTTGATCGCATTGATGTTGATCGCAAAGGCTTCATAACGATTCAAAATATTCTAGACATTATTGGAGTAGACAAGAATAGGCAAGATGACGAGGCACAAATTCTATGCTCTAGTCTCCATCATTCAGACAAAATTATAACAAACAAGATAGCCAAATTTCACTTGAGGAATTCAGGGAACTAATCGTGCTAAGATAAACTTAATGAGTAAGAATTCCGAAAAGATTGTAACTTAGTTATAATTGTGTAGCAAGAGACAATAGCCTACAAATACCGTTGATAATCTTTGTAGAGTCATCATTTTGTTTGGTCTCTTCTGAAATCAACAGCTCAACTTCTTTTTGCAGTGAATACTTCATCTCACGAATCATCACCGCATTCTGTGCTTGGATTCCAACTTCAATCCAATCATCGATGATGACTTTCTGCTCGGTATGTTTAACATGCAGATTCTGTCCAAAAATTAGAAGGGAGAATGGTTGAATTGTTGCTGTAGTGCTTACCCAGGTTCTCGAGGTTGCAAACTTCTCTTGGTATACAATCCATTCCGTGCTCAATTTCTTCTTGTAATTTGTACTTGATTTGTGAAAGTGAACCTTATCTGCCTTTGAATACAAAGTAATTTCACCTGAGACATCTTTTGACGCATGTGCAATGTTTGGATACAGACCCGAGGTAATGGCAGCGTCAACAATCTCTTCCTTGAGTTTATTTCTATTGCATGAAGATGACATGGAACTCAAATCTGCAAGGGACTTGACTTTGGCGTCAACGAATCCAATAGATGCTATTAGCTGAAAGAATTGCTTTCTGTTCTCTCCAATTTCGAGCAAAGACGTCCTGTTCAAAAAGTTGCCTTTGATGAATTTTCTCGCGTTCGAGGGACTGACCTCTAAGGCCTTATTATATGCCTCCCATACTCTACATGCAGTGAGGAAGTCAGAAGAATGGTGTTTTAAAGAGTTTTGAACAGCAGAAATGTGCGATGAGTTATCAAGGTTGGTAACAAAAGGACTCTTGGAGCAGTTGAGAAAGGATACAACGGTCAGTATTGAATCTAGCACACCAAATATGGACCCATAAAGAAGCATTTTGCCTAGTCGCACGTGCACAGGCAACTTTGCCAAATGTCTACCTAGTGCAGTGAGCTTCTCTTGTCTTTTTGCACTCTTCTTAGTTGCAAAAGGCTCAATCGCCCCAACTTCTTCGAGAACTTTCAGAGCGCTTTGTACAGCTTCATTCGTTGGAGGTTGAGGTGCCTGAAGTAAGAAGTCCATGCAATTATCTGATAAATTACCAGCCAGTATACTTAGACAAACTTCCTCCAGGGGAACTCGCATGAGTTCGGGAGCTGATTGCTTCTTCATTGTATAATTAGCAGTCTTGGAAGAGTAAAGTTTACAGCATATACCAGCTTGGACACGACCAGCTCTTCCAGCTCTTTGTTTTGCACTTGCTCTTGAACACCACATAGTTTTCAAAGTAGACGTAGATTTACTTTGAACAACTTGTCTTTCAAGTCCTGTGTCGATAACGCAAATGCAATCCGCAATCGTAACACTCGTTTCGCAAATATTGGTGGCTAAGACAATTTTTCTACATCCTCTTTTCGGAGTCGCAAAAGCTCTTTTGTAGTTTTGTTTGGAAAATATTGTAGAATGCATCGGGATGATAATAAATCTATTCTCATCTCCGAAATAAGGATTACTCTTGAGTAAATCATGAAGTTCCCTGATCTCACCAATACCGGGCAAAAAAACTAGCACCGATCCGTTCGAAAGACCGTCACAATTCGATGATGGTGAAACAAGCATTGTGTTTTCATGTGTATTGACGAGTAAAAGACTAAGAAGATCCTCAATTAACTCAAAGTTGATAACTTCTTCATTGACAATCTCCATAGATCGTCGTGTTGGCATTGAATACTGAGCATATTCATCTGAAACATGCAAAGAATCGAGTTGGGATTCTAAGTCAACAATGGTTCTTTTCTTTTCGCCTCCTTTTGTCGTTACCCACATGGATGTAGTATTGCCCTCCCGTAAATTTCTCAAAGCATATCTTGAATCTTCTTCGATTACATGAGATGTTGCTTCGAAAATATTTTCCAGGTAATAATCATTTACAGGGTAAGTTCTCCCTTCGATTTTGAAAAATGGTGCCCCATTAAAGAATTTACAAAAGAGTTCGGCATCAAGAGTTGCACTCATAAGAATAACTTTTAAATCTTTTCTAGTAGTATGCAGGAGCCTTCTCAATGCAATGAGAAGAAAGTCAATTTGCCACTGCCTCTCTAGAATCAGATTTGATCATGAGCTCATAAATAGACAAGTGAAATTTGCTACAATGGAACTCAACTCACCGTGTACTTCGTCCACCACTACATGCGAGATTCCTTTGAGATTTGGGTCGTCGACAAGACGGCGCAGAATAACGCCTGTGGTACAAAACATCAGTTTCGTTCTTTTTGATCGTTTGGTTTCCATCCTGATAGAATATCCAACTAAGCCACCAACTGGTGCATCATCGAGTTCCTCTGACGTTCTGTCTGCGACAGAAATAGCTGATATTCTTCTCGGTTGTGTGACGACTATATTGACCTTGTCACCGTACCCTCTTTCTAGAGCATCTTCAAGAATGAATTGTGGACATTGAGTAGTTTTTCCTTTTATTGCAGAAGAGAGTTGGATGAGTTGAAATATAGATATGACGAAATAGTAAATGACATTCCAGTCTTACCTGCACCAGTTTCTGCGCACAAAACTGTAACGGGATGCTTTTCAACAACATCTAGAATCTTGTCTCTATAGGCATGCATTGGCAAGTTAACTCTCACAGCCAACATCTCTTTGTACGAATCATCTTGCTGCTTCCTTTTAAAAAACTTTTGTAAGCGCTTCCCATCCTCAGTAATCGTACTACCATAGATGCTAGGACTAGCATTCTCATTCTTCTCTTCCTCGTCTGAACCCCATGACTCTTCGTCGTCCCAATCCGTCACTTCTTCTTTCTCTTCCTCTACATCTAATGCTTTGCTTGGAGGCTCAGAAATGTCATCAGGCAGAGAATCTTGGATCTGTTGTAAAAGACTTTGAGTTTGCCTCTCGCGTTCATTTTGAGCCAAAGAACTCTCAATATCTTTGCTCTTTTGCTCTTCATCTAACCATGACTTCCATAGGTCTTTGAACGTAGGTGGTAGCAAACGATAAAGTGGAAGCGAAGGATCAATTTCGTACAAAGCTTTTGTAGCTGCAAAATGCTCAGCATCCTTGTACTTTGCAAAAGGACCTTCATGATTCACCACCATTTCTTCGTTTTTTACTTTCATTATAATGGAGCAACCATTTCTACTACCAGGCATTTTGGTGAATTTTGGCTTTGGAATTTTCTTTTTCCGACATTGCTCGAGAAAGACATCTTTTGGTAATTTACCACTCCAACCAACAGGAATATTGGCTACAAGATCTTGTTTTGAAGTTGTTACAGGAGGCTTGGCATCTTCACTAGCTGCAGTTGAAGCGACGGGAGCAGGAGCATTGAACAAATCAAACATTCCTCCGCCATAATCTTCTTCGTCTTCCTCCTTCTCTTTTGTATTCTCTTCAATCATAGGTTCTGCAAGCGCAGCTTCTTCCGCTTCCTTTGCCTTTTGCTTTGCAATTTTACCTCTTACACCTTTGGCAACTCCCTCATTCTTTTTCAATCTCTTTTTAATCTCTGCAATTTCATGTTTACTACGCATATAATTTGCAACATCATCATTTAGAGTTTCTTTGTCTTCCTTGATTTGGATTTCTAGCTTTTCAAGCCTTATTTCATTTACTGACTTTTCAGCGGCCTGCTTCGGTTCAATTTTGGCTGACTCTTTCTTTGAAGAATTCTCACTCATGATATCGGCAAATTCATTGTCTTCTTCTTCCTCTTCATCATCATATTGATATTGTTGCAACAAGAGTTTTCTCTTGAATTCATCTTTATCTTCGGATTGCACTGGCGCATCCGAGACCTCCTCGATATCTTCTCCATCTTCTTCATCATATTCTTCATACTGATATTGCTGCAAGAGCATCCTTTTCTTCAACTCCTCATCTTCTTTTTCTTTCTGGATGTCTTTTTTAACAGCATCATCAGTCTTGAATTGTTTCCATGGCTCAGTCACAATCTTTTCTTCCATCACTGTAGTACCTTCATCAGCGCTACTCTCAACCTTGATGGGTTTCTCAATACTGACACTACCAGAAACATCATCCACTTGATCTGTAAACAATTTCGGTAGTTCTTCAGTAGAAACATGCATACACATCCAGTCCAAAATATGAGTCAAACTAAGCGGATTGACATCTTCCATTGGACGAGGATAAACATAATCACCGGAAATAATACTCGAAAAAGCCTTTACAATTTGTTCCTTTGTAAATCCCAGCCGAGTCAATTCTCCATTAAGATGTTCAATCTTTTTCGCCATTTTCAAATCATGAATGTTAAATTCAATCTGTCGTTTTTGACGCTCTACAGGATCTAATCGTTCATGTTCTAAAGTTATTTTGAGGTCATCTATAATTTTGACAATTTCTTCTTGAGTAGATCTGGAGACTTGTACTTCTTTTCCTTTTCCTGGTACAGCTGCTTGTTTCTTGACTGGTTGGCCGTAGCCTCTTGCATCCCGTTTACTCTTTTTCTTTTTTGCCATTGCAAGTGTTCAAATTGAATGGATAGAGATGCAAATAATGAAGATAACAAGAGCTTGTCAATGGACTTTTGCTTTGTTGTGTCCATTAGCGTCTGGCCTCAGTACGAGCAAGGATAAACCGGTTGACGTATGGACGGAATACTGGTTGCATAACCGTCCATCATGTGACGAGAGCGCTGGTGTTTATTATTTGTTTATTTCGTCAATTGCACTAGCTATCTTTATTGCTCCATGTGCAACTTCTCAGCAAAATTCAAATCCAAATGAAGATAAAAGGGAAATGGACGAAAAAGAAATGGGCAATGATTGCAGCATTGGGTCCGGGAGTACGAAATTATAGAGGAAAGAAAACTCTGTTTTACAAAGGAGAGAAACTATGGGAAGGAGATTATGTGTTTGGTGGACCTCTAGTCTATGGTCAAAGAAAGAGAAACACTTGGCAAGTCATTATTATTCTTCCCGGAGTTGAAATCATTCCTGCGTGGACTTTCTATGATTGTAAGAATGTCAAGACTGTCATTATGAGTGATACAGTCAAGAGAATTGAAGATAATGCTTTCTGGTGTTGCGATAGACTCGTGGTCGTCAGACTCTCAAAAAATTTGGAATACATTGGAGATATGGCATTCTCTTCCTGCAAACGTCTCCGTTCAATTTTTATTCCTCCGTCTTGTAGAGAGATTGAATATAGAGCATTTGATGAGTGTCATCAGTTGATCATTTTGAATGTTCCTCAACAAACTCAACTTGGTCAAGATGTGATTGCTAATACCAAATTGATTGAAGCATCTCATTTCGAAGCAGATGAAGATGGTGAATATGAGAATCAAGAGGAAATCAAAACATGGATCAAAAATATAAATCAAGGTGAAGAACACGCTCTGCATAGAGCATGCTCATCGTTCAATCCTCGAGGTGACAGGATTTATGCAATTGTGAAAAGGGTAGGTATTCAAGCCTTTCGGGAACCAAATTCGATCGGCATTGCTCCTGCGCAGTATCTTGAGGCAAATTACTTTGGTCGAGTTGATCAGACAAAGATAATCAATAGGTACATTCTAAACTTGATGGGCGAGATTGTATAAATATATTATATAAATTAAACTACAGCTTGTTGCCTCGTTCACATAGATGGTATGTACAAAGATACACGTCTTGGATTCGACTTTTTCCTTTAGTTCTGATCTTTGGAGGTTTACAAGTTTGAAAATTTCAATGCAGATATAAACAAGGATAAGAAATAATTACAAGCTTTATTATTTTCATTGTTGTAGACTTTGTACAAGGTACAAGAAAGAAGATGATTTTCACCAATTAATCAATCATCATTCGACATAGTCGTCAAGGAATTCATCTTTGCAAAAATTTTAAAAAGTAAATACTTTGAATATTTCTGTTTACTTTATAGAAAAGTAACGTATTGAAATATGAATTGAGTATGTATCTTGCGTCATTGCTCAGAATACATCGCCCATCATTTCTGAAATGTATCTGTTGATAATCTCTTGCCCCGAAATATCAGCAAATGTATTCGCTGCCAGATATTGAGAAGGAGTAATACCAATAGCATTTTTCATTCTCATGGCTTCAATGCCTTGTCGCTTTACTAGATCATGAATGGTTTCAGCTATTGGATTGGAAGAGGAACAAGCGCGGTGAAGAGCGTATGCTTCTTCATTATTGATGGACTTGGCCCATCGAATTGCTCTTTCATCATCATTGTCGTCATAGTAACTATAGTAAAACTCCATCGAAGAAAACAGTTTAAAGAATTGCTCTCGAAGTTCTTCTCTTTCAAGTAGAACTCTGAAATTCAAAAAGTGGTTCTTTTCAAAGATTTCTAATAAATGTTCATTTCTTGCATTTTCATAATTTTCAGTGTTTCGCAGTAGAATTTCGAGGCAATCCTCTGGAATGCCAACGGAAGGCCAATAGTCAGTCATGTAGTTGGTGGATAGGTAGACGAAAGCTCTGTGTTGGGATGATAGTTGGTATACTTTAGAGGAGCACAAAGATATCTAAATGAAAATCTATCTATCAATCTGTCTCTCTCTTCTCTGTTCTGCTGTGGTGTTGGTATCATTGTTGTATTGGTAGATACGACACGTCAGACGGACGGACAAAGAAGGAAGAAAACAAAAAAAGTACAGTATTTACTGCTCGTATGACGAGCCCACCAACCACTAGAACATAAGGATCACCTTGTAGTCTCATGCTTAGTCATAGTATCTATACAATAGTATGTTCCATTGTCCATGAATTCATTATTAAATAGAAGAGCTATTCAATTCCATTGTACTAGCTTTGCTATGTGCACTGTCTTAGCAAAATTCATACGTATTTATATGTTAGCCTACTAGTCCGGCCACATTTCAAAAAGGAATAGGCGGCGTTCTGTTCTGGTCGTATTTAGATTATCTAGTTTACATTTCATACACTGTTGCCAAGTCTTCTTCTTTTCATATCTGCATATATAACATCTTTCTGCTCTCGAAACATTAAAGAGAGCTTGCACAACACCTGAATTCTATCTTGCAAACTTCTTTTGCATGACTTTTCTACCTTTTCTTCGTTCGTAGTCTCTTTCTCTTTTGAATCTTGGTAATTTGATTCGATTGCAATTTGCTCATTATTCTGTTTGATTTCACTTTCTTCTTGTTCAGTATCAATGCCATTTCTGACAGCGTGTTCAAGTTCTACTCTCTGTTCACCTATTTCTTGGAATTCACCCATGAGACCAAGAACATATCTATTGATCAATTTCTTTTCTTCAATTTGATTTTCAAAGAAGGGATTCACTTGCAAATATTTCAACGCTGTGATTCCAATTTGGTTTGCTGTGTGTAGAGATGAAAGACCTTGCTCCTTGATTATTTCATATAACCTTTCTTCTGATGGAGGACTGTATGCGGAGCATTCACGATGAATAGCAAATTCTTCCTCTTGATTTAGAAGTTTAATCCACTCATTGACTTCGTCATTGTTGTCATATTCACCATCTTTATCTACTTTGAAATAAGATGCTTCAATCAATGCGGTATGAGCAATCACATTTTCACCAAGGTCAGTGTGCGAAGGAACACTCATAATGATCAACTGTTTACAATACATAAATGCTTTCTCGCCAATCATTGTACACGATGGAGGAAAAAAGATCGAAGTCAGCCATACACAGATGTAGAATGCATACTTTCCAATAAACTCGAGATTTCTGGACAGTTTGACAAACTTGAGATTGAAGCATTGAAAGAAAGCTGCTTCTTCAATTCTTCGTACACTATCGGCCATGATTACTTTCTTGACATTGATACACTGAAAGAAAGTACCTTCAGGAATGATCTCTACTCCTGGAAGAACTATAATTACTCGCCAAGTATTTCTTTCTTCAAAATCATAGACAAGAAACTCACGCGGATTTTCGCAAAGCTTCTCTCCTTTGTAAAATAGAGTCTTCTTTCCTCTGTACATGTGAACTCCTCCATCTTTGTACTTCTCGCTAATTTCCTTCCACTCTTTATTCGTGAAGCCTCTCTGTAGTCTCATTTTATATATTGAATGTTTCAAAGGGATTCAATTTCAAGTGCATATGTCTTCTCTAGCTTAGCAGTCTAATTCAATTGAAATAGTGAAATAGTTCGTTTCCTTGTTGCCCCTTCTGTTCATGTTGGTATCACTGTTGTATTGGTAGATACCAAACGTCAAGGGGTCAGACGGACGAAGAAGGTAGAAAATAACAAAGTACTCATCCATCACATGAAGAGCTAATTAATTCAATTGCACTAGCTTTGGTATGCACCATCTCAGAAAAAGTAAAAACTGAAATGAAGTTACAAAGAAAACTTACAAATAAGAATGGGCGGAGATTATAGCATTGGGTCCAGGAGTCCGAAATTATCGAGGAAAGAAGACTCTCTTTTAGAACGGAGAAATATTTTGGGAAGGGCGTGGCTGGTACTTTTGGTGAAAATCCTCTCATCTATGATCGAGAAGAGAGAGAATCTTGGGAAGTATTAATAATTCTTCCCGGAGTTGAGACTTTTCCTACATATACTTTCTTAGATTGTGTTTGCATCAAGACTGTTATCATGGCCGATACAGTCAAGAGAATTGATGCCACAATTTCAAGTTTGTCAAACTTTCCAGATATTTAGAATTTATTGGATATGCTTCATTTGAACACTGTTGTTCTCTAACTTCAATTTTTATTCCGCCATCTTGTAGAGAGATTGGGAATGCTGCATTTTATAATTGTCAAAAGTTGACCATCTTGAGTGTTCCTCAAACAACTGAACTTGGTCAAGATTTAATTAGATACACGGAATTGATTGAAAAATCTCCTTTTGAAGTTGATGAAGATGGTCTTTATTACAAATATGAGCAGCAAGTCAACTGGTGGATTTTAAATATTTAAATTATCAAGAGAAACTCGCTCTCCATCGCGAATGTGCTTCCATTGAACCCTTAGAAGAGAACATTTATGAAATCATCAAGCGCCAAGGTCTTTCATCTCTTCATGTCAAGAATCAGATTGGGCTAAGTGCTTTTGAATATTTGGAAAAGAATCCATATATTGATATCAATGAACAGAAACTGATCAAGAGACTTGTCCTTGAGCGACCTGATGGGGGAAATCATTACTTAATTCGACATGAAGATAACTCTAATAAAAATAACTAGGCATTCGTTCCTGATACAAGATATATTCTATTAAGTAACAAACGTATAGAAGGAGAAAGTAAGAGAAGCGGATTGAGCTGAATGATGAAAATGAAAGCGAGAAAGTGAATGTTATCCAATGATTGCACTCGTACAGCTTCATTCATAGCTACGTAGGCAGCTAGTAACATACCAGAGGCGCTAAAAACAAAAAACAAATGAAGCGTCAAAGAAACTTGACGAATAAGGAATGGAGAGAGATTGTAAAGGATGGATCGGGAGTTCGATAAAAATTCACTTATCTCAGCAAAGTTTTGTAAGTATACAAGGAATCATGAAATTCAAATGGAAGTTGGTGTTTTCATAGGTATTACTATTATACATCACCATCTGCATTGAACTCATTATGTTTTCATGTAATGGAGGAAAATTCAAGTGATCTGAAAATGGAGTAATTTACTTTTTCAAACTCTAATTGGAAATTGACTAAATTTTTAATAATGTACATTTAGTCCTGTGTCAAAAGCCATTAAAATATTCAAAACTTGAGTAAGTCGTGGCTTATCGCGTCACATCTAACGGCACAAATTTCCAATTTCAGCGATTTGCCTGGACCAATTTTCTATTGAGAGTTTGCTGCTAATCTGCAAACTCTTTGCTCTTACATGTCTCATTCATCGCATACTCTCTGCTCTTGAAGGGCTAGTCTGGAACGATTTCAACTTATATAAATACTTTCTCTGCTGATTTAAAAGCTATCTATCAGTACCATTTAGAAAAGAAAACATGAGCAGTCCAATCACTCTCTACATTGTACCAAATACAGGTCTCGAGATTGATCTAGAAGGAGAACATGTCAAGAGGTTTGCAAAAAAGAGTGTACTACCAGCCAACATTTCTACTCGAAATTCTTCACCTCGAGCTCGAAAGAGTGCCTCCAATTACACCATTCATGCATCTGAACTCGGAAATTACCTCAAGGAAGGAGTCTCACTTGAAAAGGTTTATTCAGGACCCTATTCTCCCTTGAGTGATGTGACTCTTCCTTCTGCCATTCGTAAAATTGCAGGTATACCCGAGAATGCTCGTTACTACACGTATATCCATCCTCCAAATGATTTAGCACGAGATATAGATAAAGCTAAAGTCAAGGATGTACCTATGATGAAATTGAAAATGGAAGAAGAAAACGGCTTTGCTTCTCCTTTTATTGCAACTCTCGGAGGATACGTTTACCTCGACAAAGATTTAAGCATAGTTTCAGTCAATGCTCTATCACTGCATAAAACAAATTATGATTTGAAATTGAGTGGACCATTCCCCACTGATTCTCTATTTTCTCAAGAAATTGTCAAAGGTCGTCGTGCCAAGCCATTTGTATTAGATTGCTTTTTTGAAGTTGGTTATGTTGCTTCAGCGTGGATACGTCCCAAGGAAAAGTTTCATAATAGACTTGCCACTGACAAGCATGAATATAGCAACGGTTGCTTTTTATTCTTCAAAGATGATGGATCCAGTTGTGTATATAGTATTGATGCTTCGGGGTATATTGATCCCAATGGGGATACATCGCCATTGGCCGATGCATTTCGAGTTGAGAGTCAGGTATCTGCTAATGTCAAGAAGAAATCTTCTTACGTCTTGAATCATATTTTACTTTCGGAAGAAGAAAAGAGTAAGGATCGAAAACTTATCAAAAGAATTCAAAATGTTTGGGATTTGAATCAGTACATTGATCATCATATGCAAGGGGAACGACGAGGTCTTTTGCATACGGCTGTCAAGAATGGATGTACCAAAGATGACATTGCAAAAATACTTACAATTGCACCTAGAGAAGAAGAGAACTTGTTGCATAAAGATGAGGTTGTTGGATCTACTCCTTTGCACTGTGCATGTAGACATCAGCCCAAGAATACAGAGTTGATTCAATACTTGATTGAGAAGAATCCTAAAGCTGCCACGATGAAGGATAAGTTTGACAGGATGCCACTTCATATTGCATGTGATGTTGGTATTTCTCATACTGTCATTAAAGCACTCATTGATGCAGATGTGCAGAAAAAGAGTATCAAGACAGCGACGAAACTGAATGGGAGGTTGCCTATCCATATTGCATGTTTCAACAAGGAAATTGAAGAGGAATCCATCAAGCTTTTGTGCGATGCTGATCCTAGCAATGGTACTCTACTGACATCTTCTCTTGACGGACGCTTACCATTGCATTGTGCTGTATCCCAAAAGATGGATGTCGGCATCATTAAAATACTCTTAGGGCTGAATGAGGTTGAAGATGATGCGACTCATTCGAATGAAGCGATTGAGGTTGTTACTGCATCAGCGCATAGAGCGAGAAATGCTCTATATGAAACTTACCTCGGTATGCTCCCACTCCATTTAGCTGTATGGAAGAATTGCCCTGTGGATACAATTGAAGTGCTGCTAGAAGCAGATACTCGTCAAACTACTGTCATCACTACTGTCGGGCATCAATCTCACTTAGTTCGTGACATGAATCTCATCGACGAAGATGAAAGGGAGTCGCAGAGACAACTTGAGATTGCAGCTACTACTAGAAGCTATTGCGAGGAGGGTATGATCAACAAAGATTATGATGACTCTATTGCAGATACATTGGAATCGGGAAGATCCAGCGAAATTGAGGTTCAACTTTCTTCCAGCAACGATGATGCAAAAGAGGTGAATGTAACTGCACTCCATTTAGCAGTACAAAATGGCAATGGAGATGTCATTTTGAGATTACTTCAGAAAGAGACTGACATACGTGAAGGAAATAATACATTGAAATATGAAGATGAGTGCATCAAGCTTCAGGATAAGGACGGGAGGACACCACTGCATCTATATATAACGAATGAAGGAATGTCGAAACGTACGAAACCAGATCCAAACATTGTTTATGCACTTTTAGAAATGGACTACTATGGCGAAACGACACACATCAAGGATGTCAATGGGTTTTTCCCTTTGCATTGCGCAGTTGATAGAGATGATGCTCACGTTGATATCGTGGAATACCTCTTAATGGCAGAAGAGCATTACTTTGCTCATTTGGCTAAAAATCAGATATTCACAGAGGACAAAGTCAAGAGAAGTACTCATACATGCGACGACAGAAAAAGGAGTCCGCTTTACCTCGCTGTGAAGGCTGGAGCTAGTGAACAGGTTATAGAGAAACTTCTTGCGCCTCAGCATTTCTATTTAAAAGGTTTCGACGGTACGCTTGTAACTGGTATTTCATCAATGGCAGTGAAAAATACCACAATCCAAAATCTCATCATTGAGAAACTATCAGAACGCTGCTATTTCAGTCTTTTGTTCATGGATGTCTATGCTAATGCAACTGCACTTTCTGTTTTCCTTGTCGGTTCTCAAAGATTTGTGGACGGAACTATGACAATCAAGACGCCTATTGTGCTTATAACTTGTGTCGGTGTTTTTATTCTTCGAGAGTTCATTCAATTAAAATCCCAGAGTTCTACATATTTTGCCGATGCTTGGAATTGGATGAATGTTTCATCTATTACAGCCTTAGCTCTTACTTCAATGCATATGCTTCAAAATCAGGGTAAAGCACTTACTGATTTTGACATTGATAGGAGACTCTTAACAGTTACTGGGGCATTGTTGATCGCACAATTCACATTCTTCCTTCGTTCGACTTTTCTTCCTTTCGCAAGATTTGTTGGAGGTACGTGTGTGGATGCTTTAATGAGCATTTATAAATGGATGCTTGTCAAATTAATATTTTATGTGACTTGTGATTCTAACGCTTTCTTTTAACCCTAACTCTAGGGCTTACGATGATATTCTCAACTCTCGTCCCTTTCTTCATTGTAAGTTCTCTTCTACTTCTAGCATTTGCCTATGGATTTTACATTCAAGACGATATTGATGAGTGCGATAACATAACAAATTGCTATGCGTGGACATTGAATGGATTCTTCTCGGGTAGCGAAGGCACATCCGATCTGTTAGATGTCTTGTTCGGGGTGATTGCAATAGGTGAGTTGCAAAATGGTGACTTAATGAAAAATCTATATAGTTTGATTGCTCATCTTTATTTCGCTTCCTTGACTATATTCCACTGCACAAAAAACGAGTAGTTGTGCTTCTCAATGTTGTCATTGCTATCGTTTCGGAGGCGTGGGAGTCCGCAGCCGATAGAGCATTGAACCTGTTTTGGAAATTTAGGCTAGAATTCCTTACTGAAGCTCGTTTCTTTGCGCATATGGATCGCAAATTTTGCCGTGGAGGATTTGTCGAAAAGTTCGGTGATGTAGTTGATGGAATAGTTGATGTGAAGTTTGTAGACAACACTCCATGGAACAAATTTCCGTATTCAATGGTCAAGTCTAAGAGGCAATATAATGACCCTTTTGCATACTTTCATGAAGATATCGCAAAGAAGATCAGAGATGCACATAGTTTACAGGCTGATTTATATTGGACGAAGACTGATTCTCGACGCAAGAAACGTTCTAGAGGATGGAAGAAGACGCGGTACTGGCTGTCATTGTCGAAATGGATTGGACACGCTTCACTCTATTTCTTCCTCTGTCTTCTTGGCTTAGTAACAGCAGGATGGATGTGGCCTCAGTCTTTAAGAAGACAGGTTCTAGCTATTGGAGTTCGTAAAGAGCACTCCAAGAATAATAAAAACAGCGAGGAGGTTGAGGTGAAAAAGAACAATTAGATGGAGGTAAAAGCATCATATTAAGGAGAATACATCGACCTTACTTATCAACAGCTTTATTTGTAGATCGAGGAGGAAAGATCAAAAGCAAAATTATTAAGAATCAACCCACTTTTTATTTTACCTCCCCTCCCGTTTTTTTTATTTTCATTTTGACTTGCTTACTTTCCCAGTTTTAATAAAGTTCAAGTCCCGTTTTAAAAATATTAATATCTCTTGATTTCTCAAGGACCGCAAGATATTTCTCAGCTGACATTTTCAATTTGTCATCACTAGCTTCACGCGATACTTTCTCAATAACAGTCAGCATTGCTTTGAAATGTCCATTGTCTGCTGCTTTTCGAAGGAACTTCATAGCTTTCCCCTTATCACGAATAGCATCAATATTATGATAGGCTTTAGTCATTAATATCATTGAATCCATATGCTCCATTTCTGCAGCTTCCTCCAACATTTTCATTCCTTTGGAAAGGTCTTGAGGAAATATTGGATTTCTACCTTTCATGTAGAACTCACCAACCACTGCAAGTGCACTTGGTAACTTCTGCTCGCAAGCACGCTCGTAGTATTTCTTTGCATCCTCAGGGGCCGGTGCAAAGTGCATTTTCTTTGTTGTTGGATAACAGTATTCAACAACTATTGGGCCGTCATAGTAATCCCCATCTTCATGACAAATCGGATCTTGAAGACATGCTAACGCTAATTGTGCAGGTGCATAGTCTAGATTGTTTGCTAACCACAACAATTCGTTCTTTGCATACTGTAATTGCTCGTCTTTCTCTACAAGAGCGTTCTCGACTAGCACACCATTTAGGATAAGCTGAACAAATTTAAGCCTGGTATTATTTACATGCTTTCCAATTGGATACTTATCCAAGAGCATGCTTAAGTGAATGTGCAAGGTTGGCTCATCTGGTCTAGCAAACTCTTTCAATTTATTTGCACAACCTAGAGAACACGCCTTGAGGTATGAGAGAGGTATTCCATCATTAGCCTTGCCATCGTTATTTTCTGGCTTTCCATTGCATGGACCACAATACATGTAAGATCCACAGCAAAGACAATACACCTCACTGCCATCATCACGTTTCAATTGGGAACAACTATTGCAAAAGTTGCTTCGACACTTCGTTGCCTTTTCATCTTCTTTTCCATTCTTGATGATAATAATTTCTTCGCTTGGAAGCGCTTCGATGAAATTTTCTTTGCTACATGATTTCTGGTGAACTTTCCAATGTCGTCGTTGACACTCTTTGCTGCAGTAGTAAGTGTTCTTGCACGCAGAACAAACAGAGGTGTCGGCCTCTCTTCTACCGCACCCATAGCACTGATGTAATTTCTTATTTTTGGTTTTCGCAACTAACATACCAGCCTTTTTTGTCTTTGACTTGCTTATCTTTACCGTAGAATCTTTGAACACGTCATTTTGGATACTCATGAATGTTTTCATCATGTCTTCCATCCAAGCTATGCTTATTCCACTTTCGTACGACCAAGCAAATAGCTCTCTAGCAAATGGAACCGAAGAGCTATTCAAAGGATATGGAGAAGACTTGAGGACTTTCTTGCTTAGATTCTTCACACCATATTCCTCGCAACCATGCGGAAATTCCTCAAAGTCATGCCCTGTTTTGACTTGATTGTCTACAAAGCAACTCATGCAACATAGCTGTGGTCTACATGTAATCCCCATCCCCTTTTGAGGATTAAATGTACTCAATAGCTTGCCAACCATGACATACTTTCTTTCAACAGTTGCATCCAAAAGATTTGCACAGAATGGGCACATTAAAATAGAACGGTGATCTGGCACATCTTCGTCTACTTCAATAGGTAACCGTCCCTTATGGTTTCCTTTACGAAAATGATGAGCAAAGTACCATAGGTCCTCAGGTGTAAAGTAGCATTCTCCCACATACATGAAAACAGATTCATGTTGTTCAAATTTCAGACCGAGGTTGCATTCTAATCCGGGCCTCTCTAAATTCACCTTTACTAGATGAAATGGAGATACCGTAGAAGAACCGTTTAGGAAATACTGCCTCCCGAGCTGCAGCATCTCTTTTGACTCAAATGTTTGCGGTGGACGAGATGAAGAGAACTTTTCATCATGTAGTTGCTTGACTGCATCTACATAAACCTTGTTGAAATTTCTTTCATACTCAATTCCATCTAGCAATTCCTGTAGCACTTTAGCCGATGGTCGAGAATGTTCCTCAATTTTACCAAGAATCTCTTCCGTTTGCCTAGGCGGTTTTCGGTGCTTTTTTTCTAGTTCCTCTTCAAGCTTTAGTTTCTGAAATTCTCGAATAGTTGTAACAGCACCTGAGCCTTCTTGGTTTCTTTGTTCAAGTAATGCTGCTTTACTCTTTTGTTCTTCCTGGAGAACGCAGTTTGAGCACTTTCTAGTAGACGCAGGTCTCAGCCATTGCTTTTTACTATAGCTTTCTTTCAAAAGCTGTTCTTTGCAGATGCTACAGATTTTCATGTTTTGCAACAACGCTAATTTATAAAACTTTTCTTCTTATTGGTCAAAAATATGAAATCAGGTTTGACTTCCTAGTTGACATGTTGCACATAATGTATGGCAGAGAAGTGGTTTCAAGAACGACGTACGGACAACAGACAACAGGATATCACATATTTCGAAAAGGCCTTTTACCCGAAATTGACTTTGGAAAAAGTCTGAAAAACGAATCAACGACTCTTGCATGATGTACGAATTTTAGAATTGAAATCGTATTTGAGAGATCAATTTTTAGAGAAAGTAAAAAAAAGAATGTAAATGAGTCATTGCGTGAGCTCATGATACACTGGGTACATTGTATCTGATACCTAAAGATATTCGAAAGAGAGAAGTACCATACTCGCAGCTCGTACTTCAACATTTAAAAAGTCATATAGATAAGAGTTAATGTTCGTCTGACGAGTCAAGATTGATTTCAATATAATATAATATGCACTGAATGTAAAATGTAGACCTGATTTCCCACTCATCTAGTATGCAAGAAGAGTAGAATAAGAAATGGCATAACAAGTAAAGCAAACGTTTCTCCTCTCAAAACGGAACCTGATGCCATCTTTGAAGTGAGTACTTGAGTATCATCGTGGTCAATACTGAATTTGTCGAAATTGCAGCTTACTCCAGCACAATTACCAACGTTTCGAAGCGTCACGTCGACTTCCCCTGAGATGAGAATGTTCATAGTGAAGTACTGTCCATCCTCATTTAAGCATCTATACTTTAGATCATCCATAAAGTCTTCCATATCACAATCAATGACAGAACCTCTTCGTTGGCAAGCATCCAGAGCAAACAAATGTGAAAATTCAAGTTTTTCATCTTCATGAATCTGAGCGATAGTCCATCCCCTCAAAATAATATCTCTATACAACCTTACTTGTCCAAAACGTCTTTCTGCATCATATCCAAACCTCCAAGTCTTTCCATGTTTACTCTGACTAATGAAATCAGACCCAAGCTCAAAGTTCCTCTCACTTTCATTGTCTGTGCAAGCTCCAAGTAGCAGCTGTTAGTGTCGAGATTTGATGCAATAGTCCTCACTTGGACCAGCGAGTTTGATTTCTCCATGAGTTCCTTGCGTCCAAAGTTGTAGGTTGTTTTGTTTGTTATCGTAGAGTTTACATTTCTGTATGAGTAGTTGTTGATTGACGTCTTTGTCAGCAGGAGTGAGACACCATCCGAGAGGTGCATTGGATTGGTCGAGTTGGTTATTAGTAGACTTGATGAGAAAACCATCACTTTCGTCTTCAGTTACAATAGACCATTCTTCTCTCAACACGATGTCTATATACAACCTCACTTGTCCAAAGCGATACTCATCTTCATCTCCATACTGCCAGGCTTCATATCCAAGCCTCCAAGTCTTTCCATGTTTACTCTGACTAATGAAATCAGACCCAAGCTCAAAGTTCCTCTCATTTTCATCGTCTGTACAAGCTCCAAGTAGCAGCTGTTGGTGTCGAGATTTGATGCAATAGTCTTCACTTGGACCAGCGAGTTTGATTTCTCCATGAGGTCCTTGCGTCCAAAGTTGTAGGTTGTTTTGTTTGTTATCGTAGAGTTTACATTTCTGTATGAGTAGTTGTTGATCGACGTCTTTGTCAGCAGCAGTAAGGCAATCACCGAGAGGTGACTTTATGAGAAATTCTTGAGAGGATCTATCAGCAGATGGCATATTGTGAGCTACAAGATTCATCAAATGAGAATCCATCTGTGTCTTATGAATCAGAGAGAGGGTTTCACTTTCACAAGTCTTAGATTCATCCAGCTCGTTAAGAAGATCCGCTGTTTTCTCCATGTATAATTCTTTGAAATTTATAGAATCAATGCCAGTCTGTACGGATGCGTGATCCTCATTTGACAGCTTGGCGTAAGAACACGTCACGAGTAAAATCAAAAGCAGAGAAATCTGTACTGGAAACATGGTTGCTCGTTTTTGTATCTTCATCTAGTTCGCTTCAATTATTGAAAATGTATTATATTGTAGTATTAGACTTATTCTTTTTATCTCTTGAAAGAATGCAAGGCTAGCTAGTGAATACATATATGTTATGAATAGTATCTTTCATGGAGGAGTCGTAAAACTTACATTATTGAAAAATATGATCAGAGCAATAAAGAAACGCAGTGGGATTGGAATGCTTTAATAGCATTCCCCATCATGCCATCGAATCCACTTTCTACACACAAATCAATCGCACAATCTGAGGCTAACAAAGAACAACAGCGTTCAAAGAGAGGAGGTGTGAAGTACCCTTTCCCACAACGTCTATTTGATCTACTCCAAGATATCGATGTGAAAAAGCCTGAACTCTCTCACATCATCTCATGGCATCCTAACGGAAAGTACTTTCAACTTCATAACCGCATAGCGTTTGAGAAATTTGTCCAAAAGAAGTACTTTGATCAATCAAAGTATGCATCCTTCCGTCGGGACAATGATGGTCTTTCTACTGATACGTACATCAAGAATCCTGAAACACACAACAAGAAGAAACAAATGGAAAACAAAGATATATCCCCCTCCCCAGGTGCTATTGGTTCATTGTCTCTTTCTACGTTTCCCTCATTACCGTATCCGTCCTCTTTATTGGTAGATATCGATCTATTGGAACCAATTGAGATTCATGAGGGTTCTTTTTTACCTACTAAGGAAGAGATGAGGATGCATGATGGTGATCCTCTTCATAATGTTTGTAACAACAATGAAGCTATGGTGCTATTAGGAGAAATGCTGTCGATCGAGGATCAACAACCAGAACAAAAAGCAGCAACATCAAACAAGAACGTCAATAGTGATCGAGACACCAGTGTTTGCTCTGGAAAATCTAACGAGCAGGAGGACTATGAGTTTCATTTACTGATTGACTATTTGAGTGCAAATGATGAACACATTTCCAAATATCTATTTTCTTGAATAAGAGTACCAATGTTTTTCAAACATCACGCTCAAGAAGAACAAAGAAACAAGAGTAGAAAATAAAATCAAAATAAAAGGAAGATACAAAATTCCACATTCTACAATATTTCTTCTTTGACCTATGTACTACTTTTTTACTCCTTTGTTCATGGTGTTTTTTATTTATATTTTCTTCAAATGTTCTCATAACTCATCTCAAAGAGGAATAAATCACTGAAAAGAAATCTGGAAGTAGATTCCTCCTTTCCAATGAGAAGTTCTCGAACGTCATTTCCAAGGACAAAACCGCAAGACATTCCTTTCGGAAAAAGAAAACAGATGCCGTACCGTCGTACCACGTCATGTTGAAATTATAAGATGGGGCTAAAAAGCTCTTTTCTTCAACAATGACGTACCATTGCAACCATTTACTGTTTCAACGGGCAACAGCTTTCATTTCGTTCGTTTATGAATATTTTTTTTATGAATAGACTACAACAAAGCAAGCAGAAAGCCATTATCAGAAAGCAAAAAAAATACACAAGATCAAACCTCTAGAAAGTATGCCACAAATTGATAGCAAAAGGAAAGAGGCAAAGGAAAAACTGAAAGCCAAGCACCGGATTGTGTTCCTGATTTTTCTATTTGCAGTAAATTTGTGCTTGAGTGGACATTACCTCACTCGTCATGTACAGGAAGATTCTTCCATGGATGTCATATTCTTTGATGAAAAGGATGATATAATGGGCAGTGCTGAGTTAGAAATCGATAGGAAAGACGAAGAACATATAATACGTGACGATGCAGCTTTGGAAAATTTCAGCGAGGACCAAAAAGAAGTAAATTTAGATGAAGTAGAAAGATTTCAATACTCGGACATATGGCTCAAAAGTTCGAAATTCTCAAATATCAATGAAGACTTGGCTACACCTGAATATGTACAAAAATTGATCCTGAATACGTCGCCTATGGATTCTTCAAATGGTAGCCACGATGTCCTAAGTCAATCTTTAGCTTTAGAAGGATCAGCTTTTCGAAATTGGAATATAACTTTGGATCCAAGAATATTAGCACATAGACTGATTTATCTAGCTATTCATGAAAATCAATATGGACCAGCGCGAAATGAAGCATTGTCTCGAAAGAATGGCCATGATTTAGACTTGCTCAAAAAGCACAACATAGGATTATTTGACTATCAATGCGATCCGGATACCAAATATCTCGTTCATGATTATGTGTCTAGAGGGTCAGGTTTTGCACATTCTTTTAAATCGTTTCTGAATCTGTATCTTGCAGCTTTATCCAGTAATAGAGTGTTATTATCGAACAAATCTAAGAGAGGGAACTATCAAGTGGGCTGTTCCAGAGGAGATATGCAATGGTACGTTTTTGAACTACATTGGACCTATGCTATCGCAGATAAATAAAGTTCCTTGTGCTTGTCTCATTTCACTCCATGCCTCTTTATTCTTTCTTCGACTTGACCTCATGTGACTCACATTTTCGACAAATGTAATAGCATATTCTTGCCATTTTCACCATGTGTACTGAGAAAAGATCCAAAGGAAAATGTAACTACCATTGATAATGCCCAGTACAATAGCTTATTGATAAATGGTACAATAGGTCAAGATTATGACGATGAAAAGATCCTTTACCTTCCAGAGAAACAGACAGACTCACCTTATGGTAAAGAGAGTTTACATTTACGCGAGAAACTCATTACAATCATTCAAAAGTTACTACGTTTAGATGATGAGTCAATACAAGCTTCAACATTCCCATGGATGCCATCAAGTGAACTTTTGAACGAGGCTTTCAACTTGATTCGTACTGATGATTACATCATAACGCAATCAGCTTGGGCATACTTGATGAAACCGAACTTGAAAATACAAGCAGAAGTTAACCGAATCATGGATAAAACTCTACCCAAAGATTTCAATCCAGCATCGTCATTTGGTCTTGCAGTAAGAGCATCTGACAAATGTTCTACAGGTGTAAGTGATTCTAGTGTTCATTTTCTCATATGTATGTAATCACATTCACATCTCTCTCTCTCTCTCTTTCCTATCTATAGGAAACGGATTGTCTCTACTTTTGGGCTTACATGGAATTAGTCAGCGAATTGTCTTGGAATAGGACGGTAGCAAGAGTAGAAAAGAAAGGTGACACAATAAGCGCAACAACATCGAATATGTATGACACTATTGTTCTTACGAGTGAAGACAAGGATGTCTTGAATGCAAGATTTAACTATACATCAAATGTATCGTTTCCATTTCGATTTGTAGTGAATGAAGAAGATGTAGCACAAGGCAATGGCGATCCTCGTTCATTCCATGGCGAAATGAATGGAAAGAAATGGAATGCAGATGATGTTTTGATTTCCTCAATAGTAACTATCAAGCTCCAAATGTATCCTGAAACACTTGTGTTGAATGGTTGTTCGAACTTTCACCGGCAAATACTATGGCATTTTCGAATGATGGGCTTTGCTTCGCTTGAAGATGCACACACTCAAACATTACTTCAAGGGACAAATCCAAAGTATAGACCAAGATGCCGAAACTACATCAAACAATTTTAGAAAATAGAGTATTTCTATATGCAATTATGAATTATAAAGAATGAGATCCAGCTTGGAAAGGGACACGGTTTTCAAACCTCGATGGGATGTTTATCTTCTTCTGATTTCTTTTTGAATTCATTTGGATTCGATTCAGTTCTTAATAGTGCTAATTCGTCAGATGGCTCTTCTTTCGAAGACACAGATGGAGATGGCTCGTCTTTAGTAGACATCTTCCCATGAGCTATGATTAGAAACATACAAGCATGCAGAAAGTAAAAGACAGAGCCAGCAATTAAAAATCCACCACTATGATCGACGTCAGCATATGTGTCCGCTATCTCTTTTACTCTGAGAAGTCCAAAGACTAAATAGAGAATTGATCCAAGCCAGGCAAGTAGTGACATGATGACAAGGAAATCACCCTTTGATCTCAAATTGTAAGCAACGCATGCTTGATATAAACTTGTTAAGAAGGCACTGGTAAGCCACACCCTTCCTAGAATACAAAATGAGGCAGATTTTTTCACCAAAACGAAATTAATAATATTTCCACTTACCTTCATAGTACTCGTAAAAGGTATTGTGATCATAATTCTCCACAAGCAATTCTGGCACGGATACAAAAATAAAGAACGGAAACCCTATTAGATAGAAGGTGGCAGCTCGCCTACTATACTCACATAGAGTTGCCTCAGTTACAACGGAGATAAAAAATAGAAATCCGCCAAACCCAATTAGTCCATTTTTCAAATCAAAGCTCGCCTTAGGGTGGTAGCGCAATACTCCCGAAGAGAAAAAGAGAATGCAAAATCCTAATCTTGCACTCACTATGAGAATCAGGAAGCCGTCTACATGGGGTTTACAAAAGTCGATCACAGGACTAAGAGATAGCTCAAATGGATATACATGCGATGACTGTTGATCTTCAACGATTACAGAGTTTTTGTCAGCATCAATATCATGCTTACTAAGCTGCTGGTATGCTGTTGTATTTGACACATTTGTTGGTTCAACTTCACCCGCTGGAGTTATGCCAATTAGCTTTCCATCAATAGAAACTGAATAAAGGATAGCATGGAGAACGTAAAGTAATGCACCTGTTATAATAAAACCAGCACTGCCATTAAGGTAGTCTGATCTATCATCATCATCATCAACGAATGCTCGATATACCTCATTAATTCGAGAAATTCCAAAACCAATGAAAAGAACCGACCCAATGCAAGCGCAAAGGAATGTAGTGATCACAATTAACCCCCCTGCTTTCCAAGTGAAACAAAGGTATCCTTGACATAAAGCAGTCAAGATTCCACCAGCAATCCACATGCCACCTCCAAAATTTGGGAGAATCAGTTCCTTTGTTTTGACGATGATCATTTCTGTCATTGAAGCAATCATCAAGAATAGGTATCCAAACACATGAAACATGGTGCAGTATCCATTCATATTGACTCCAATATACGCTTCTGTTACGATGGAAATAAAAAGCATGATAGTCCCACAAATGAGAAGTCCACCTTTCAAGTCATAGTAACATTCTCTATATTCATGGAACGTATCTGCTGGGTCAATTCTACCTATACTTTGACAGAAATCTTCTACTTGCATTAAAGTTCCGGAGTGATGGTAGACTGCTCCCGAAAGGAAAAGAATTGCAAAGCCAAACTTCGTTACTTTCGTAACATTTAGAAATAGGCACTTCCGCTGCAATTTCAATCGCTCATTATTTTCACTAATATCTGACATGTTCAAGATTGTGTTGATCAAATAATGAAAGGGTACTCACTTCAAGAACAAATGGGGTTCGGATTCAAACTGCTTTTAGAAAAAAGAGAAGCCCAATATTTCAGTTCATTTGATCGTTATACTCCCAACCCAACAGTGATCCTTTTGGCTTCTCATTGAAGCAACTATCTTTGGCTGGGCTTCGCATTTCGGCAATCTTGTTGCCAGCTGTTTTGTAAGACATACCTACCTAGATTGCATGAAGACGAATCTTGTTATCCTATGGAAAAGAAGAATTGAAGAGGGGTTTTTAAAATGGATTAAATCTAATTGCTTCATCAGATATGAGCATTCCCAATCACAACTTATTATCCGCCAGTAGTTTTTGTTTTTCCCTTTAAATTTCTACTGCAGCTTCTAGATCTGTTTCTTTTTCAAGAGGCTCTCTGTTGTATACGTTTGGATTTGCACGAAGATTTGATGATTGCATGTATCTCGGAGTCCTTACTTCTTCCATTACCTTTTTATAATTCGCAAATGGATATAAGATAGCGTGTAGAGTGTAAAATGCAGATCCAGTGATGAGCACTACAACGCAGGCATCATATCTGCTGAGCAAATATTCGGACGATGAGCTTCGAACATCATCATTTGAAAGGACTCCAAAGATCATGAATAGGATAGATCCAATGCAAGCTAAAAGAAACGTGAAAACAGAAAAAAATGCCTTTAGATCTCGAGATGAGATATGCTTGACAAAATGCAGTGATGACTCCTCCAGCGATCCGCAAGTTTCCAATTACATCGGGCTCATCAATGACGAAGAAGTTGAATAAATCATCATTGAGTCCAAGAAGCACATAGATAACTGAAGCTGCCATCAAACAAAGGCATCCCATCAAATGCAAAATAGTAATGTAGCCATTTTTATCTACACCGAACGCCTCCGTTAAAATAGAGATGAATAATAGAATTGTTCCGCAAATAAGTAGCCCACCAATGAAATCAAAATAGCACCATACTGCATCTCTATCATCAACCTGTTCACAAAATTTTACGATGACATCGCTTTGTTCTGAGTGATGAAAGACAGCAGCCGAAAGGAAGAGACCTGCAAAGCCAAGTTTTGTGATTGTTGTCATGAGAAACATGAAAAAGAAGTGCTGACGTTGTTGTTGAGGACCGCTCATGTTTGTACGTCGTAGTGGTAGTAGTAGTTTTCCTGAGGAAATTGTTAGTAGAGTTTTTGTTTTTGTACCCTTTTGAATATATATATATATATATTTATGAGATATATTATACTTGTTGTGTGGATGGTATATAATGGCTTCCCATTTACAAACTCTTGCTTCGCATTCATCTCGGTCAAACTTGGTCGAACATGTGCTAAAAATGGGACTCAACATTCAAAAACTACCTCTTCTTTCATGAGATGTTCCATCTTGTTAATGAGATGTTCTGTCTTGTATTTGTCGCTCCTCGAAAATGAGAAGTTGAGTCTTCTACCATAGCGTCTTTTTGTAAAATGAACATTCTTATATGGAGTGTTTGCTCCTCGAAAGTAAACAGTCTTCTAACATCCTTATTACACTGAACAATCTGGGGCTCTTCACTCTCGTAGGGTTTCTCAACTTCAGATATGGGTAAAATGGGAATACCTATGCTAGTAGATAGGAGAGAATTGTCTTGAACTCTTTGTACTTAGGTAAGAGAAAAGGTTGAAGTCAGGTTGAAGTTGACGTTGCTTATTCTTATTATTTTTCCGATTGATCATCATAATACCATCACAAAGCTCATAGCTAACCTTGCGCTGCCTGATCTGAATCTCCACCACTTTTTAGAACCAACAAAAGTGCTTTCAAACGTGAGTATTCAGGATGATTCTTTCGCAATGATAAGACATTTGGTCGGCAGTATACCATGATTAAGAAAAATCCTTGGCTAGGCTAAAAAACTCGATTCAAAAGTGCTAGGGCAAATGGCTCGTCACTTCGAAAGAATTTCACAATTCTCGTAATTAGACTAAAAATGTAACACATGAAAAATGAACCAATGTATAACAAAGCATGGTCAATCGCTTTCTCTTCGTCACTTCTTGTTGGTGTGTTGCATCTATCATCAGCATTACTTGCATCATGCTCAATAGATGATTTATTTTTGCTTCTTTTACCTGTGTTTCCAAGGAATTGTCTGTTGGATTTAACTTTGACATCACCACTACTTACTTCTTCCTCTGCGGACAATAAGGATGATTCTAACCGGATAGATTTCCGCACCTTGCGGAGATCAAAAGCATAAGGATCTACTTCTGTTCCTGATCTCGAAGTAGCGCCTTTAGGCTTAGCAACAGCTGCTGCTATATGAAGAATCTGTAACTCTTCATCGTTGCTTGAAACGATTTCAGAAATCTTTGAAGTATTCTCTACAATCAACGAAGAAGAAGCTTCATTGTTCTTCTTTGATTTTGTCCGAAGGTTTGAGCTAGAAACTGTGACAGAAGTTTGCTTTTGTTCCTTGGAAAAGAAAGAAATAATAAGTTTGGCCCATTTGATTAACTTTGATTCTTCATCGTCATTAGCAGCACTTAGACGCCATCTATCACTACTCATCTTTTGTTTTATTACTTTGGTAACGATGATAATCATGTTTGTAAGAATCACTATGAAGGCAAGAGCAAAAGGTATCACAGAAAACCATAGAGCGTATTTTCTAGATTTTTTACTTCCGCGCTCGCAGTCTATCTCATCGTTGTGTAGACATTCGCGAGGTGCGGCTGCAATGTAGCATGTTTTTCCAGCGAAATTGAATTCCTCATTGATGAGAAGATAAATTCCTATCGCTATTGGTGTAATGTTTGCAATCAAGTGACACCATGGCTCAACCTTTTTCTTGAAGTTAATTTCAGACATTGAGAATTGGATAAGAGACATGTAGTAGATACTTAGAGTAGTATTGTAAAGTAGTGATCCTATGCCACCAAGGTACATAAAGAAGCTAAACGGAGAATGGTAAGATGGGGAATACTAAAATGGGTACTATTCTTCCGACGAACCCTCACGAAACGCAATTCTACCGGACTAATGACTTACCCTTGTATATCGCAACTGGCAACTGATCCAATAGCGTACATTGCTTGACCTCTAGGCACAGGAAATGTTGATGTACAAAGTGACAAGGAGAAAAGGAAATCATGTATGCAAAACCCAAAAATAGTTTCACATTACTTCTGAAAATGGAGTAAATGAGAGTCCCCGAAGAAGCACAAGACAGAGCTCCTGATAGAACTGGAATGATAGTAATTGCTTTTTGTTGCGAAGCTGAGTACATGCTGATGAGTTTTATATCGATGTCCAATAGTCTTCGAATCGGTATACCTTGTATCTTTGCAGTGCGGGATGGATTCTCTCGTTCCTTCTATTACCAAGGTACGCGGAACACAACCTTTCCGCAGTACTGCCTCTCGTGAAAGCACAAGAAGAGTACACTACGTACATCTTCTTGGGGTTTGAGGCTTGAAGTTTGGCCTTTAAATACGAAACAATGACATTCTGGAAAATTGATGGGACTAAAAGGCTCTTTTAGCGATAAACGGAACATGAACAAACTCTGAATTCTCCATCTACCACAGTATTATTACTATTCATTCCTTTTTTACATTTCGAGGCAAATCTTTATTGTTTGACTTTGTTTACAAATAAGAAAACACTCATCCCGTCAATATCAAGAAAAATGAAAGATGGGCGCCTCTAAAAAGTCCAAGAAGAAGAGTCAAATTATTCTGCTCGCTCTTCTCCTCGTTTTCTTTGCAGTCTTGAATTTATATCTCAGCATCGGTTATACTGATAATCTCCATTTAGATGAGTCCATTGTAGATTCAATTTCAAAGTTCATTTTGGATCCAGATCATCATTCTCAGCAATTAGTATTTAGAGGTGATGGAGATGAAAAAGGAGAAGATGTGTTCATAGAAGAAGCTGAGACAAACTCGGTAGATGGTAGTGCTAGCGAACAAATAGAAAAAGAACAAATAGAAGAAGAAGAAGAAGATATTGCAAATATAGACAGGATAGATGCTGATAACGATGAACAGAATATCGCATCATTCAAGTATTCCGATGACTGGCTGCAGAATGAACGATTTTCGAATATAAACGAAGAGATAGCTACACCGGAATATGTACAGAATCTCATACTTTCTACTTCACCAATAGATACAAAGGGCAGCAAACATATATTAAATCAATCACTAGCTATAGAAGATTCACCATTTATAACTTGGGAAAAGACGGATGCAAGAATATTAGCGCAACGATTGATATATTTGGCATTACATGAACATCAACATGCACCAGCTAGAAAAGAAGCATTGTCGAGACAAAAAGGCTACAATCACGATATACTCACAGCAAATAAAGTTGGAGTATTTGATTATCAATGTGATCCAGAAACAAAGTATCTTGTACATAATCATGGATCACGAGTGACAGGATTTGCATATGCCAATAAAGGATTCTTGAATCTTTTCCTTGCGGCTATATCCAGTGATAGAGTATTATTATCTTATAAACCTCGCAGAGGCAACTGGCTTGTTTCATGTGAACGAAGTGACTTGCAATGTATATTTCTTCCATTTACTCCATGTACCATTACAAAAGACTCTTTGATAGATTCACCGACGAAAAATGTAACAACCATTGACAATGGGCAGTTTCGTACCCTTCTTGCAAACGGAACATTAGGTGAAGAATACGATGATGAAAAGATATTAGTTTTACCAGAAAATCAATCTGCAGCCCAATATGGAAACGAAACACCTCATTTACGTGAAAAGATTATCAGCATCATTTTGAAACTATTTCATCGAGATGACATACACACAACGGGTGAAGCAAGAACAGAATCAACCTTTCCATGGGATTTATCCAATGCTGAATTAGAAGAAGCGTTTGAAATTATCCGCCATGATCCTTTTGTCATTAATCAATCTGCATGGGCGTATCTCATGAGACCCAATTTGAAAAGTCAATCAGAGGTAAAGCGTATGTTGAATAAAGCCATCCCACATGATTTTGATCCATATTCATCCTTTGGTTTGGCAGTCAGAGCATCTGATAAATGTTCCATGGGCGAAGCAGATTGTCTAGATTTTGATCAATACATGCAGTTGGTACAAGAAACATCGTATAATCGTACCATAGCGAGAAATAGTCATGCCACTACAAACATGTATGATACAATCGTTTTGACAAGTGAAGCGAGAGATATTCTTGATGCAAGATTCAATTATACAAAGAATGAGTCCTTTCTGTTTCGCTTTATAGTAAATGAAGAAGATGTGACACAAGGTGTTGGAAATCCAAGACATTTCAAGGGGATAGATCGATTCAATGAAACGAAAAAATGGGGAGCTGATGAGGTATTACTATCTTCCTTAGTGACTGTCAAGATGCAAATGCTTCCTGAAACGCTAGTCATCAATGGGTGTAGTAACTTTCACCGGAATGTGTTGTGGCATTTTCGACGAATGGGCTTTACGAAATTAAAGAATGTGCATACTGAGACGCTTATTATGAATCAAGATCCGAAATATAGAATGACATGTAGAGTTGGTATTTCACAATTTTAAAAGTAGCAGTTGAAGTTATGAATAATTATACCTATGTAGTACATTGGTCTTTATCAGAAAGAAAAGCAGCTATTTCATGTAAAGATGAATTCGAAACAATGACGGGTATGTTTCTAGTCGGTTCAGGTAGGATAACGTAGGTTTGATTTTTTACTACTTCGTGCTCGTACGTACAAATGTCCAGTATATATATAGAAACATAGAGAGCAAAAAGAACATCGACAAGAGAAGATGCTATGTATACAATATATATCAAAACAGTGTCAAGTATCTCTACCATTACAATAACTATGTAAATAAAGTGAATTGCAACATGTAAGTTTTAATTTTGATGGGGAGAAAAGAGAGACATGTCTGATCTACAACCTCAGCCGGCCTGGTGAGCTAAAAGACATGTGTACGTATTGCAACAGAGGATAGATGCAAAAAGATTCTTCACATCGATTTCCAACGAATCTGAGTGAAGATTCTCTCACAAATCTTAATGACCTCAGTTATGTTGCTTACGTCTCATCATTTATCGGCATTTGTAGTTTCCACAGAGTAACGATCCTCCTCTTCACCTTTGCTTACCTTCAGATCTCAGCACTTCATTTTCAGTGCACCAGCATTTGTCTCATTATTAGTGCAGCACAAGAATGCAGTCTCCCATCACATATCTCACTTTGACCTTTGTGGTCGTCTCTCTTCTCTACAAGAAACTTCAAGAATATCTCGACTTCTTTACAAAGTCAAACATCAAATACAAGATTTTAGATTATCTTGCAGATTACATTCACTACGGAGATGATATTGGCATCGATGCTTCTCTTGCCTTAGACTCGCCTTCTCCTGAAATTCTAAGAAAGAGACAACAAGGCCAGGCATACTTGGCTTCCAAATTGGCACCTTCATCCTCAACCAATCCAAATGAACGAGGAAAGACTCTTTCATCTAAACTTGTTGATTGTAGATTTGCACTTGCAAAAGTATGCATGCCACTCATGCGTGAACTTGAATTCCCAGCTCAGAGAAATTTCATTACTGCTGTCAAACATAGATTGCAATCTGCCAAGAAAGGATATGCCAATGGAATGTATCAAGTGGATACAGTTACACAAAAGGATTTGTTCATGGTTGGAAATGATGCAGTTCATACTCTTGGCAATGAAGCATTTCATGCTCCTGTTCAACAAGAGATTAATGAACGTATGTCATTGATGGAAGATAATGGTAAAAATGGTGATGCCATGTTGAGATTTGCTCCTCTTTCTTTGAATCAAGAGTTGGAAAAGAATGTGGAAACTATTTTGAACATGACTGGAATGGATAAGGTGAGTTGAAACAGTAGAACATTAGAATTATTTATACTCAGTATATATCTCATACATATCTTTTCATTACTCTAGGTTCGCTATTCTCTATCTGGTTCTGAAGCAGTGGATGCTGCACTGAAAGATGTGAAAGCATCTTGTCGTGGAAAGAACATCGTTGTCCGTTTCTCTTCTGCATATCACGGTCATGTCTCAGGTGTGGATGTACTCAATTGCAAAAAACATATTTTTCTCAAGGAATGTTCTCAAGAATCCATTGTAAGTACCATCCAATTTGTATAGCTTGAAAGAACTCTATTCCTGTTTCATTCATCATTTGAACTTCTGTTTCTTATCTAATCACTTGCTTGCACGAAGGAATTTATTGAGAAATATCATTATCGTATAGCTGCAGTCATTATCAACCCAATGCAGCACTTTACTGGAGTCAATAAAGCTAGTCCTCCTGGCGAGAAGCTCACTTTGACTTCTAGAATTCGTTCGGCTGTGAATAAGGATCAGTATGCTCAATGGCTACATGATTTGCAAGATCGTTGCAATTATTGTACTAAATACTTGTCCAGAGTTGCATTCATTATGGATGATATTTATTTTGCGTTCCGTACTCCTCAACTTTTTAGTAAAGATTACTTTACCCATCCTAAAACTGGAGAATCCTTGAAGCCAAATGTTATGATTCTAGGAAAGGGTGTCGCAGCTGGTTATCCTTTGAGTATGGTGCTTGGTCAGCATGGATACCTCAATACGTATGATAAAAAGTTTCTACTCCAAGTCAACAAGACTGTAGGCACTTTATCTGCGTATCATGGAGGAATCGTTGCTTCGAACGTGTTTCTTGAAGCTATTCAAGGCAAACTTTCTTCCATCCAAGTGGAGCCAAAAATCCAGTTGGAAGATATGGTCAAAAAGTTTGATGCATTTGCCAAGAGCCTTAATGCGAAATTAAATGCTGCCAACCTTCCCCTACGTATCCGAAACTTTAGCAATACCTCTTCCATTGACTTTTTGTCGAGGAGTTTGTATAATAGTAGATACCCTCAATATCTTGTAAGTATTGCTTTTATGGAACTGTTTTGTCCCTATTCATGGATATCGAACTCACCTTTTCTCATGATACAGATGGCTGAGGGGATCTACCTAGGTAACTATTCCACTGGAAAGTTCAACTTTTCCAATGAATGTACTGAAGAGGATCTAGATGTTCTTGGAGACAAATTTGTTTCAGCTGGACTCAAGATGAGAGACCATGGATTTTTCGAGCCTACATCTAGTTCTGCCAAGAGAAAACTCATCATCAACGTTGCATCCAGATTCAGTTATGAAATTCTTCGTCAATACTACAACAAGATTATGGAAGATAAACACATTGACATTGAGGTTTCTCACAACCATCCAGTCAATAAATGTGGGCACTTTTGGTCAAGTCTTTTGATGATAATTTATGCATATCCAAATCTCTTTTACTATGGAGAAGCTGTCAAGGGATGCACTTGGTTCTTTATCACTCATGTTATTCGTCAAAGTGGCCACTTCTTTTATGAGAAACAAGACAAGGATATCGAAAAGAGGAAGTTTGGACACAAGGATAAATCCAAAAAGGTGGCTGCTGCTTCTCTCTTTGGAGCAGCATTGCTCTACAAATATCGTATGGAAGTCTATGACTACTTGGCAACTACTCCATACGGATCCTTTATTCCAAATTTGAATACAGAGCAGTATGTGGTTCTTGTATGTCTCTTCACAGTTGTACCTCACTATGTCGAAATCACGTACCAATATGGCTTCTTGCGAGGACTATCTTGGGCACTCAAGATCCTCACTGATCCATTCACTGATTTACTAGATTTCTACACCCACATTTTCATTCATCCAAAGCACTTTTTAGATCTCAAGAATCAAAGCGCTATTTATAGCCTTGATATTAACACCAAGGCTATCACTATTAAGAAAAAGATCCAGTAGACGCAAGTGTAGCTATAAATTTATAAAACATTTTTTATGCAATCACTGTTTGGCATTGATCTCTAATTATTCGAGCTATAAAATTGATATCCGATGTTCAAAAACTCAATGCTCTTCTACTCCTTTTACAAATGTATCTTCTATGGAACAAAGGTGTTTTTTATTACTTATATACATTATTACTCATACTGACTTTAGAGTATCCGGTCCCAAAATCTGTTGCACAATGTTCCTTCCTCTTGTATGTTCTAAAAATTTCATGGAACAAAGATACCAAAAGGTTTCCAAAAGAGGAAAGGTGAAATCGTTCACATCGAAACAAAGGTAAATCCCCCATATAGTAAAGACCACTCCCCAATATTGAGGATCACTGATCCAACTGACATTATAAGGAAAGCACGAGACTCTCTTGACTTTGTATCCAAATTCATATCCATAATAAACTCCAATGCCTCCGAGAGCCTTGAACACGGCAACGTTTAATCCTTGTCCCATGACAATTAATGCGAGCCCTAGCAACAGTTGAAGTGGATCTACATTCAAAGGCGATGAAATGGAGCTTCGAAAAAACAAATCATAGATGCAGACTCCAAATTGAAAGACTTTGATATATGTTCCTAGAGTCATTGCATTTTTCCAATAGAGTGATTCATTCTGGATTTGCTTTCCAAATGATCCCTTTCGGACGTGATATTTGAAACTGTTTGGGTAGATGAACCTGAAGAAGAAGTTATAAGTAAGAAAACTATAGGCAAGACCAATGACAACACTTCAAGAAATTAAAAGTTGTATCGTACCAAGTTGCATATAAAATTCTTTCAATACCAAGAAGAAAGAAGGCATTTGCAGCAAATTGCATTTCTGTTGGAAGGATGGAGATCATTCTTTTATATTCGTTGCCTTTAGTTAAGGAGTATCTGGGGTTGGAGCAAATTAAAAATGAGATGGCTTAGGTGCGTTCTCAGGTTCAAGATGTTTGTTGGAAGTTTTATTAGATCTTTGGTAGTACAGCAAGTGTGCGAGAGGTGAATAAAGATTCGGTGCAGATTCTTTTGGAAAAAAGATGAAGTGAAGATTCTGGAGATTCTTCATTCCCACTCAAGATGGGACTTAAAAGACCCGACGGTTAATGAGACGAGTATCAAGAATAAGAATGATACCAACGTAACTCTGTTAACCATAAAAGATGTATTTTGAATACAATACTCAGAGTAAGAGCAGTGTCTAACGACTCAGTCTTCGTCTAGAATTTGAATTGATGCATCACTGCCTACGTCTTCGAGACACATAACTCAAAATGGATTTGTAGGAGAATTTGCGCGAGTTCACCTTACCTCAAAAAACTATGTATAAATATATTTATTGCTTTATAATCAATGAATATGAATAAGTTTTAATCTCTGGATACTATCTCCGATGACACTAACTGCTGTGAATCGACATCACTTTCTTCAACAACCATATCCAAGTCATTATGATGAATACAACCAATGACATCCTGTGGTTCTTGAGCGCTTGGTCCCTCACTGCCAACGATATGATGCCAATCTTGGGATGAGTTGAAAGCTGCATTATCTCTCGACAACTGTTTCGAACTATCAATATACATGCATTCATTTGAAACACCGCATAATTCTTCAGGAGGGTTTGCCACTCCAAACTTGACACTTGTCGGATATTTCACTTTGGCCATTTTTGCAATCTGTATTTGTTCTTTTACAGCTTCACCTCCATTCTTGATGACGAGGTAGTAAGCCTTGATCCATGAACTACCTCTTCGGATTCTAGTGATTCGAGCAGCTGGTCGCAAGTAAATGAGTATGTTGAAAAGACCTTGAAGAGGAAATAAAAATTGCGCAAAGCCATAGTGTACTTGATGAGGAACTTTCCCGCTAAGAACTATTGCAACTCCTGAGATGAAAAGTAGGTGAACAAGGAACAATGAGGAACTGTACAACAGCAGCTGAGCCATCATTTCTTGTCTATATGCTACAGCTATGTTAGTTGTAGTCTCGTCTGAAAAACGACGACGAAGAGAAGTTGATGCAACTACAGTCACAGCTGCATCACCTGGTGTTTCAAGGCACGGGGATTTCGGTACTTCGGTATTTTGTGAGAGTTGTTGCTTTTCGAGTGACTCTACTTGTTCTTTCTCTACCGAAACATGTTCTTTCCCATCTAAAATTGCTTCAGTATCGTTGACTTCATAATCATGAGTCTTAGTTGAAAAGATCTTTTCCTTTGCAACGATTCTCCACAACAAAATGGAGAGTATAAGCACGGCTATAATCAAAGATGCGGCTGGAATAATCATGCTATTCAAAAGCGATAGAATGACCACGGTATCTGGATCCGGACTTGAATTGCATTCCCCAAATATGTCAGGACGCTGCCGGCAACCTGTGGGTAGCACAGCATAAGTACAGAATGATCCAGTGGCACTACTGTTCATCGTATTCGACGCAAGAGCATACACATTCACTATCAGAAGAAAAGAGATGATACCAATGTGCAGCCAACGCTCAATTTTATATGCAAAAGCTCCGTTGCTCATTTTCTTGTAAAGCTTGCAGTAGTAATAGATGGACAAACAACATGAATACATGGGAGCAGCACTTCCTCCTGTAGTAAAGAGGAAGCCAACAAAACGACATGAATGTTTGTTGCCAACAGCCCAATAAGCCCACGGAACCGCATTAGAAACATTCAGGAAAGGTCCCAGAAATATACTCAAAGATTGCAAGATATCCGACGCACTAATACTAAATATCAAGCGTCTATAGGGAGTCTGAAGTCCATCCTTCTTGCTTTTGATCATGTATACAAGAGCGCTAGAGCAAATAAAAGACACTGTTCCGGCAGATATTTGGAGAGAAGTATTGGTTTTCCAAATGTCACGAGAAGCCATGATTTCTTTTTTTATTCAATTCAACTTCTCGCTTCTAAATTTGTTATCTTTTCATCAACAGCTGTTAATTCTAGAGGTTCTTCATTCACAGTCACCAGCTTCATACAAACAGTCTCGACAAAGATCAATTGCTGTTGTAGTACGTGTAGTGATAACCATGGTACGTATTGTGTAGATTCTACCCCGTGCACAAATTGGGGGGTGAATTTTCATCTTTTTGGAAGAGGGGAGGGGCTTAAGTAAAAAGGAGTTTCTGCGACATTTTATATTTTCACAGTAGTGTACGTACATTAGATACTGCTGCTCTCTGCTGCTGCTCTTCCTCCACATCTCCAACGCCAAACCAACAACATCGCAAACTAATACCACAATAGAGTGAATACAAAGGCTCTGTACATAACAAAGAAATGATATTGAAACAAATCTTTTACATCAATAAACAATTATTAGTCCCTTTGTATAGTGCATCGAATGCTGTTGCTTGTAAAGTGTTGTGAATTGATTTCTATCGATTTGAAAGTGTTGTGTGTTTCCCACCTTTTAAGTCTTGACTTCCTCTACTATAGCATCTCTTTTCCACGGTAGAATAGTATTCTGCCTTCGCATTCTATTCAAGTGGTACTATGAGTATATTCTTGGACAATTAGAATACTATTCTACTCATAAGAATTAGGTCTACTCTATGCATTTCATGCAAATTGGAGGTGAATTGGGTTTTTGTTAGCGTTGCTGTCGTGTGAACTTCCGGGTCTTTTCTCTTAGTTAAATTAGTTGAAGAAAATCTGCAAAGTCGAAATAACAGTGATTTAGCTTAAAAAGGTGTAATTCCCCCAGATGAAATTTTACCCCCCAATTTGTGCACGGGGTAGATTCTGACGTAGCCATCAAAGAATAACTTGTCATGTTGGTATTTATGAACAGCCCATTTGAAAAGTGGGAAGAGAAGGAATAATGAGAAAACCTTAGATGTGTACGTACTTAGATTATGTACTCGAAGAACTCAGTTCTTTCCAAAAGTGGGAATGGTTGAAGTTGGGTCATAAAAGTCATTTGGAAATGTATTCCTTTTTTATGTGTGCAAAAGTGCAACACGCTTTCCTTTTATCACATAAAACAACCCAGTGATAAAATGAATGTACCCAAAGATACAAAACCTAAAGGTAGAGGAGGTGTGAAATATCCATTTCCAGAAAGATTATTTGATCTACTCGAAGATATTGATACATATAAGAAACCACATCTCGCATCTATCCTATCTTGGGATCCAAATGGAAGAAACTTCACCATTCATGATCGACTTGCCTTTCAAAGATCAATTCAAAACAAATACTTCAACCAGTCCAAGTTTGCATCCTTCCGAAGACAGCTCAACCTCTGGGGCTTTGAAAGAGTACTATGCGATGGACAGGGAAAGGGAACAAGATGGACTGACCAGAACTCTGGCTCTTATTCCCATCCTTTGTTTCAACGCCATGATAGGAGCTTGTGTTCTACCATGACAAGGAGTAAACTAAAGAAGGAGGAGGCTGATACAATGCAGATATCTTCTCAGAAGGAAAAATCAGATGCATCGTTCCAGTCAAAAAGAACAAATGATTTCAACTTGCCCAACTTCCCTTTGCTTTTTCAAGAAGAGCAGAAACAAGCTCTGCTCCCACAGCAAACAGCTCCGAGAGAAAGGAGCATAAGTAACTCACAATTCTACGGTGATCAGGAAAATTCTTTGTTGCTATTTCAAGATTTCAATATGAAGCTCAGACAAGATGACGATGAACAAAATGAGAAGAAGTCTTCTTGTAGTAACGATGATGGAGGAGAACCTTTACCATTTGACCCTTTTGATTCTTTTGAAAATAAAGTACAAGTCAACAGCGCCGAAGAAGAATGCGGAGGAAATGATCAGAGCTTCAAAAAACTACTTGACTTTTTAAGTGATTGTGATGAGAATATTTATAAGTTTTTGCTTGGAGATCACCATCAAGAAGAATAGTAGGGTTCTGATTTCTTGACGTGATATACTACCAAAAGTTCGAAAAATCGATACCATCAGGCTTACACATCTCTACGAAATGTATGCAAATTAAATATTGTTAGATTTTGTACAGAGATCATATCTAGACAACAAGCAAATAAAGTATGGTAGCACATTTTAGAATTGCAATAGTGACAACAAAGTAGCCGATTTGTTCGGTCCTGGGAAAGCTTGATGTTATGAATGTGGCGTGGGATAAGTGCATACTGTATGTAAGTTTCTCGGAAGCTTCCAGATGAAAATTCTCATATCGAGAATTAGGAGAACAAAAATGGGAATGATGACATGACGAAGAAACAAATTGCGCAATTTGCAGCTAGCTATGTATTTAACCTTTTGGCTAGTCATAGCCGAAGGTAAAAAACTAACGGACAGTGATGATTCCACATTCTATGGATTAAAGCCATGGGCCATTACTTAGTCTAGTAGTTGTCATCAAAAGGAATAAGTATGAAGAAATTGATGAAAGATATATTAAGAAAGAATCCTTGAAGAAAAAGAGATGATTCGTTGTTTGTGAAGATTCTTTAGATTCCCGCTAAAGATGGGACTCAAAGATCTGATTTTTGGCCACAGATGCTAGCTAGACTACTATCACAAGATAACCTCTGTCGCCTTTTATTGAAAGGAATAAACAAAAATTCTATATCTATCAACATGTGGCTCTTTCAACTTGGAGACTACCTCGCTCTTTTGCTTTTGAAATGCTTGCCAAAACGCATCTCGACACGTATTCAAGAAAATGCATCAACTTACAAAGTATACAATCTATCAACTAAGCAATACAAGACGAAACCACGCATGACTTTTTTTGAGGCAGTGTTTGCTACAATTCTTTTTGATCTCGCTTTGTTTGGTACCTCGAACCCAATCATCAATTTCATCATTGCATTCTTTACACATCTGCAAAATTCATGGGATAAACCATTCAAGTCGAAACAGGAGGCTAATCTACAAATTACAGAATTTTGCAATAGACTCCGTATACAATCTACTCCATGGATATGGGAGAAGCCAATGGAAGAGTATATTTCCCTCAATGATTTTTTCTCTCGAACTTATCTTCCAGAAATTTTTCCATTGTTGGGAAAGGCAGATATGGTCTCACCTGCAAGTTGTACGATGAGAAGATACAATCATGACTCTAATTTACAACAAATTTTAATCAAGGGATGCGATTATCGTATTGAAGATATTGGACTTCCTCATGATGATTTGAAACTCTTTAAAGAAAATCCTGTACTCATTGGATATCTATCGCCAACAGACTATCATCGTGTTCACAGTCCAATAGCTGGAAAAATTACTCATTTATCATTGGAAGGTGCAGATCGGAAATCGGCATCGGTCAAATTCTTTGATGGTAAATTTAACCTTTTGAATGAGAATAAAAGACTAGTAATTGTGATTGAAACAAATGAGGTCAAAGTTTCTGTGGTGGTTATAGGAGGAATTGGTGTAGATACGATTGCTTACAATCCAAATATACTTGGTCAACATATTGATAAGGGACAGGAACTCTCAGCATTTCGTGCAGGTGGTTCAGCAATTGCAGTTTTCACTACGGCTAAACTAGAATTTGAAGAGGACTTTGAGAAAGCATCGGAAAATTATTCATACGTCGAGGTTCATGTCGGAGAATCGCTAGCTAACTTCTCAAAATAAGTGAATTTGTAGTGTAGTCAAATCTTACATCACTTAGACCTTCTATAGATCCTACTCCATATTTAACTCGTTGATCTTATTTTATTTGAGATACGAAGAGGTACAGTCGAGAAGTAAACTCATAAGTATTTCAATCACATGCAATTAACTTAACTATTCTAGATTATAGGCCATATTTAGCTCTTTGATCTTATTTGAAATGCGGCGAGGTACAGTTGAAAAGTAAACTCGTACAGACCCTCCAAACAAAGTCCTAATACAAGCCATGTAAAATATAAATAGGGAACAAAAGATGGTAACTGGATACCAAATCAATAAACTCAACGCAATAGTGGAAAATCGAACAGGTCGACGTCCTTCCTGTGCAAGTTCATATTCTTGAGCAAGTTCTTGACAAGCTTGTGGCCATGAACGCAATTTCTCAAGGTCAGGAATACCAACTGGATTCTTTTCATGATGTCTTTCTAATTGAAGCAGAATAGACTTTGCCATTGTCTGTCTATCCAATGGAGTCCAAAACGCATCGTCTGGCACCACATTGTTATAAGCCTCCTCGAATACAGGTACTCTAGGAAGAGCAACACGAACTTGACTTGCCAATGCCTCATTAACAGTTTGACCAAAAGTTTCTGTGAGAGATGGACATACAAAGCAATCCGCTACTGTGTAAGCTGCATGAAGAGCTTCACCCTTTTGATACCTATGACAGATTGAAATTTGAGCAAAAATTGTGTGTAAAAGATGCATGGGAGAGAACCATAGATATAACTTACCCCAAGAATTTCACTGGAACTTGAAGCTGTTCAGCAAGTAACTCAAGAGTTGAACGATATGGGCCATCACCTACAAGCCATAACGCTATGCCTTTCATGAGTGGTAAACATTTGATGAGTTCATCTACTCCCTTTTCCGGAGAAAGTCTTCCTACACAGACAAGGAGTGACTTGCAATCATTCTCTTGAAGATACTTTTTCTTTTCATTTTCCCACATGAGTCCATAACTAGATTGTTTGTTGCATGGAGAGAAACTTCCCTTCTCAATACCAGTGAAACAAACTCCGTTTCGGCCTTGCCAAAGATTGACAACTTCGGGATCTGCAGACTTGGTAGGAGTAAGAATTCTATCACTGATACATGGTAGTATAGCAAAGAGGCCCTTGAAGAGAATGAGACGAGTCAACCAGCGAAGGAAATCGTGTCCTTTACAGAAATGGTCCACATAGTCCACCCTAAAAAAAGATGTATAAGAATCTTGATGTTGAAAAGAATTGCTAGCCTATGAATTCAATACTTACATGTTGCAATGCCAGCTAATGACTAGAGTAGGTGAAGACTCGCCTCTTAGACATCTGAGAGCCTTGAAAGCAGCAAGTAGCCACATACCACTCATATTCAAAGGCATGACGGCATGAACTGTATCATATTTGGTGTTGAGCAATTGATAGAAATATGTAGGAAGGATAATCATCATTCGAGCTGTAAAATTGTATGGATTTACGTGAGGTATACATTTGTCGAGACCAGATTCTGGATGAAGAAAGTCAACATCGTATCCAAGATCTACAAGACCTTGATGGTAATGACCAATTCTTCGAGCGATTCCGTTGACTTGAGGAGGAACGTTTTCAGATATCAAAAGAATCTTTTTTGGAGCTGGTTTTCTTGGTGAATCGTGACTCCTCCTGTTGACTGATTGTAGATATTGCGGCTGGCACATGATGTTTGAATATAGTTGAATTGAAGAATTGATGCGATTCTGGAATGGAATGTTACAGTTTATGTTCCATCCGTCATTTGTGTAATTCAACTATTATTCATCGTCACCAGTATTTCTTCACCATTCCTTACAGAAAGGATTCATTGTAGAATCTCAGATGCCAACCGTTAGAGAGGCCGTTATCAACTCTCGAAAGCGTTCCTTACTGTTCCTAGAGATGCATAAGATTCATCTATACGAGTAGTACATACGTACGTCAGCATGATAAACGAATGAATCCTTTTTCTTCACATTTTTACACGGATCTTATTTCATTCACTATTAGTTTTCTAAATCAATACGAGTACACAAATGGAAATGTATGAATCCATCTTTCAGAATCATATAAAAAAGGAGGAATTCAAAAGTTTTCCTCAAACTGTCAATGGACCTTTGAATCCTCCTCCTTTCTCATTGGCAACCCTGGACAAGAGATCTATTATTAGAAAGCAAGTAATGACTTCTCAGGTGTATGCTGGTACTAGTACAAAAGACACACCTTCTTTGTCTCATGTCTATGCAGACAATTCTTCTATTATCAGCGCGGAAGATACGGAAATTGCAGCTTTGTTGACTTCTCTCAAGAAATCAGATTCTAAATTTAGGTAATTGTAAATTGTTTACTATTGCTTTAAAAGAGACTTGAAGCAAGAAATTTATAACAAGCCAACATAATGTGTAATGTATACTATATTAATAATTAAAGACCAAACTACGGCTACTTCTTACTACAAAGAAAGCTAGAAATCTACTAAATAAGAAATCTGCTATCTAGACAATATTGTATTTCGATACATCACAGACACAACTATCATCGCAAGTCACAGTGACTCGAAACTTTCCTTTGTAATCTGGATTTATAGATCCATCATTCAAATGTGTATCAATCTGTCCATTCTTGGGATGACTGTATTCGCCCAAAGTTTGACCATTGACTGAAACAAACAACGCACCTTGAATTCTATGATCTCTATCATAATACTTTTCAAGATCTGAAAAATGATGAACTACATCCAAATAAATTGTAGATCCATAGGCATTCGTAACATCCACCGTCTCTCCGTGGTTATAGTTGTAATAATCTGTATTTTGTGGATTCCATACTGCCGCGTTTCCTAGATGAGTGCATCCCCAGCTCGTTTCTCCTAGTGTTGACTGATCACATACTTCGAATTGATTTGCCATTGTTGCAGATACATCATCTCTATGATATCCATTATCGGAAACATCTTCATATCGAAATTCTGCTTGAAGAGAACAAGTATCAATTCTTTCCACTACACAATTGCAAAAAGCATCACATGAAGTTTTAATTTTGAGATCCTTTTCGTCACTTGCGTCATGTGTAAAGGCTGCAATCGTTTTGGAATTGGAAGCAATGGACAGAGTCGCAGGAGGCGGAGTTCCATCACTATCAACATGTTGTACTTTGAATTCAAAAATTCCATTACCTCCATTGATAATTTGAATAGATTCACTACTGCGAACATTACCACTTCCATCACTTGTCTTGAGAATTGCAGCATCACCTTGATGAAGGCATCCCCAAGATGTGATACCTGCATTACATACTTCACTCGAACCAGATTTACTAGTTGACAAACTTGCACTATGAGAACCAACAGCTAATTCGTCCAAAGAAGGAAAACTCAATTCGGCATCTACGATACAAACTTGCTGCGGACTGACAGTCGGTGCAATCGTCATACTCGCATATCCACACATACCACATGAAAGAGGACAACGCCATCTTGCATCTGTATCACTGCAACGTTTTTCAGGTCTCTTGGCGACTCGTTTGCAAGTGAGTGTGCCCTTGATGACGGAATTGAATTTATTCACATCGTCTTTGCATTCACAGCTGCCGCATACAAGTGGACATTTGTTTTTGAATTTCTTGTGTTGATAGCAGAGTGCTTGATTGTTTTGCACTTCTTGACATGAATACTTGACTCCGTTGACTTTGAAGCGAGCTCTTTTATTGTAGCATTCCGTTTCTTCTTGTGCAGATGTTAGTAAGTCTTGGGATGAGAGGAAGAGGAGGGCTAATGTCGTTATTTTCTTTGATATTATCATGTTGTTGTAGTAAGAGTATATGTTATATTGTGGTGCTATCGATATAATAACTAATGAAGGTGATGGTGTTGCTAATGAGAGCAAGATCCGTTGAATGCGTGAGAGGTGCGAACTAAAATGTGAGCAGAGTTTTAGGCTTTTCTTTTTGTCCGAGATAAGACAAACTTAGAAATATTTTGTCTCCAATTTAATACTAAAATCATACTAATTTCGCTATGAATCTTCTCGAAAAAGGCCGTTTTGCTTCATTTTTGTTCCTTCGATCTCAACATTATTCACAGAGCAAAAGAAATTACATATGGGACGAGTGGTACCATGAAACTAAACTCTGCTTTCATGTCTATTCATTTCAGCTCATAATTTCAACAATCAGAGAAAGATCTGATAGAACCAAAAACTATCTAACATGAAAGGCCGTGATAAATTCGCAGTGACTACTCTCGTGATTCTGCACGTATGCATCTGGACATCATCCATTCTTCGTAATTTTGGAATTCATTATTGGAATAAACAACATGCACTTCAAGTAGTACATGAAGCAGCGAATGATGGGGTAGTAGGCGATAGTACATATCTGATACAAGTCTCAGAATCCTATTTGACCAAAAGATATGTGTACTTCTTGCCGCATGTCACATGTGCAATCATTTGGTGGAATTTATACTTTTTGCAATTGATTCCCAAAGTTCGTCATGCTTTTAAAAAGGCTTTGCATCGTAGATTAGGTCGAGTACTCATGGTTTCTGTTTTCATTCAAATCATCACGGGAGCTGGGTTGGCCTTGACTTCCGATTCAAAGGTGATTACCATGATTAGTGTATGGTTTGCGGTTGCAGTTACTTATTGCCTGTATTATGCTTGGAAATTTGCCATTCAGCGTGATATTCCAAGGCATAAATTTTGGGTATTGAGAATGGTGGGTTATTTGCAGGGTATTAGCTTTCAACGCTTTTGGTTGATTGTGATTATTTCAAGTTATGAATTGGGCTGGAGAGGCTTATATCCTACAATGGAAGCTGGATCAACGGTGGAAGCATGCAATGCTGTTGTCAAGGATATGTTTGATCATTCCTTCATTTTGAGTATCTTGACTTCCGTATACTTGACAGAATGGTATCTTTCAGAAGAATTTGGAATGACTTTGTCGAGCAAAGATGATGCTGAACCTATTGAGGCCCATGAACCATTGGGAGATGAATTGCATAATGAAGAATCTCGCCTTATTGTAAATTGAAGTTCTGTTATATTAAAATAAAAAATGTAGCTTACTTTTAAAATTAACTTGATTCTTTACGATCAATGGTAGAGTCATTAAGTAAAACAGTCATTGCATTGAGTAAAATTGACTGTGTATACAGTGTTTGTGTAAAATCTGGCAGTTGATGGGAAGATGATGGATTTTGAGGAGTCATTGTCGACATTGAAGAACCGAGAACCATGCTTGGATTTGCATTGAATGAGGACTGATGCATGTTCGCTTGGCTGTTGAATAAAGATGAAAGGGGCAACAGATTAGAGGACCTCGATTCATAGTTTACTTCTCCAAAGTTGATTTCTTCGAGATTTAAAAGGTTTGAATTACTGTTGCGTCGTGATTGCAGACCTGGTGGTGGAGCAGAGGTCATTACAGAAGTCATTGGTACTTCATTCTGGCGTACAATAGCAGCAGCATCTTCGAAAGATGCACCATTACCTGAATCACTAACCAAAGAAGCTCTCTTTTCAAAAGAATAACCTTGAGGCTCTTGATAAGCATTCATTTCTCTTTGCGTAGGTATACCTTTCTTTATGAAAGGATTTGCATACTTGAGTGTTTTACTGTAGCTGAGTATGGAACATTTCTCCCAATCCTTTTCGATAAACATTTCATCTGTATGGTGATAAGTAAATGATCGTCGACCTTGATAACTATTTCCTTTACAGTTCCTTGTCTTTACAAATCCCCATCGGTAGAGTTGTCTCTGAAAGCTTTCGTATTTTGCTTCTTTGAAAAATGCAGGCATGACTTCACCAGCAAACATGTCGATATCATGAATAGTAAAAGCATGCCCAAGGACAGTGGTCTTTCGATTCTTTGGATCGATGCTGTAATTCCATGAAATGTATTGAGAATACTTGTCACAGTGTTCTAGAACATACATGAGCTACGATAACAAACGAGATGTTAGTTTGAATTTGCTTGAAAAGGGGAACTCCTCTCTGCCCAAAGCTCACCAAAATATCACTTTTTCCTTGTTATTGTTCACCATGTGCGTGTTTCTCACTCACCTTCATTGGAAATTTGATAGCTTTTCCTTTGCGTTTGATATGCTTTCCTTCATTATTGAAGAAGTGCATCATTTTTTTAGTCTCGACGGTATTCATGGTTCTTGCTTGCTTGAAACTGATGGTTTTGTAATGTTGTGTACTTGTAAATGGCTCTTGCAACAAACAACGGTTTCTTGGTATTTTGTGGAAGTTTGTGATCCTCTTTTTTCTTCTTCTCTTCTTCGGTAGATGATAGCAAATTCTAATTTGCCTAGCTTCCCATGGCAAACAGCGTCAGATACAACTGATACCCTATTCAAGTATATCCGTTTGCTGAGGTTGGCGAAGATATTTTTATCGTAGAAATGACGTGGATACTTGAAAGAATGTATGCAGGTATTAAATCACGAAGCTAGCTCCACCTTATCCTTCGGAGACATGGCGGTCATGGTTGGTCGATATTTCTTTACTTAAAGGCCGCTCGATAAAAGGAGAGCAAAGGAAGAAGGAAAAGCAAAGTGATGACGATGACCGATAACAAGCCAGGCAATAAGTGAAATAAAAATACGAGTATGGTAGATGATATTTAAAAAGCAATGTGGAATGTGGAATGTGGGACGATGACTGATGAATACTTATAGGCATTCAGAAGAGTCACTTTGAATTTTCAACTGCTAGTTGTTTTGAGAATGACGATTGAGCGAAAAGAATTTCCTTCCAAAATGAGTAAAACAGTTTCTGCCGGGGACCGCTGCAATGTTCTATTATATCGCTCTAATGCTGCTACAACTCGCTTCTATGGGCTGGCTACGGTCATTTGAAAATCTTTTTTTTTAAGATGACTTGTCAACATGCGAAGGTCATGATGTACACCACATTTTCAATTTTCTTTTGCGACGATGATCATTTTAGTGAGGCTCTACTGTAGTATTCTTCGTTCTCGCTAACAATTTTCCTTTTTTGTTCACATGGAAGCAGCATCTACTGGCTGTTGCACCTGTACTATTGTAAGCCCAAAACCTCCAATAATCCGTACATCAAGTAGCAGTGAGGAGGCTAACGAAGCAAAGCAGAGGTATTGTAAATGGCCTATCTTTTCAAGTCGCTGGCGAGGACATCGCTCCTTTAGCTACAAGATACATCCAATACACACAGAAAGAAAATAATGTAGTTTTATTTATTTAAGCAATGATTTCTCCCATGAGCTCGAGAACAAGTCTGTTGATCATTTTCTGCTCTTTGATTTGAGAGAAAGGATTTTCTTGTAAATATTGAGAAGGAGTAATTCCGATTTTGTTTTCTAAAGTGAAACTTTGAAGACCTCGTTCCATTAATATTGCGTAGATTGCTTCTTCCGATGGATTATAGGAGGCACATTCACGATGGAGATCAAATTCATTGCCCATGTTTTCATCCTTGATCCATTGTTTGACTTTATCATAGTTCCTATAATCAGCAAGTAATTCATTTTGTCTTTCACATGGACATGCTTCATCCAATGGCGTATCTCGAATCACTTGTAAACCAGGTTTTGTGTTTTGAGAAACACTCAAGATGGTCAACTTTTCACAACGATAAAATGCTTCTTCGCCAACATCTCTAGACGATGGTGGGATAAAGATTGACGTCGTGACCAACATTCATAGAGAGCCCACTTTCCAATGTATTCAAGATTTCGTGAGAATGTTATAAACTGCCTGTAGTTTGTCACAAGAACAATCAAATGCAGCCTGTTCAATCCTCTTGACACTATCACTTATTAAAACATTTCCCTATTGTAAAAGAAAGTTTTCTTTCCTTTGTACATTCGCACGCCGGGAATAAACCGCCGCCATTCTTCTGTTGTACTCTCATAGTTGATTAAATTCTATTTATGAAATAAATAGCTTTGAAAGCATTGACAGGAGGGTTCGGGTTCTCATATTTCAACTGTAAATTAACGCTCATATCTTTTTCGGTTCTTTGACAACAACTTCAACTGTGGAATTACTTTATTACTTTGCACCATCAAATCTGTGTCTTGATAATAGAAACAATAGAATCAAATCTTCTTATTTACGCATAACTTCCCAAGAGACCTATTAAAGCGGATACAATGGATAAGCATAACAGCCCAAATGAAGCGCCTGTACGAAAAAAGTCGAGAGTAGAAGAAGTAAAAGAATATGTCACTATTGAACGCACAGATGCGTTGACACAAAAGATTCAAGATCTTGCAAACGAATTTCCTGAAATGAAATACGTACTTGATCTATCAGATTTACAAATGACTGTTGGGTCTGCTGTAGTCAAGTATCAGCAGGAAGTTGAAGTAGACAAGAAAAGACAGGAAAATGAAACTAACTCACCAATCTATGTGTTACCTGATGAAATGATTGCGAATTGCTTCTCATATGTCAAAGGAAGCTTTTTATTAGTTGCTCCAGTGTCAATAAAATTCTGCAATGTATACAAGGCTATGCTGAAAGATATCGACAAGAAAATCGGTAAAACTACAAATGAGGTAGATGCTATAGATGATCACTACACCATTAATCAGTATTACACTATAAAAGACAGGTTTCCTGTGCCAGAGAAGGATAGCAAAAACAAATTGCATAAAACTACCTATGAAAATGCTGCGGCAAGTTTTTCTACAGCAAAATATTGCCTTGAAAATCTATCTGAAGAAAGATATGAAAGAGAAAAACTTTTTTCGACGGCTGCTTTGAAAGGTCGTCTTGATGTTCTCAAATTAGCCAATCATGTCGATATTTTGCACTTTTGGGATTGTAATTCAGGATATTCGAAACAAAATCGGCCTATTGGTGAAATCGCTCAGGCTGGGCATTTACATATTTTACAAAGTCTCAAGGATGATTTTAATATGGGTCTACTTCTTCATCATGCCTGTCGAGGTGCTGCTTTAGGAGGTCAAATTCATATTCTTAAATGGTTAAAGAGTTTTGATTGCCTTCGTGACAATTTTGAAAATAGAGAAGATAATCTATGTCACTTAGCGCTTTGGTCCGGACAAGTCGAGGCTTTAAAATGGCTGCGAAAGGAAGGTTTTCGTTTCACAGAACTAAGGGACGGTGTAAACATGATTCGTGCCATTCGAAGCAAGAACATCGAAATGATATCTTATTGCATTTTAGAAGGGTTTGGCTTCAAAAATGCCAGTTTCTTCGATATCGAAGCAATTAAAACTGGAGATATGAATGTTGTAAAATTTTGCTTCGAAAATGGATGTGAATTCTCGTCGAAAGCTCTATCATATGCAGCAAGAAGAAATCTTGTGGATGTATGCAAATATCTTCGAAGCAAGTCCTTACAATGGGAACCAAACGCCGTCAGAGACGTAATTGAATCTAAATCCCTTCAAATGTTAAAGTTTGCTCATGAGAATGGTTGCGAGTGGTCACAAGATACTTGGCATTACTGCATGAGACAAAAAGGAGGAATTAATTGGGATATGATGAACTATCTACACGAAAAGAAATGTCCATGGAACACTTTAACTACTTACGGCGAGCTTTGTCCAGATAGTAAATTGGTATCATCCCCACTCTCTGAGCCACAAAAAGTTGTTGAATTCATAATTTCAAAGAAATTACCTTGGGGAGGACATTTATTGCTTGAAAGTATCCATTACAGCCTTACAAGAGCAACAGTTATTCTAGTTGAGAATTCCCCACGTGATACCTTGCCAGAGAGTTTATCCTCTATTTCAGGAGTTTTGGATATAGATCTTAAAATCATGGAGTACTTGTATTCCAAGGGTGTTCCTTTTGGAGAGGGATTTCTAAAGAAACTATGCGGCCATAATTACTATTCCTCAGAAGAACTTTTAGAGATATCAAAATGGGCTCTCGAAAAGTCTTACCAAATTGGCAAAGATGAAATCTACATGGTTTCTTGCCAAACTAAGTTTGATGTTGACATTCTTGGTCATTTGTATAAACATTCCGAACTTCTTGAAATTGAAGATTTTGTCAAAAGATGTTTTCACGAGAAGCATTACAAAAAAGGGTTTGGATCTGACCAGTTCCAGTTCTTTTTAAATCTTGGCTGCCCGTTGACGAAATCTTTGACAACGATCATTTTCAAATGCTGGATTTCAAATCCAGGCAATGACATTCTACAGGATATAGTAGCTATTCTATGGGCATCTCAGCATGCACAACTACTTGTAGATGATATCTACACAAATGATGAAGAAAGCGGCAGTGATGAAAGTAGCGACGAAGATGATGATCGTCTATACTAATATTCATATTCATCGCTGCCAATCCAATTCTATTTCATTTCAATGTATAATAACCGTAAATAAACGTATCAGACAAACATCATCTTTTCTTTTTGTCCATTCATTTTATAAGTTGTCACAGATCAACAACGCGTCAACGCATCATGATTTGCTTCACTTAGTTTATTAACTATGACTTACAGAACAGACCAAGAAAGCTCAAACGAAATGCCTGCAAGTAAAAGAGCTAGGTTAGATGAAGACTACTGTACAACAAAGCGTACAGAAGAGTTGACACATAAAATCCATGATCTTGCTGTATCTTTTCCCGAGTTGAAATATATAATCAATCTTTCAGATCTTTCAAAGCTTGTCGAGCCTGCTGTAGTCAAATATAAACATGAAGTTGAAGCAGAGAAAAGTAGACAGCAAAATGAAAAGAACTCTTTAATCTACAAGATACCGGATGAAATACTGAAATCATGTTTCTCTTTCGTTGGTCGAGGTAACTTTTTATTAGTTGCTCCAGTCTCGAAGAAGTTTCATCAGATGTACAAAAAAATGGCCAAACCATGCAACCCCTGCGAGTATCATCGTAATGGGGATCCAACCTGTCAGACTTACCACAGTATGGCTGCATCCAATCTATCTACAGCAAAGTACTGTCTTGATCTTCTTGCAAGCTGCAACAAATACGATTCTGAAGAGGAAAGGGTTAAAATCTTTGTTGAAGCTGCATACAAAGGTCAAACAGAAATTCTAGAGCTTGCTCGTCATTTTGATATTTCATACTTTTGGAAAGAAGATGAGAATTATTGCCAATTATTGCGTCGACCAATTGAGAAGATTGCGAAATTAGGAAATCTAAATGTTCTCAAGTTTCTCAAGAACAACTTCAACATGCATTTTGCTCTTCCAATTGCGTCTCGCGGTGCAGCTTTCGGTGGCCAAATTCATATTTTGAAATGGCTGAAAGAGAAGAAGATCCTATATGACATCAAAGATGATGATCAAGAAGATACACTTTGTTACTCTGCACTCGCAGGTGGACAGTTAGAGACTCTTCAATGGATACGTAAGGAAGGTTTCAAATTGAATGAAAGACTTGTCAGACCAAGACCTCCGTTTGAACTTGGTAATATGGCAACTGCAATAAAGAGCGGAAATATTGAACTGATCCGTTACTGCAAAGATCAAGGTTTCAGTTTTGAAGATCGATCTTTTTATCATCCAGACCAATGTGATTGTCTAGCTATAAAGACTGGTAACATGGCTTTGATAAGATATTGCTCCGAAATTGGTCTTGACTTTACTGAGAGAGTCCTAGATTGTTCTTCTGAATATATTACTGTGGAAGCTTTGGAATTTCTACGAAGCAAAACTTTGACATTGTCATCAGAGACAATTAAACATGCCGCAGAATTAAATCAATTCGACGTGTTGAAATATGCCCATGAAAATGGATTAGAATGGTCTGTAGACACGTGGCAACGTTGCATGAGCCAAAAACCGTGCATCAATATGGACATGTTACATTATCTATACGAAAAAAATTGTCCATGGAATCCCTATCTTGATCTGAAAATTATCAATGACGCAATGGATCGACCGCGAATATTGGAATTCATATTTTCAAAGAAACTTGTTCAATCCTCTTGACACTATCACTCATCAAACAGTCTCGACTTTGTCACATAAGTATAAAGTACATTCAGGAATTATCTCAACTCCAGGCAATACGATGATCACTACCCACGATCTTCGTTCTTCCTCGCCATAGATAAGATATACTTAGTTAGAAAATACAGTCAAAAAGGCCTCTCTCCACAGGCACTTTTTGCCTGTATTTTCGAATATGTGAAACATTCCCCCCGCCACTTTACTATGGAGGGGGTATGACAAAAAATAATATGCGAAAATCCATCGAAAATACAGGAGAAAAGTGCCTGTGCTGTACTTTACTCGTGATACCACCAACGTGAAAAGAATCTTTGCTTTCACACAAGATAAAGGTACTACAGCAGCTTGTTCTCAACTACCATCAACATGATTTCGCATCTCTTTTATAAATCATGTAGACATGTTTTCAAACAACAATCTACACAGAACAAGGTAGCTGAACTAAGCAAGAGAATCTCTGTACTGTGTAAGTACGATACAAATAGGGAGGAGAGATAGTACTGACGATGACACGATGACCACAACAAAAAGCAAAAATTTCTACAAAATGATGCAAGATCAACACTTATAGGTTATGAGCCTTACCTTAAATTCGACGTGATTGTCATTGTCATTGGTTCTATTTAAAGAGAGAATAAGTTGCTAAAAAGTTCTTGCTTCGCAAAATGAAAGTGAAAGAAGGTATAAAATTGGTAAATTGGGGCTTTTCCACTTGAAGGTCAAACCACGCACATGCATTTCGACAGGCGAAAGCATATGTGTGGTTAAGTATGTGATGATAAACTTTAGGAAAACCTACAGTATGATATTAAATAGTATGTGTATGTATATATAAATATATACTATAACAATAATTATACTTATTGCTGAACACTCTCCGGTCGTTATAGAATGAAAATGATGTCCCCATTAGTACAAAAGTAAAATGTTTGAAAATATTTGAATTTGAAGGACTCACTTGCCAGCTTGCTTATGATCTTGATGGGCATTGAATATTCAATAATTACTAAATTTAATTTTCCTTTATCTTAAACAAATTACAACTAACACGTATTTGAAATTACACATCTGCTACTGCTACTGCTACTGCTCTCTTAATTAACAAAAAACTATACAATGTCAGTCGAGCTGCAAATGAATTTTTCCACTTATTTCTAGGGGATTACTACGAAAGTAATTTCCTCGTGTATAATAGCAATGTAGTTTAGCAATATTGTATTTTCATTTTGAAGTATCATACAACATATACCTACAATACACCGGAAAAATGATTCAAAAACAATCGTACCCTAATTTATCAAAAAGAAATCTTCGTGGCTGAAAGCAAAAGTAGTAGCATAAATAAGTATATATTCTATTTGAAATTTTATCGGTGCAATGTTCGAAGGATTGATCAAATTGCATCATCAAAGATAATGGTGTGCTCATATTTCTTTGGTGTTCTACGGACGTAATCATTACCGTAATGATTAGATAGGTAATTGCCTAAGATATCTAAGTGAGTAAGTTAATTGTGATTAGATTAGTTACTTAAAAAGAGGTCGTTGGCTTCTCGACAGAGAGCACAACGCTTCTCCGTATCTTTTGCTTCAACAAGACTCTATCGCCGAAGGGGCTATTGTATCATAAGAATATAGCCTAGATCGTGACACGATCAGGTCATTTAGCCGATTATAAATATCCATATGTTGTCGTTACGTCTTCCACGCTTGCTTCCACCCTGACCTTGGTTGGAGTTACTTCTTTTCTTTTGATTTTGTTTGTTTCTCTCAGCCTCTGCTTTCTTTTCTTCCTGGGATGTTCTATCCTCAGCTTCAAAGTCTGCCATTGCACTGACAAAAGTTGCATCGTCCATCTGACGCCAGTCTTGTTCATATCCACTACGCAAATGCTTTTTGTAGGGTTTTGGTAGTCCGTTGAAGATCGCTCTACGGATACTTGGTTCGTCAAGTTGTTTCTCTTGGATAGTCCAGTTTGCACCTGCATAGGACTCACACTTCTTCATACTTGGCGGCTGCATAATCTTCAGCTTGTTTGCGTATGTTTTCATGGTGTACTCGTACTCCTCGACAGTCATGCTGTATGGTTTCACGATCTGAAACATAAAGTAGTAAAAGTGATTCTCATAGGCTTCGCCATGATCTTTCCATAGAATCTTTCCAAGATTCCACATGATAGCTCTCTCATACTCGAGAAATGCTAGAATTCTTGCCTTTTCCTTGGCATCATTGTTCAGTCCCTGACCGTTTGGTAGCCATCTCCCATCAATGAGAGTATTGGAAAGTTTAAGCCAATTCTCAAAGGCTGTTTCGTTTGTCTTTGTGACATATACATTTGGGAGGCTTGCGTCCACTCCACAATGCTCAAGAAATTCAATTCTCGCGTCCCTCATAGCTTTGACTAAAGCTTGACTTGCAAGCCCTTTCAGGGTCTTGGCGATGTGTTCAAATCTTTGACGCATCGACTTGTAATTGACCCAACCCTTGGGTTCGAAGATCCCTTGTCTTAAGGTGATCAAGTTGTCTAAGAATTGGACTCCTTGTCCATGGAGGTTATTCAACAAAGTGATTGTAACCTTGAGTTCGTTTGCTCCATCTGCTCGATGGTTCTCGTCGATAGCAACGCTAATCGAGTCGGTTTCTGGTTCCTTTTCCTCGCCTTTCGGCTTGAGAGGAACGAATCTCATCTGCACGTTGATACCAGCTTCCTTTTCGCCAGTATGCTTCTTGAGTGCTGTTGCGGCCTTCGCTAACTTCATTGTAGTTGTAGTTGTAGTTGTAGTTGTAGTTGGAATCTATCCACCGGCTGTTATATAACACTGCCTAAGATATCTAAGTGGGTAAGTTAATTGTGATTAGATTAGTTACTTAAAAAGAGGTCGTTGGCTTCTCGACAGAGAGCACAACGCTTCTCCGTATCTTTTGCTTCAACAAGACTCTATCGCCGAAGGGGCTATTGTATCATAAGAATATAGCCTAGATCGTAACACGATCAGGTCATTTAGCCGATTATAAATATCCATATCAGAGTATCTATGGCAGTAATTATTATGTATGAGTTACGCATGACTTACATACGAATGTATTATTCAAATGTAAAAAAAGTAACGTTTTGCACAATAAGCTGCTTTCTTGTGTAGAAATTGAAATGAAGATATATGTATTCTAATTCAATTTTATTTTGAAAAAACAAAGGTATGATGGTCATTTTTGTCTGTCAAGGACCATAGTAAGTATTGATGTCTGTTTGTTTTCTAGCCAGATATTGTTAAATGGATAGAAGAATCAATTTTTATAGGCCTTTTGACATGTGTCATGTAAATAACGGTGGTTTTTGAGAATTTCAAATTTCTAATAAGGCTCTGTTTCTCTAATTCTCAGTTTTTCAATTTTTGGGACGCTCTCGGGGACCCCACCCCATTTTGCACATACAGTTCAATAGGGAAAAGAAAGAGAAGCGAAGGAGGTGAAAGTGCAAACTACGATGCAGGTAGAATATCTTTTGAAACGTCTGCTAACGTCTAGGTGTCAGATTTTGAAAGTTTGAAAAAATGACGCACAATCCATACTCTAATACATCTACTACCTACAGAAAAGATTCTAGAGATATGATTGGAAGTCTCGAACTTGAAACAAGTGACGTATATCGAAAAGGAACGGCTGACAGACGGAAGAAGGAATTGAAACGAATGACGTGTTACAAGCAGAGCCATTGAAATTGTAAGATGTCAGAAAGAGGTGTCAGTTAGAAGGTCTTTACTTTACTTCAGCAGTGTGCTCATAGAAAGTTGAAATTCAGTTGTGTGGAAGAATAGCTATCTTGTACTGGAACTGGAAAGAAAATTTTTTACTTTCTCCAAACTAATCTACTTTCAAATTCAATCGCTACACCATGTCTTTGTTCGCTGATTTCATTCCTACCGGCCCAGGTAAGCAACCTGCTAAAGTGCGTGGGGAGGGAAGGGATGATGATGATGATGATGATAATGTCAGTCCTTTCTCTGATTCTTGGACGGAGGCAGGGTCTGCAAACACTGCCCCTCCAGTCAGATACGGACGCTGTGTAGCGCTGGTCAATGATCTCGAAGCCTTGTGCTGTGGGAGAATTGGCAACAATGGGAATGTCTTCTGTGGAGCGGTCGGCTCGAAGGGATGCCCAACCAGCCATGAGAACAAGGTGGCAGTTCTGGAGGCCCGCAAAGCTACAGGTGCTGCTGCTTTGTACTACATGTCTAAATCTTCTGCTAAGATCAAGCTTGCTGTTGATCCGATGCTGGATGCTGCTAACTTGGATACCATGGAGATTACGGGACTCCTTCAGGCCAACTTCAAGGATCAAGGAGATTGGATGCATGAAGTTGAGGCTAGAACTGAAGCTCTATTGACTGGTGTCTCTCTTGCTATTGCTAGATCTACCGTCAAGAAACCTGCCGTGTTCAGCAAGATGGACGATGAAGAGGATATGGAGGACGTTGCTCATGGACTGACTGACATGTTCGATAAAGCTGCTCTTAATTCACCTGAGAGAGTGAGTGACCAGAAACCAGCTGCTATCGAGCCCAAGGAAGAAGGATGGTTGACGTTAGTGGACAAGCAGATTGAAGCGTGGATGAGTTCTGCTAATCAAAAGCTCGAGAAAGATGTCGAAGATCTTACTACCAAGTATCAGATGCTTTGTACCCAGGTGGGAAATCCAAGTGTTCACCTCACAAGAGCAGGGCAATCTATTTGGGATGCAATCGAAGATACAGGTGCTCCGGATCTCATGAAGGTAGTACAAGATCCTGTCAAGCTCAAGGATCTGCAAGAGGCTGTATTTCAGAATCAAGACTTCAAGAAGTATCTCAAATCTACTAAGGATACGGTTCAGAGCATCACCGACAGAATCAGTAAATTGGAGCTAGCTAATGCGAACCGGTCTGCTGCCCCTGCTACTGCTACTTCTCTTTTTGACAGCTTTCATGTTGGAGTCGCGGCATCACCACCAGCTGCAGCTCCGAATGGAGATACTCTGGCAAAGTTAGCTCAGAAGGTAGCAGATCTTGAACGAGCTAAGAATGGAAATTCTTCTAGAGGAGAGATCACTGTGGTATTCAAGGATCAGGTATTCACTTCACCTAGAGATGTGCGTTCAGCTTTCAGAATGAGTCCTACATCTACTTCTCTGGTACGTCCGTCGATGGTCTACGACGCTTACATCCTCTTTGACCTTGTAGCCGACAGAGTATTTGGCTATCCAGACGAGAGGAAGTTCTCTCCAGATAAAGCTCACAGGCTTAACAGGAGCGTCAAGGACTTGTTGCATATCCAGTCATCTACCTTGAGTGGGCTACCTAACTTCTTCGATGGATCAAAGAGCTCAAAGATCTTCATGGATGGTAGTATTAAAGGATCAAAGGCGAGCGTGTTCTCTAACATCAAGTCCCATGATATTTGGGGACCTATGGGGACTCCAAACAATTGTGTCAGGGTGGCTGCCGAAAGGGCTTTGGATTCCATCAAGCTGGAATACTTGAACAATCCCAGGGAAGGTTTGGATGCTTCGGTCACTGTACTATTGGATTCCATGCTGGTACGCTCTGTTGAATTCGTCAAGGCTGTGTTTCTCTTTCTCTCCAACGAGTATGAAACACTAAAGCTGTACTTCAGTGAGGGAGACAAGTGCTGGAATTTCCTATGCAATTGTGTAAAGCAAGTGTTCTCCAGTGAATTCCATGTTGCTAGAGCTGTCTCCAGCTCCGCGGATCATATGAACTGCGACGGAACTAATGTGAATGTGATTTGGACAGCACTGCGTACTATTTCTATCCAAGAAGACTTTCTTCGAGTGGGCTTTGAGAATCATTCTGGTTTGTCTAGCGCATACTCCCGCTTTATGCTCACCCATATGCCAAACAAGGCTGTCACCAAGCTACAGACTGAGATGGAGGGCACGGTGAAGAAGGTAAAGGCAATCGAGGAGAAGTTGACAAAGGTAGAGGGTTTGGTAAACTCGGCTATTTCCAAGGCTGCAGCAGCAGGCGGAGGAAAGAAGAAGAAGGAGACCTGAGAGGTTGGGGTCAATGAAGTGCAAGTAAGATTAGAGGAAGAGTGTAGTGGCATTAAATTAATTACACCTGTCAACACTCCTCTTTTCATATTTGCACAACATTGGCCCTCATTGGCCTTCAGTAGTGTGTCACTAGGTTGTAAAAACCTAACGACGGTAGTAGATGACATCACATTGCAAGGCAAGTTGGAGTTAGAAAAATCACAAATTGGGGTTACAGTTTGTAGGAGGAATGAAACTCTACGGGCATTGCATGCATTCAAGGGATCTTGCTGGGTAATGTTACAAGGCTCAGTCAATTACCTTGTACAAATTCTCTCTGCTTTACCTCAGGAGATGGCTTCGCAGGCAGTGGTTCTCATAACTAATGGCAACAGGAGAAGACTGAGAGACTTTGGTTTGAAGCGGTTCACCAAGATTCCTCATAGACATGTGGGTGGAGCATTGGATCACGTATGGTGGATTGGATCAGCCCAAGAACTGCACATTCCAGCTGCTAAGGTGCATGCACAACTGAGAGATATGCTAAAGTGTACGGAGGAAGGAAGCTTCTACTCTGGCGATATGAATACTCCAGCATATATTCCCTTGGCTAGAATAAATGATCCCGTGATCTGTCCTTCAGTGTTAGTAAGATCTGGGAAGGTGAGGCGAAAGATAACTTCTGCTGAAGCTTTAGATCTGTACGATGTTGAAGTGCAGTACCAGCATTTCACATCTATAGATTTCAAGAAGCAAGCACCTGGAAAAATCACGTATGGGTTGATGGAATCGGTGTTGAAAGCTAGAAGTGTATTGAGTAAGAAGCGTGAAGTAGAAGACACCGGCAGTGATGTACCTTCGGCTAAGAAGGCAAGGGTAACGCAGATACTGGTAGAAGAAGATCCGCAGATCGAGGATGTAAGGGAGGATCCAACAGTCAAGAGTGCCAAGGCAACCAAATCAGATGATGCCGAGGTTCAAGTGGACATTTGGAACAGACGAATGTTTCAAAAGTGTTTGAGTGTTACCTATCAAGCGGATAAGCATGCTAAGATGTGTGATATGCTGCGAAGAGTTATGCTACGTTTCTATCAGAGAAAGATCTACACAAGCTTTAGAAAATACCTACACAAGGAGCATGGTGCTAAGGCAGTCTCAAGATACCATCAACTCAAGCAGAACAAGAAAAAGAAGCTATCTGAGTTGGAGAAGGATATCATCGTAGGAACAGATGCAATTCGTAGAGCCTCGGAAGCTTCATACTGGGAGTGGACTAGTGGTTCTACACTGTTCTTTTGGCGGTGGCCGGAGTGCTATCAACAGGAAGTAAGGGACGGTTTGGCTGTGACTTTGCTGGACAAGCCACCTGTTTACTGGAAGAAATCCAGATGGCCAGAGGATGATAAACAGCTGGAAGCTATGCGGAAGAAGATCAAAAAGGTAGCGGATAGAGGCTATATCAAAGATGGAGAGGTGGACAGTTTGATTTCATTCTTTGCTGTACCAAAGGGTGAAGAAGACATAAGAATGGTGTATGATGCCACCAAGTGTGGCTTGAACGAGGTTATCTGGTCACCAAACTTCTTTCTACCTACTGTAGCAACGGTGGTACGAAGCACTACTCCAGATACTTTCTTTGGTGACATAGATTTGGGGGAGATGTTTCTCAACTATTTCTTGGATGAGGATCTTAGATCAAGTGCTGGGGTGGATGTGACAAACATTGCTGATCTGCTTGAGGTGGAGGTTCCAGAGGGGAAGAGACTGATCATGCGATGGGAGAGGAACCTCATGGGGCTAAAGAGTTCTCCGTATAACTGCATCAGAACCTTTTTGTGGAGCGAAGACTTCATTCGTGGAGACAGAAAAGACAGCAACAATCCCTTACGGTGGGACACAGTAGTCACTAACTTGCCTGGCTCAGCTGATTATGATCCTACAAAGCCTTGGATCTACAGGTGGGATGAAACTAACAAGAGAATTGCTGCTTCCTTTTGTTCATATGTGGATGACATTCGTACTTGGGCTCAAGGTGAAGACCACTGCAATGAAGCAACTCGTACCATAGCTGCAAAGATTAACTATCTAGGTCAGCAAGATGCGCCGCGTAAAAGGAGAGAAGTGAGTCAGGCACCTGGAGCATGGGCTGGAGCTACAGTAGAAACAGTAGCTGGAGAAGGAGTCTACGCTTCTATACTTCCGGAGAAGTGGAACAAAGCTAGAGATATTGTGGAAAAGTGGCTAACATGTGCTCCAGAGGAGGAGGAAGAGGACTGGAAGGTGAACCGGAAGGAGTTGGAGAAGGATACTGGTTTCTTGATTCATGTATGCTTAACCTTTGAAAATTTCAAGCCTTACTTGAAGGGTTTCTACAACACCCTTAATGGCTGGAGATGGGATAGGGACTCAGACGGTTGGAAGAGAAGCAATAAAGACTGGAAGCAGTATTGGGAAGATTTGGAAGCAGGAGATGGAACTACCAATGGTGTTGAATGGACCAACATTGGAAGTAGGGCGGAGCACTGGTCAGATGTAAAGTTCATGTTGAAGGAAGAACATCAAGATGACAATGCGCCTGTGTTTGTGAAGGGGGTACCTCGCTTCAAGCAAGATCTTAGAGTGCTTAGTAAGTTGCTAGAGTCAGAAACACCAAGTAAAAGACTCATAAGAGGTAGCAAAATCTGGGAGATAATCTACGGCTTTGGAGACGCGAGTGGATCCGGCTTTGGTATGTCATGGGAAAAAGACTGCAAGGGCAAGACTACAGGCGGATCAAGCATCTCTTACAGATTTGGAAGATGGGGAAGTGATATGGATGATTCTAGTTCTAATCTCCGCGAGCTGAAAAACCTAGTTCAGACGCTGGAGAAGATGGGAGAGAAAGAGCTAGAAGGAGTGGAGATGTTTCTGTTTACGGATAACTCCACAGCTGAAGCAGCCTTTTACAAGGGATCTTCAAGCTCAGAATGGCTGTTTGATTTGGTAGTGAGGCTTTCTGTGCTAGAAATGACTCGTAACTGCAAGATACATATCATACATGTAGCAGGCACTAGAATGATAGTGCAAGGCGCGGATGGTTTGAGCAGAGGAGCTCTAACTGAAGGAGTAATGAAAGGAGAAGCAATGAAATCATTTGTTCCGCTGCATCAGTCAGCCTTGGACAGAGATCCAGCACTGGAACCGTGGCTACGTGACTGGTTTGAAAGTGCAGGAAGAAATCAAGGCCAAGATTTGGAGTTTCTGTCCATGGAGGACTGGTTTGAGAGAGGTCATGACATTTTGGAAGGCAGTGTCAACGTAGACGGTCAATGGGTTCCAAATTATGTATCTGGTAATTTTGTATGGTCGCCTCCTCCTAGCTTGGCTTTACCTTGCTTGGAAGAAATACGGCGCGCCAGACACAAGAGACAAGAGTCAACTCACATTTTCATTTGTCCCAGGTTGATGACACCTGCATGGAAAAGGCATTTACACAAGGCGGCTGATATCATCTTGGAACTTCCCCCTGGTCATGCAGCTTGGAGTGTGAACATGTTTGAACCTTTACTAATAGCAATATTTTTTCCTTTCCTCAACAGTAGACCATGGCAACTCAAAGGGTCACCAGCACTTTTGGAATTGGGAAGGAAGGTGCAACAGGTGTTCAAAGGAGACGAAAGCACCAAAAGACATGTTTTGCGGGAACTTTGGAATCTCCCGAGAAGGCTGCAAGGAATGTCAGATGAGTTGGTGCTGCGAGTGCTACGTATATCAGGGGAGCCTAGAATTTCATCGAAAGCTACCGGAAAACGACGAAGGAGCAAAGTGGAAGAAAACAAGCGACTCAAACTGTTTCAATCATGCTAGACCAGGAGATTCTTTTCTGGCTCCATTTCAATGTGACAATTGTTGCTTCATGAACCTGTATCTGAGAAATCCTAACCCGCACTCTCCCAGCGATGAAATAGCATTGAATTTGATTCGTCGTGCAAATCTTGATATGTTATGGGGTAGAGACTCTTCTACCGTGTCTAGTGCTTATGGTCAAATGCTACAGCTGAAGAAAATGTCTTCTAACTTAGGGTTGTTAGTTTCAAGGGACAAGATGGGACCTTGGCCAATTGAAGACTGCTCTGGAGTAGAAACGGCCATGTTGATGTTGTGGAAATCATTAGACAAGGGTCAAAAGGGAAGAAACTACTGTCAGTTTGACACTATTCGAAAAATACGTTCATTGAGAGAGAACATACATTCAGGCAGTGTAAATGGACTGCTCAGCAATGTTTGTTACAACGGGGGCCTTAAGTTAGTAGTAGGACGTAAATTCGCAGCACACGACCAGGAATTCTTCCAAAACAAAGAGTCATATGGAGCAGTAAAGAAGAAGAGTGCACATGACGCACTCAACTCGGTGCAGAATGTTCTGGAATATAGTAGGATAATGAGTAGTCCAATCGCAATAGCTCCCAAAGACGCCACAGGCTGCTTCGACCTACTGCGGAGGGAAATCATAAAAGTAATCCAAGAATCCAAGGGAATGCCAAAGGAGTTTGGTGAATGTGTAGTGCAAACACTTCATGGCATGGAGAGGCATATCCGCTTAGCAGGAAAGTTATTAAAGAAGAGTTTCAAATATAACAGCAGCAACAACATTGGTGGTATGGCAAGGAAGTGGAGAAGGTCCACAGGACGGAAATGACATGATTGGATTGCTTAAAGATGTCCACACCAAAACAACTCGAGGATGCACATTACTTCATCCGGATGGAGTGCAGTCAGTAACCAGACATGGAGGTGGCTTCATTGACGACCAAATCGACGTGATATTATTGGATACGCAGTTTGCAGCACAGGAGAAAGAATTAGTTGAGGATATCCACTTAAGTGGCAAAATCTGCTAAATGTATCCGGAGGTGATCTTAGTATTAACAAATGCGCAGTAGGATTCGCTCAGTACGAATTTGTCAAATCCATAAAGAGAGACTACGTAAAGATGAAGAGCATCAATGAGAATGAGACACAAATAGAGCTCCAACCCAATAACCAGCTCTTGCAAAAGGAAGTCTTGAAACGTCTGGAACCAAATGACGGAGAGAAGTACCTAGGAGTAAGGAATGCCCTTAGCGGTTCTAATAACGACGAATTCAAGGCACGAAAGTCACAAGTAGAGGAAATGGCAGGAAGAGTGTCTATGTCACATATCACTAGACAACAAGCATACATGATACACTCCATTCAATACAAGCCAGCGATCACATACCCCTTACAGCACACAACGTTCACGACAAAGCAGTGCAAAGCAATACAAGTTCCGATGACAAATGCACTATTGCCAAAAATGGGATTCAATAGACACATGCCGCGTGCAGTAGTCTTCGGTCCAATGCAATATGGAGGCATAGCAATGATAGATATTGAAACAGAGCAGATAGCAAGTCACCTGGAGTCACTAGTGAAGGATCTCCGGACAGATACACTACAATCAGAGGAACGAATCATAGTGTTAGCTGCGTATCAGAGATACATGGGATGTGGAAATCACTTCCTGGAAAATGACCCTAAACACTGGCCATACAAACCAAAGCAATGTAAAACTACATACATCTGGAATATGATTTGGAAGCATGGAATTAGTATTCGATCCACTCAGCTTTGGAAATCAGTATCCAAGTATTCAAATGATGAAGCTATTATGGATGGAATAGTGAGAACAGCATTGGATCGACGCGGAACTCCTCAACATCTGTCAGACGATTGTATCACGAACGCAAATACAGTCCGTATTTACCTTCGAGTTCACTTCTTAAGCGACATGGTAACAGATGGGAAGATAGATACAGAATTATTCAATGTCGAAAGGCGAGCAATTGCTAGTGAAGTTTACCCTTACCAGGACAAACCAAGCACAAAAGCTATCAACGACTGGAAGAAAGCAGTGAGAGCATCATTTATACATGGAGATATGGGAATAGGAAGGATCTTAGTAGACCAAGTCATTGGAGACGAAAGTGACCCACAAAACCTACAGCAGTACATTGCGACTCAACCAAGCCACATCAAGCAAATCATGGGAATACAGAGTGAGGAATGGACTGACGACAGTACTTTGGCGGTAGTAGCAGCATTGAGAGAGGGAAGGACCATCACAATCTTCGGTGACGGCTCTGTAAAGGATGGACGAGGTAGCCATGCCTATAGAATAATACCACATGACAATTTGTATGATGATAGGGGCACTTTGACAGCTGGAGCAGTAACTAATGGGGACCGGAGGTGGATCACCTCACTCAGAACAGAGCAGATGTCGCAACTAGGAGCACTATATACAATTCTTGCTATAGCAGTCACAAATGAGGTAACAGACTCAAAGTCAACCTTTCTCTTTCGCTACGACAATCAAGAGAGTCTTCGACGGGTGAAAATAGTCCATTCCTTTTACACAGATGCATCACCATTTGCAACTGATTACGACGTATGGGCAGAGATAACGAGAGTGTGTGAGAGATTCCCAAATGTCATCATAGAAGAGTCTTGGGTAAAAGGGCATCAGGATGATGATTCAGAAGAAGTTACCATCGAAGCACAGCATAATATAGACATGGATGCATTGGCAGAGGTGCATCGTGAGTCAGATGAAACAATGCCACAGGCACCATTGTTCTGTAGTGAACGAGCACAGATATTAATGGACGGGATTGCAGTCACTCAAGGATTCCACCACCAATTACGGGTGCATTTATTAGGAGACAACCTGAGGCAGTATATCAAGGGTAAGACCGGCTGGTCAGACAATGAATTCAATACAGTCAACTGGCAAGCACTAGAGCGGTACCTCAAGGCAGTATCTCCAGGCAAACGAACCAACATTATCAAAATGCAACATGGATGGCACCACACCTGTGAAAGAGATGCCATGTTCAAGGAGTCTGGCAATTTCAAATCGGGTCACACAAGCACATTCTGCCCATTCGGGTGTGGTGAGAGCGACTACCGCTGGCATTTCTTGCGATGCACAAAGTCTCCAATATCGAAAGAAGCAGCAAGTGAGACAAGGAAACTTCATAACGTATTCAAACGATACAAAGTACATCGTGAGATGCAAAGTGTGATACTGCAACGAGTGAAGGCTACGCTACAAAGTCAACGAATTGTACCTATGCAACTAGATGATCATACAGATCCTTTGCTCCAAGAAGCACTGGACGAACAAGACATATTAGGGTGGGATCAATTCCTGCTCGGGAGACAGTCCAAGCGCTGGGAGGAATTACAGCACAAGGAGTACTCGAGACTGGCTGCACAGTTACCAGCAAACTCCTCGCTCCCTGCACATTTCAAATCTACAGTACTCTCCAAAATGATGATCCAAGAGGCAACTTACATCGTGCTGAACCGATGGCAGGTGCATAACGAAGTGGCCCATACAGCTATTACTGCGAAGGAATATATCATAGACCGAGACAAAGCCAAGGTTCAAGTTCGGGCACTACTATCTGCACCACGACCAGACCACAGAGCACTGACAAGACTGATACCTGAGACAGTTGAGACACTTTTGTCACAACCGCTAGAACGCATTCAAGAATGGATCGCTACATGGAAGGCTTCTAAAGCTTACATAGCGCCATCACTTATCACAACATATATGCAAACAACATAAACTCCTTCCCCTTTTTCATCCACCCAATTGGGCCGATGTAATGAAGTTGATACTCATAATGTAGTGATTAACGTCAGTAAAGAATTTATTATCAGCAATGTTGCTTTCACGGATCAGAGAGGAAGAGTTTTTCATATGGACAAATCTCCTATGCATACCAAATGGTTTCAACTATTCAGCAAGGGTTGTGAATCCCGGATGGGAAATTCTACATCACAAGATGCAGCTCTTTCAGTGGAAGCAATGCTAGCAATGTTGGAATTACTGGAGTTGAGAGTGCAACGTACTAGTACGTCTAAGGAAGAGAGAAGAATGGCGGTCATGATTGCCGCAGTACTTGTGGTAGGATTTTGTGCAGCTCTTAGAGGAGGTGAAATAATGCTGGTAGAAGCAACAGAGTTCTGCAGGAGAATAGATGCTGGAAGAGTTGAGTCTACACAGCACGTGCTGGTACCTCTTATGGGACGATTCAAAAATGAAATAGGAGAAAGAAACGTTCTACTAGCGTTGGTAGCTGTCACTAAGAGTGGAATTCAGATCAGAAAATGGTTGGATCGACTTGCAATGATCCTTAGACTAGAAGGAAGGGACGTCGGTGATCCTAGTCCAGCCATATGCGATGAGAACGGTTATGTGCTCAGCACAAAAGTATTAGAGAAGGAGTTGCATGGATTGTTGAAGATTCTTCAAGAGAAAGGAGTAGTCCCAGAAGGCCTCAGTGTGGAAAGTGAATTTCATGTGTATAGATCCTTGAGACGAGGTGCCACAGCAAGAGCTACAAACATGCAACTCAGTCAGGTCGTGATTGATACCAACAACAGATGGAGATCGATGCAAACATCCAGAGGAAAGAAGAATCTGCCTATGAGTCAACTTTACCTGGATATTCGCGTCGCATTACCTGCACGTCTAGCCTTTTCTGCTGCAATGTAGTAGGACCCAGTCTGAGCACAGACGATGGATTCCTATTGTTGAGACCGACATTGAAGCAGAAAGCATTGTGAGGTAGGGAATGATGAGGGGGAGAGATCAAGGTCTTCTGGAAGACATTGATTTTATTATTGTCTTTCAAGTAGTAAATTCTTGATTTGAAGTTCGAAAGTGCTGGATTGCACGTTAGAGGATGTTGAGCTTGTGGAGAAGTGACATAGCGCCATCTCCTTTTGCAGCAAGCTCACATCGTGGCGTTGAGGTTCTAGGTTTACTGTGAAACTTCAAACATATATGAGATTCATTTCGATTGTATGCTCGGAGTGGAGAAACCATAGAATGTTCTCTTCCCTCACTCTTATAAGAGTTCAAAGAAAGTATCTACGAAATGTGAAGAATTCAAATTTGATTTTACTCCCGTTTATCTGGAACTTGAGGTGAGGTGGGACTGCGTCCCCCCCTACCCCCCTTTTTCAAGTATAACTTGAGAGGTCTCACTTTGTAAAAGGCTAACTATTCTAACTGACTCGTTGATTGCTCTTACCACCTACTTACTAACTTATACGCCTTCCCATTTTGCACATACAGTTCAATAGGGAAAAGAAAGAGAAGCGAAGGAGGTGAAAGTGCAAACTACGATGCAGGTAGAATATCTTTTGAAACGTCTGCTAACGTCTAGGTGTCAGATTTTGAAAGTTTGAAAAAATGACGCACAATCCATACTCTAATACATCTACTACCTACAGAAAAGATTCTAGAGATATGATTGGAAGTCTCGAACTTGAAACAAGTGACGTATATCGAAAAGGAACGGCTGACAGACGGAAGAAGGAATTGAAACGAATGACGTGTTACAAGCAGAGCCATTGAAATTGTAAGATGTCAGAAAGAGGTGTCAGTTAGAAGGTCTTTACTTTACTTCAGCAGTGTGCTCATAGAAAGTTGAAATTCAGTTGTGTGGAAGAATAGCTATCTTGTACTGGAACTGGAAAGAAAATTTTTTACCCACCCACCCATCCCGAGATCAAGGTCTTCCGGAAGACATTGATTTTATTATTGTCTTTCAAGTAGTAAATTCTTGATTTGAAGTTCGAAAGTGCTGGATTGCACGTTAGAGGATGTTGAGCTTGTGGAGAAGTGACATAGCGCCATCTCCTTTTGCAGCAAGCTCACATCGTGGCGTTGAGGTTCTAGGTTTACTGTGAAACTTCAAACATATATGAGATTCATTTCGATTGTATGCTCGGAGTGGAGAAACCATAGAATGTTCTCTTCCCTCACTCTTATAAGAGTTCAAAGAAAGTATCTACGAAATGTGAAGAATTCAAATTTGATTTTACTCCCGTTTATCTGGAACTTGAGGTGAGGTGGGACTGCGTCCCCCCTACCCCCCTTTTTCAAGTATAACTTGAGAGGTCTCACTTTGTAAATGGCTAACTATTCTAACTGACTCGTTGATTGCTCTTACCACCTACTTACTAACTTATACGCCTTCCCCAACGCTTGACAGGGATAATTGTCGGCGATTTTTGGAACAGGGCCGATGGCCGATGGAAACAAGAAACATCACATATGATGATGACGATAATCATGAGGAGGATGATCAAGTCGATGATGATTCTGAGGAAATACCAGATTTAGTGCCTAGAGACGAGATTGATAGTAATAGCGGTGATGATACTTAAAATGAAACTGATGAGGATACCGAAGATGAGATCAGAATACGTGCATTACCTAATATGGTGCCACTTCCATTGGTGCAACTGGTGAATTTCTACGAAGAAAAGTACAAGAGGAATGAAGATGAGACTAGATCTATCTACGAAGGGGTCGAGAATGAAGATGAGACTAGATCTGTCTCCACTGCAACTGAAACTGTAGAAATAACTAGGAATAGAAATGGATGGACAATTCGAAGACCTTTGATGGGTCAATATTTTAGAGCAGCAGATCATGAAAGCTCCAGTAGTGAATTGAATCAAGTGTCGGAAGGTAGGAATATTGTTTCATCACAATTTCCTACACTTGGAAGATCACATGCTGCATTTGAAAGGCGATTAAGAGCTTTAAGAAGACGCATGGGTCTGACACACAGAGAATATGTTCAAATGATTCAATATTACCTTGACAACCCTGAATTGATTCATCGCTGGGAAGAACAAAATAGTCATGATGACGAAGAAGCAAAAGATGATAGTGATGAACAATGAGCAATATTAAATATATTAAACAGCAAAAAATTCTTCTACGTATGTGAATAAACATTTTAAATTTTTTTCGTATTGTTTCTTTTCATTTTTGGTGTCAATGGAGGAAAGTTAATGATCGGGAAGGCTAGCTACAGTATATTGCCTGTTGACATACTGGCTAGTCACAGGCGAAATACTGGTAGAAAAGTGCCTGTGTTTTCGCTCCATGACTACATTATTCTCCTCCACAAGAAGTATTTCCCCTTTATCATAAAGAAAGTTTTCTTTCCTTTGTACGTTCGCACGCCAGGAATAGACCTCTGCCATTCTACCGTTTGTATTCTCATAGTTCATTAACTTCTATTTATGAAATAGCTTTGAAAGCAAGATTGTTGTAAACAATAGATGATTTTGTTCTTCACAATAGGGTTCGGGTTCTCATATTTCAACCGTAAATTAACGCTCATATCTTTTCTTCTTGACACCATGCTTCTCAAACGAATAGCACTACGAGTATTTGTTATGAACCGTCTTATTTACCAACAACAACAACCCAAAGGCTTAGAACTTACAAACAGATAGAATGGATGATCATCGCAACCCAAATGAAGCGCCTGCACGAAAAAAGGCGAGAGTAGAAGTAGAAGACTGTACTACGAGACGTACAGATGCGTTGACACGAAAGATCCAAAATCTTGCAAAAGAATTTCCTGAAATGAAATATGTACTTGATCTATCAGATCTACGAAATATAATTGAGCCTATTGTTACAAAGTATAAGGATGAAGTTGACGCAGACAAGAACAGACAACGACATGAAGCTAACTCTCCAATCTATATGTTACCTGATGAAATGATTGCAAAGTGCTTCTCATATGTCAAGGGAAGCTATTTATTAGTTGCTCCAGTGTCAACGAAGTTCTATAAAGTTTACAAAGCTATGTATGCTGAAATACAAACTCACAATGAAGAGTATCCACATGTGTGTGAACTTGATATTTCCTTCACATTCTCAAATGGTTAAAGAATAATAACTACCTTCGTGATTTGAGCGACAGAAATCCTAGTCTGTGTTATGTTGCGCTTTGGTTCGGACACCTTGAGACTCTGAAATGGTTAAGAAGTAAAGGGTTCGATGCAAGTCAACTGAATAGAACAAATGCATATATGACACGAGCTGTTTTGAGTAAGAATATCGATTTCATATCATACTGCAAAGAAGAAGGATACTACTTCAATCGTGATCATTCTCATGATATCGCAGCAATTCAAACAGATGACATAGACATATTTAAGTTTTGTTTCGAAAATGGATGTGAGTTCTCATCAGATGCTCTATCTGTTGCAGCAGCAAGAAATCTCTTGGATGTATGCAAATACCTCAGAAGCAAAGCCGTACAATGGGCACCAGACGCAATGGATTATGTTGTCCAATCTAAATCCCTTGAAATCTTAAAATTTGCTCATGAGAATGGTTGCGTCTGGACTCAAGAAACTTGGAAATATTGTGTGCTGTATGGAAATAATTGGGATATAATGAACTATCTGCGTGAAAAGAAATGCCCATGAGATCCTGCAATTCACAAAATTACAAGGGATGGGGTTATTTTTTTTAAACAATCAGACTTGGTCGACTTCATCATTTCAAAGAAATTGCCTTGGGAGGAAGAGCTGTTGCTGCAATGTATCCGTTACAAACTTAAAAAGGCAACAAGAGCTTTAGTTGAGAATTCCCCACGAGAATCGCTCCCAAAGAGCCTATCCTATATTGCAGGAGTTTTAGATACTTCGTTTGATTTTGACATCATGAAATCTTTGCATTCTATGGGCATTCCTTTTGGAGAAGGTTTGCTGAAGAAATTTTGCGGCTATACTTCACCTGAAAAACTTGTAGAGATATCAAAATGGGCTCTCCAAAACTCTTACGAAATTGAGGAAGACGAAATCTACAAGGTTTTTTGTCAAACATGGTTTGACATTGGTATTCTTCGTCTTTTATATACAAATTCAGAACTTCGGCTCGACATGGTAGTCAAAAGATTATTTCGAGACAAGCATTATAAAAAAGGATTCTTTAGATCTGAGCAGTTCCAACTCTTTCTGGATCTAAGTTGCACATTAACGAAATCTCTCACAAAGACAATCTTGAAATGCTGGCTTTCAAATCAAGGCAATGATGTTTTACAGGATATAGTAGATATTCTTTTGTACTCAGAGCACCTTTCTATAGATGACATCTACATGAATATTGAAGAAAGTGATGATGATGAAAGTGATGATGACGACGTTATCATCATGGATTGATGGGAACACTTGAAGATTAATATTCATCAAATTCATTTTTGGATAATGTGTAATAACGGTAAATAAACGTATCAGACAAACTTCATCTTTTCCTCTTGTCCATTCATTTTAGAAGTGGTTACCACCACTGCCATTCGTCACTTTCTCTTCTAGTGTCTATAGCTAATTTATAAGAGCATTGGCGAAAATTGATGTTTACTAGGAAACCTCAACCATGCCGCCAAGGTAAGATGCATTTGAGAATCATCTTGCCAAGGCGGGGGTGGGTGGGAGAGGCTTTTTAATTTTTCTATCTTATCTACTAAGCGTGAATTAAGAAACAACTGAGAACAACCATTAGGTAGTTGTTTCCTTTCAACATTCAAGTGTTGCTGGTGATGAAGAATATCTCGTTGAGGGGTACACGTGGATGTACATTGAAGGATGATAACCTGGTGTCTAACCCCTCTACGAGACGTTCCACATTTGCCGTGGTTACCACCACTGCCATTCGTCACTTTCTCTTCTAGTGTCTATAGCTAATTTATAAGAGCATTGGCGAAAATTGATGTTTACTAGGAAACCTCAACCATGCCGCCAAGGTAAGATGCATTTGAGAATCATCTTGCCTGCCACCAAAGCCATAGACGGGTGGGGTTTAAAAGAGAGGGACTTCTTGGTTTGGAATTAAGGTGAAATTGCCACCAGTCAGCATGCGTTGACTGAAGTGTTGCATAAGTTGAGAATTTTGCAGATGTAGGTATCGTAGCATTTCATCAGATCTCCAGCGTCCAAGAAGACGGATGACATCAGAATCGACATTTGCGCACAGCAGAGCATTTGCACCAGCAGCTCGCAAGCAGCGTGCGCTAACATCGGATGGAAGGAAACCAAGGGCGGGACCAAGAGCAGCAACATTTGTGCGAAGAGTGTTTGTTATATCAGATGGACAAACATGCACAAGACGTTGTCGTTCTTGGCAAAAATATGTACACAGTGGTGTATTTGGTGCAGCGTTATGCTGTTTCAAATGAATGACTCTACGTGCCAGCGCTTTGACTGGACAGAGGTAGAATTCTCCACTGCATGAGAGTCCAATGACTTCTCCACGAACTCCATTCTTTTGCGTAGTGAATGTTAATGAAACAAAAGTGGCTTGACGGAGTTGTGTGGGTGTAGCTGTCATTGTATTGAGTCGCTGATGGCCAATCCAAAATTGAACATCAGCAAGAAGAAAGGGATCACTATCGGTGTTGGAGTAAGAATATTCTCCAGGACGAAGAAGAAAGAAGAAAGCAATGATTATCATGTCGGCTGTGGCATGTTGATTGAAGCTGTTGCCAGAGAAAGCAATTTGTACACGTGGATGTACATTGAAGGATGATAACCTGGTGTCTAACCCCTCTACGAGACGTTCCACATTTGCCGTTCTCAACAGATCCAAGGCGTCATGATTTGGTTCACTAAGTAAGCTTATTAACTATGACTTCTAGAAAAGACCACGAAAATGAAGCGCCTACAAGGAAAAGGGCCAGGGTAGAAGACCACTATTGCAAAAAGCGACTAGAACAGTTGACACATAAAATTCAAGACCTCGCAGAATCTTTCCCCGAGTTGAAATATATAATTGATATTTCAAATCTTTCAAAGATTGTTGAGCCTGCTGTTATCAAGTATAAACATGAAGTCGACGCAAAGAAGAATGAAAAGAATTCCTTGATCTATAGGATGCCGGATGAACTACTCAAGTCATGTTTTTCTTACGTTGGCAAAGGTAGCTTTTTATTGGTTGCTCCAGTCTCAAAAAAGTTTCATCATATGTACAAAACATTATTCAAAGGAGACTATGATAGATTCAATAAGGCCTCTAAATGGCACACTTTCTACAGTACGGCTGCAACTGATCTATCTACAGCAAAGTACTGTCTTGATGTTGTAGGCTGTAAGGAAACAAGAGAATACTATAAGAGAGATATCATGGCTAAAATTTTTGTTCAAGCTGCATACAAAGGTCAAATAGATATTATAAAGCTTGCTGATCATCTTGATTTTTCATACTTCTGGAATAAGGAATTTGATAGTATATTAAGATTACTACGCCGTCCAATTGAGAAGATTGCAGAATTAGGACATCTGAATGTTCTCAAGTTTCTACATGAAAACTTCAACATGCATTTTGCGCTACCTATGGCATCTCGGGGTGCAGCTTTCGGTGGGCAAATACACATTTTGAAATGGCTTAAAGAAAATAAGATACTCTATGATTTGAAACAACATGTTCAAAGAGATACATTATGTTACTCTGCACTTGCAGGTGGCCAATTGGAGACTCTTAAATGGTTACGTAAGGAAGGTTTCAACTTGAGTGAAAGAGTTATCATTCATGAGTCACCCTTTGAAATAGGAAATATGGCCACTGCAATCAAAACCGGAAATATTGAATTGATCAAATACTGCAAAGATCTAGGTTTCAATTTCGAAATTCAATCTCATTATATTGATGAGCGAGATGATTGTTTGGCTATTATGACCGGCAACATTGATTTGATTAGGTATTGCTCTGAAATTGGCTGTGAATTTACTGAAAGAATTTGGGAATTTGCCTATGAACATGTCACTGTGGAGATTTTGGAATTCCTAAGAAGTAAATCTTTGCCGTGGTCGTCGAAGATTATCAATCGCGCAGCAGAATTTAATCAGTTTGACGTGTTAAAATATGCTCATGAAAATGGCTGCGAATGGTCTAAGGAGGCATGGCAAAGATGTATGAAACAAAAACCTTGCATCAATTGGGATATTGTACATTATCTACATGAGAAGAAATGTCCATGGGAGCCTGATCTTGATCTTCAAGAGATCAAGGGCGCAGAGGACAGACTACGAGTTTTGCAATTCATATTTTCAAAGAAGCTACTTTTGGATGAGAACGTCTTGATTCAATGTTTAAAAAAAGGATGGCCGAAAGAGACAAAGCTCATAATTGAAAATACAACTTATAAGGTTATGCTAGGAAGCCTCAAATATGTTATGGAGACATACAACTGCAATCTTGAAACAATACAATACTTGCATAGTATAGACCATCCTTTTGGGAAACGATTTTTGAGGAAAATATCTTACCTTGACATACCTGACCAAGAAAAAATACTTGTCTGGGCATTGGAGAATGGTTGCCAGGTTAAAGATACTGAAGAACTTTACCGAGTCGTAAAAAATGTGCAATTTTACAAGAAAGAATGGCTAGGTCTACTATTATCCAGGAAGAAGTTTTCTGGATTAGATCAGATTGTTGAAAGGATAATTAGAAATCAGCTGTATCGGGAAGGATTTGGACTAGAACAGTTCCAACTATTTCTCAACCATGGATGTTCAATGTCTCCAAGTCTAGTCAAGACGATTTACAAATATTGGCTTTTGGATTCAACAAACAAAAGTTTGAATGAAATAGTAGCGTTTATATCAAGCTCTAATCATTCTCAACCATCTATTGACGAGCTTTATAGTTGTTTTGAGTTAGGTTTCAGTAGTACTGATAGCGATGAAGAATGCAATGAGGAAGATGGTAATGATGAAGATGACTATAACTCAACTTCTTTGCCTATATATGATGAACTATATGATAGCGGCAATGATGACGACGATACTGACTCAGCTTCTAATTGGTACGAAGTTATTTAAAAAAAGAGAATGATTGATAAAATAGGATGTACAACACTCTGATATTTCAAATTTCTTATCAGCTTTACAAGGTAGGATTTCAAGTAGAGCATTTTAAACTGTTTCTTGATCATGGTTATCAATTATCTGTTCTCATTAGAGATAGGACACCTTCTTTCATCGTTTCAACCAATTTATTTATTTCTTGTATGAATGTTCTATAACGGCTAAAAACGTATCAGAAAATTGTCACATTTTTTCTAATCCCACAAAGCACGTTAACGGCCACTTTTGGCCTGGTTTCAGCACTTCCTTTAACGCAACAACATCGAGGACTAAACACAATTCTTTTCACGAAACATGACTCCTAGTCCAAACGAAATGCCCGCAAGTAAAAGGGCCAGGGCGGAAGATGAGGACTTGTTTTGTACAACAAAGCGAACAGAAGAGTTGACACATAAAATTCAAGATCTTGCAAAATCTTTTCCCGAATTGAAATATATGATTAAGCTTTCAGACCTTTCAAACGTTGTTGAGTCTGCTATTATCAAGTATAAAATTGAAGTTGCAACAGAGCAGAATGAAAAGAACTCGTTGATCTACAAGATACCGGATGAAATACTGAAATCATGTTTCTCTTTCGTTGGTCGAGGTAACTTTTTATTGGTTGCTCCAGTCTCAAAGAAGTTTCATCATATGTACAAAACCATATTCAAAGGTGACTACGAAAGTTTCAGTAAAAGCGATAAATGGCACACTCACTACAGTACGGCTGCAACTAGTGTTTCTACAGCAAAGTACTGTCTTGATATCATACGCTGCAGGGATTGGTATTTCGATTACCCTAATCAAATTTTTGTTGAAGCTGCATACAAAGGCAAAACAGATATTTTAAAGCTTTCTCGTGATCTTCATACTTTCTCATGCTTCTGGGACGTTGATGATGATGATGAAATTGGGTTACTACGCCGTCCAATTGAGAGAATTGCAAAATTTGGACATCTCAATGTTCTTCAGTTTCTCAAGGATAACTTCAATCTGCATTTTGCGCTTCCAATGGCATCTCGTGGTGCAGCGTTTGGAGGTCATATCCATATTCTAAAATGGCTCAAAGCCAATAATATTCTCTATGATTTGAAAGATGGTCAAAATGATACACTGTGTTACTCTGCACTCGCAGGTGGCCAATTAGAGACTCTTAAATGGTTACGTAAAGAAGGTTTCGACTTGAGTGAAAGAATTATCAATACAGAATCTTCTTTTCATCTAGGAAATATGGCTGCTGCAATAAAGACTGGAAATATTGAAATGATTGAATACTGCCACGAACAAGGTTTCAGTTTTGAAGTTCATCTCCTTACAGATCGAGACAATGTGACTGTTTAGCTGTTGCTACTGGCAACATTGATCTAATAAGATATTGCTCTGAAATTGGCCTCGAATTTACTCAAAGAGTTCTAGAGTATGCCTATAAACGTGTTACTTTGGATTCTCTGAAATTTCTACGAAGCAAATCTTTGCCATGGTCGTCAGAGACAATTGAACATGCCGCAAAATTAAATCAATTTGACGTGTTAAAATATGCACATGAGAATGGGTGCGAATGGTTTCCAGAGACATGGAGATGTTGCATGAAACAAAAACCTCGTATCAATATGGACATGGTGCAATATTTACATGAGAACAATTGTCCATGGGAGCCTGAGATTGATCTAAATGATATTAGTGACAAATCAGATAGAACACGAATATTGGAATTCATATTTACAAAGAAACTACCCTTGGATGATCAGGTTCTGTTTGATTGCATAAACAGAAATTGGTTGAAAGAGACAAAGCTCATAATTGAAAACACAGACTCTAAGAATATGCCAGAGAGTCTCGTAATCCTTAGAGAGAAAGCCCAATCGTGTAATCTCGAAACAATGCAATACTTGCACAGTAAAGGCATCCCTTTCGGAAAAGGGTTTTTGAGAAAATTCGCTTGTTACAACGAAAGAGAAATACCTATATGGGGATTGGAGAATGGTTGCAATGTTGAAGATACAGAAGATTTGTATAAAATTGCAAAAGATGCGCAATTTTTTAACAAAAAATTGTCAGAGTTATTACTAAGCAATAAGAAGTTTTCAGGATTGGATCAGATTCTTGAAAGGATCATCAAACATGAACTTTATCGGGAAGGATTTGGACTGGAAAGATTCAAACTATTCCTTGATCATGGTTGTCCAATTTCTCTGGGTGTAGTAAAAACAATTTACAAGTATTGGCTTTTGAATTCGAACGATGATTTGAGTGAAATTGTTGCGTTTATACTCAACTCAAAACATTCTGAACCATCTATTGACGAGCTTTATGAGTCTTTTGAAGAAGGCTTCGATAGTGATAGCGACAAAGAAAGTAATGACAGTAGTGATGACGATGACAGCTATGTCCCAAACTTGTGGCCTCTGTTTGGTTTTTAACTCTTCCCTACTTCATAATAGGGGTTCAATATACAATAATGTATAGAAAAGTGTTATCTCTACTATCATACTTTATGAAGCTACAACTAATTCGTCTAAAAAGCCTCACTAAAACCAGCAACTCTACTTTCTTGACCTTCCAGTACTCTTACAATGTTGGTACTAGTTCTTCCCATCGCAGAGACAATCTTTTGCACCATACGCATAGCTTGCGACTGTTCTCTCATGGAAGACCCCTTGCCAACCCAAACAAAGACTTTATAACCAGTATCAATGATGCATACATTGTCACTCTCAAGATTAGATTGAGTAGCATCGACAGTCTTGACCTTGATGAAAGAATCTTCTTCAAACAAGATATACATTTTCGTATCTTCGGTAGAAGGCAAATCATGATTATTCTCACATCCCTTTTCCTTGATGTCACCTTTACCACCTAGAAATTCAAAGAATGTCTCATTATCCCCTACATCTTCTTCCACGGTAGCATGTCCACTTCTTGAAATTTCAAGATTATGAGCCAACTCTGCCGCTTTATTCTTTTCAAAAGGAGAAGCATACTCTCCAAACCACGTATAAATCACCTTTTCCGTATCCAACAAGAAGGTATCCGATTGATTCAAAGAGTCACAAGACAAAGGAACATGCGTCGCTCTCGTATTTCTTCCAGTTTTACGAATCAGATACAATCTAGGCGGTAACCCTACTTCATTCGAATCATTTTCAATGGTACGAAACCCACCATCAATCCCACCATTTAAATAAGTTATAGTTCCACCTAACGCCTGTAGAAAGTGTTCACTTTCATAATGTTGTACTTCACGATGTTGAACAGGTGCATCACCCAATAAATCATCCAATTCGACAGATTTATAAGCTGCAACTCCATACTCGTCTTGACTTGATTCTTGACCAATCCAGAAATAAATATCATACAATAAAGCGTCGGAATTTGGATCCTGAGTGGTTTGTAGGATAATGTACGAATCACCCGAGTAGAATTTTCCATAGAGGGCAGGAGGCCAGGGGTTGATTCCGAATTTTGGGTTTCCTTCTTCTGTTCGACTGTTTTCGACGCGAAAGATTTCGATTCCTGGTGATTGGCCGACTCCTTCCCAATTGACTTCTAGTTCTGCTGCTGCCTGAAGAAAGGTGAAGAGTTAGTTTTGAGTTCGCTGTATCTTTCTTTCTTCTTTCTTGTTGTTCGCTCTGCCTAGTTGCTTTTGACACGACTTGAGTTCTTACCTGCTTCGTCTTTCTATCCTCCTCTGTACCGATAAAGGCCAAGTTTGATTCTTCTAGTAGAGTATCCATCATGTAAATGTTTTGTTTGTGTTAGGAGAATGAGTTGCTTTAGAGTTTGTATTCGTTAGATTATGAGATGTGTAAAGAGAATTTTGCAAGAGGAACGGGTAAATATCTTTCAATCGTGCTAAATTTGTCAGAAAACGACTGAACAATCACACTCTTTTTCGTTTTTCATTTCGTTGATAAATGATAGAATACCTTCCATCTATGTTTTCAAAATTCCTGATAAATAAGAAATAATGAATAAATAAACAAATATTATTGAGGTTGTTATTGTCATACTCTGCGTAGTCATACGCAAATTACATATGCAAAGCAAGAGCCCCTGTCCGTGCATTCTTTTTTGCCTATTTGAGCACATGAAATCTCGTTTCAAAATTGGTCATCTTGTTTTTCTGTAGAATGAGATTTTTAACTAACATGCTACTAATGCTTTTTGCTACGCGTTACAAAGTATTTTCCTTCAATCACTGCATAAATATAATTTGCAAACTTTTTTATATTATTTGCCTCCACATAGATTTTAGAAGGCAAAATGCAACATTATGTATCTTGTCTACAGATAGGAAGCAGTAAGATATATAGAAAGATTTGTAATCAGTGTCTGTAAGTAGGTAATTACTTGGAAAAGCAATCTACTTGTAAGAAATAACATATCTTCCATCGCTTCCTTTCTCAATTCGTGGCTCGTGGCCAATCATTTTTTGCAATTGAGATTTAACTTCTCTTCTAAACTCTTTTCTCGTCTGTTTGCTTGTTTAAAAGACCATTGTTGCCATTTCAACTGCTGCTCCAGAATATTTTTAATCTCATTGAGATTCTCATTTACACTAGCGATGTTGTCATGGATTTTAGTAATCTCTGAAGACTGCTTATCTACAATCTTTTTCAAATCTTTTATCCCAGTAGTATTGCTTGCCATATCGCTAGAGAGGGTTGCAAGATTTCTATTGAATTCCTCCATCTCCTCTTTTGCCAACTTTGTCTGTAGAGTCAGGGAATCAACTTCTAAGGTGACTGCCTCTTCAAGGTCGTCGCCGGAACGAGATAACTTGTTCTTTGCGTCAGACATGCTATCACTCTTTATAGTCATGAATTGAAGTAAATATTTATTGACCGAAAAGTATACAAGAAGATAATTTTAATTGATTCTATTCCTATTTGTGACGGGATTTGTAGGAATAGATTTTGGCGGAAGGATAAAAGATGGGACTTGCAGATCTAACTTTGAAAGACTATATTTGAGAGCTTCTTTCGTGCGAGAAAATGAGATAGCAAGTTGAATAATCTAGGTAACACCATTTTTCAAATCATGCTAAATGTTACTTTCTTTATGATATGATGCATATTTGCAAGGGAAAAGGAGACATACAAAAGCAAAGAAGACCCTATCTCCATTTCTGGAAAGAAAGAAGCAAGACAATTTGTATATGCATTCTGCTTATGGAAGCCCGGTATATACATATGCTGATTCACAAGACGGTGCCTAACTCGCAAAATCTTTGGCCTCAAAACACTTGTCTTTGAGTCCAAGTCCATACGCAAGAAAAGCAATGCATTCTCTCTTGAAACGTCTTTCCATCTTTGCCTCTCTCTCTTCATCGCCATTTTCTTCCGCTTCCATCCAAATCCTAAAGACTTTCAGCACAGGACAGAATACTTTATGTCCCAATCTGGTACCCTGGACTTCATTCTTCATCCAGGATTCACGCTGATGATCAATACCACAGTAGCATGATGCTCGGCAGTCTCTGCATACAAGCTGTAGTTTTGAAGATGTATTAGATTTTTGACGACAAGTAAAGCAATGGTCCCGAAACTTCCACTTTGCGCGAGCAATAAATTCAACCCAAATGATAGCTCTTTGGACATAATCCAGTGCATGCTGCTCATCACCTAACTTATGACAGAGGAAGCTCCACTGTGCAAGGGCTAGAAAGAAATCCTGTTTGAGATTATCATCATTGAAAGTTCGTTTGTATTCAACAGGAATGATATCGAAAACTCTTTTGACGAGGGAATAGTTATTTGCCTTGCTGGCGGATTGAGGTGACTGATGCTTTTCAACACGATAACGCTCAAGATAGGAGATAAAAAGAGAAGCTGCTGTCTCAAAAGGCTCAATCTCTACAAGATTTGGAAGACATAAAAGTTTCCTTTCAAGATCAATCGCATGGTCATACTCCTTCGACACCCTCAAAGCCTCTACAAGATGTATTTTCAATATCGCTGCTTTTTGTGTATGCTCAGCATTCATCTCCCTATAAATAAATGATTTTAGGGTCGGAATATTACAGAGTTTTTTGGTAGTTCGAATCAAAGCAAGCTCATAATGCACTTGCATCATTTTCAGTTCCATAGGAAAATGGATGTTTTCTTTTTCTAAAATATGGGCACCTAAGTTCACTATATGAGCATATTTCGAAGCAAATTCATTGTATATCTCAATCACTTGATCATAATTCTTTCTGAGAACATATTCAATAAACAAAAGACTTCTGTATCTTTTCACCGTCTTGGCTGCCATACTTGCTTTTACTTCTGCATTTCCTGGTGTGTATTTTCCTCTGTAGCAAGTAGGTCCAGATTATATTTTATATACTTTAGAAAACAATGTTGACTTGTAATAAAGACGGGATAACTAACGAATATAACATCACTTTTCACCTTCACTTTAAAGTGAGACACAAACAAATTTGTAGAGTATAATATCAACCTAAAAATTACGTTACTCAAAAGATATATAGTATACATTACTATTGATTAATGTGAAAATTTCAAAAGCAACAATGCCATAAGTAGAGTTCTTTCTGATCATGGATAAGTAAATGAATTTCTCAGTGCAAATAAAATGTAAATAGCATGAGATCAATCATTACAACGATATCATTATAGTGATGGAAAAGACATAAATAATTGAATGCTTTCCAAATTCAAATCGTTAAAGAAAGCCATATTTGAAAATGATGCTATATATTACTTCTTTTTATTGTTACAAATTGTAGAAATAGCAGTCAATATAATGCATTTTTGAAGTTTACGAAAGCAAAGGGGGTCTCTATCTCCGTTTTTATAGACTATTTGTATGTCTCCAAAAGCCCGGAATGCATAAGCATGAACCTCGATCTAGAAACACTTGTCTTTCAGTCCAAGTCCATATGCAAGAAATGCAATACATTCTTTCTTGAAACGTCTCTCCATCTTTGCCTTTCTCTCTTCATCACCGTTTTTCTCCGCTTCCATCCAAATTCTATAGGCTTTTAGCACAGGACAAAAAACTTTATGCCCCAATCTGGTACCCTGGACTTCATTTTTCATCCAAGATTCACGCTGATGATCAATGCCACAGTAGCATGATACTTTGCAATCGCTGCATACAAGCTGTCGTTCCAAAGGTACATTAGATTTTTGGCTACATGTAGAGCACGTGTTTCGAAGCTTCCACTTCGCCATGGCAATCTGTTCTACACAATGAATAGCTTTATCAATGCACTCCTGTTCATCATCCTCAATACCTACCTTATGATAGAGGTACCATAACTGTGCCACGGCTCCCAAATAACAAAGATTTTCATGTTTTTCGGAGGAAGTCAATCCATACGTATCAGGAATGGTTTTGAAAAGCTTCATCATGAGGCAACAGTTTGTTAATTTTGCGGATTAAATTGACTGTTTCTTGTCAAAACGATATCGCTCAACATACGATATAAAAATGGAGGCTAATCCCTCGATACGTTCAGCCTCTGGAAGATTTGGAATGCTTGAAATTTGACCATCAAGTGTCACCGCAAGGCCATATTCCTTCGACGATCTTAAAGCTTCTATAGCTTGTATCTTCCATAACAATACTTTCTCTGTTGGCTTATTTCTCATTTCCCTAACAATGAATGATACTATGATAGGAATATTGCAGCGACTTTTGTCGGTTCGAAGCAGAGCCAACTCATAGAAAAATTGTAATAACTTCAGGTAGGTATTGAAATTGCCTTCCAATATATTTGTACCTAAGATCACCACATGAGAATATTTTGAAGCAAATTCATTGTGTATCTCAATCACTTTATCGTAATTCTTTCTGTGAACATATTCAATGTACACTAAAGATCTGTATCTTTGAGTTAGTATCATTCCAAAATGGTTGCCTTGTTTTCTATCTCCTCTAGTCTTCTTGGCTAGAGCCCTACTTGCTTTAGTAATAGCATTCTCTTTTGATGCCACATATGTAATAATATCGCGTTCACCTGAAGCTGCTTCAGAGAAATGATTTCTGTCGATATTGTCTTCAACAAATGATGCCAACTTTTGGACATTGGTGAAAATATTATTTAGGACAACTATAAAGTTTGACGATGTTAGCTATGCACACAAAACAAGTGTAAAGTTCCAATGGCTACACCTATGTACCTTCATTTGCATCGACTTTGCTTCCCTTCTTCCGTTTGCTTTTCTTCCCCATTCTTCTTTGCAAAGATCGACTACCTATTCTAGAATGATATGGCTCTTGCATACCTTTGCGGAAAGATAGTTTGCGGCAAACACACATTTTTTCAGCAGCAACCCGGCCGCCGTCGTCGTCTGATGAAGAGGAATCGTGCCAAATTTGTCAAATTCACGACTAAAACAATCAACCTCTTTTTCGTTTTTTCATTTCGCTTAGAAAATATAAATAATCTTCCTTATAAACATATTTTTGGAAAGTCATCATTAGATGATGATAATCAATAAATCTTTTTTTATTCTGCTTATAATGAATTCAATAGTAAAGTCTTTTTTGCAATGATTCTTTTCTGTTTATTGATAAGCGTATCCTATACCGCTTATCTTAGCACTATATTTTGTTCTGAAACCTCTTTTTTGACTGCTGATAGTATCGTGAAGTTGTTAATGTGTATATGATAATGCAGAAGTGAAATACTAATACTAAAAGTAAGAAAAGAGATGAGCGCAGAATAGACTTTTTGTAATCAATACATGTAATAAGTTAGGAGTTATTGCTAGTAGTAGAAAAACAGTCTAAGTATAATAAATAGCATATCTTCCGTCGCTTCCTTTTTCAAGTCGAGGCTCGTGACCAATCATTTTTTTCACTTGCGACTTAATTCCTGTTCTGAACGCTTTTCGCGCCTCTTTTTTGTTATTATGCCAACAAACAATGTAAGCATTATCTGGTAAGTAATGACCACACCCAGAGGCAAACGACTGCAGAATCTCTGTCACCAAACCTGCAGACGAAATCTCTTCCAAATCTTCTCCAATGCGGTATTTGAAACTGATCAAAGCTACAGGTACTTCTGAATTGTTTGCAAGTACAAAAGACCATTGTTGCCATCTTAACTGCTGCTCCATAATGTTTTTAATCCCATCGAGATTCTCATTAATAGTGACGATGTTGTCATTGATTTTGGTAATCTCTGAAGACTGCTTATCTACAATCTTTTTCAAATCTTTTACCACCGCCATATTTAAAGAGAGCTTTGCTAGATCTTTGTTCAAACCTGCCGTTTCATTTGCGAGCTTCTTGTCAACAATGGTCTCAGTAGAAAGTGATGGCTTGTTTTTGGCGTCAGCCATGATTCCTGCTGTTGCAAAACGATGTTGAGAGAGCTATATATATATATATTGTGTGTTCCTTTTATTTCCCAGAAAAACAGAACTGATTCTATTCCTATTTGTGACGAGAGTAGGAATAGATTTTGGCGGGAGAAATTAAGATGGGATTTGAAGATCTTACGGTACTTTCAACGTTCTGAAATTGGAAAAATAAACTAAGTAAGCATTACATAAATTCCTTCTCTAATACTGCTGTCCATCATGGCTTTATAGTAGGATATGAGATATGCGTACTCCTTCTTGTTATTTAGTTGGACTATGTGATACTTGTAACATATAGATTTTAGAGACTTGCAATGCTCAAGAAACAATGAAAGAGTCATTCTGCTGAGAAGGATGGTAATATTGAAGGAAATACAAATAGAAGATTCCTAACTCGCGAAATCCTCAAACTCGAAACACTTGTCTTTCAGTCCAAGTCCATACGCAAGAAATGCAATACATTCTTTCTTGAAACGTCTTTCCATCTTTATTACTCTCTCTGCATGGCCACTTTTCTCCGCTTCCTTCAAAACTCGATAGGCTTTCAGCACAGGACAAAATACTTTGTGCCCCAATCGAGTACCTTTGATTTCATTCTTCATCCAAGTTTCACGCTGATGATCAATGTCACAGTAGCATGATACTCGACAATCACTGCATACAAGCTGATGTTCTGAAGGTGCCTTCGATTTTTCGCAACAAGTAGCACAGTAACCTCGCAAATTCCACTTTGCATGAGCAATACATGCTACACAATCCAAAGCTTTATTAATGCACTCCTGTTCATACTGTTCATCACCAAGCTTGTGTTATTATCCACTGATTTATCAAGAGGACAATAGACTCAATACACCGAAGGAAGTTATTCAATCAAGCGTATGTTTAGATTAAGTAAGCTAAGAAGATTGATTGAACATCTTCCTTTTACTGAATTTGTAGTTTCATGCATGTAGTAGGCTTCTCTTGACTGACACAATCAATCAGGTTCAAGGGGAAGCAAATCAAACGCTGGCATCACGTCATCACATCAAAATAGCAATGACGTAATCCTTGTTGGTCCTATCTTGACAACCACTTCAACATAATGACGTAGTTGACATTTCAATGACCTAATACCAATATTCCAACACTCCCTATTTGGGAATTGTAATGTTCACCACTTCAAATATTTCTTACGAAGGTATAGGAATGTAGAAGCGTTGAGTGGTTTAGTGAACATGTCAGCGAATTGTTCTTTCGTTGAGATAGCATGAACGGTGATACGACCAGATCGAACATGCTCTCTGAAATGATGATAAACATTATTGATGTGTTTGGTGCGTGGACGAATTTTATGAACAGTAGCCATTTCTAATGCTCCCGAATTGTCTTCAAATGCTTTGCAATAGACCTTAGCTGGGATATACTCCTTGGCAAGCCCATGAGATCTAATTTCTTCCAAAAGATCCATGATTGGGATGGCCTCGCGAAGAGCTTGACTCAGAGCATAGTACTCACTCTCGCAAGATGATAAAGCTACGCACGTCTGCAACTTAGAGGTCCAAACAATTGGGCACCCACAAAAGGTAATTATATAGCCTGACCTTGATTTAGCGGTGCTTGGGTCAAATTTTGCCGTTGACTTATTATAGTTCCCAACAAAATCTGCGTCTGCATATACTTCGAGGGTCCTTTCTGCATCCGGATCAATTATGATGCCCTCATCTTTCGTATCCTGCAGGTATCTGGTAATGTGTGATACAGCCATTTCATGAGTTATCCTTGGATCAGAGCAAAATCTGGCAGCTGCATGAGTAGCATAGGTGATATCTGGGCGAGTTCCTTTATCCAGGTAGTTCAATTTACCAATTACCGATCGATAGTGAAAGCTTCCCTTGCATACTGGGGCATTGATATCACGATGTAGTAATCGGGACGATACTGCTGGTGTACTTTTAGGAGAAAATTTGCCAATGGACTCTCCCTGGACTTGTTCAATTACTTGATCAATCAGTTGAGGTTGGGTCATTTTCAACTTGTTACCTTCAAGTTTGGTGAAGTTAATTCCAAGGTAATCAGCTAAATCACCTCTATCCTCAATATCATATTCATTTTTGGCAATGTCTGGGTTCTTGAGATCAGCGATCGCTTGGTCAATTTCATCCTTATTTGGTCCTACGAAACATCCGTCATCAACGTATACGAAGAAGATTACATTTCCTTTGTAGAAGACACATTCATCAATTGTAGACTGCTTAAAGCCTATATTCAGTAGTCCTTCTACTAGAAATCGATTCCACACTCGTCCAGCTTGCTTTTGACCATATAAGTTTCGCAATATTTCGCAATAATTAACTCCATCAATTTTTATCCCTGCTGGCAGTTTCATAAATAGCTCATACTCAATTGGCGCCTGGGGAAAGGCCAACACAAAATCAACTTGCCTAGTATGCCATTTGTTTAAGATAGACAGTACTAGCAAGGTTCGAATCGAGGTCCACATAGCAACCGGGGAATATGTCTCTTCATAGTTTACTCCCTTTTCTTGTTGGCCTCCATGCACATTCAGTTGTGCCTTCCATTTTATGATTGCGTTGGTGAGGATGTCTCGCTTTCGTTTCATTGCCCATACTGCATCTAGAATTTTGGTTCCCATAGGAACTCTGCTTAGTGGCATCAACTTGAAGTTCTTTTTAGTGATGTGACTTTGAAATTCCTTCTGCATCGCGGCTTGGAACTCCCTTTTATCGTCCTGCTTCATGGCCTTGTGGTAGTGAAAATCATCATCTCCCAATTTGGCTGCAAATGCAATTGGATCTCTCATCTCTTCCTGTTCTTTGTAATCATCTGAATGAAGAGCTTCGTAGTAATGCTCAACAGATTCATTAGATCGTGTCTTATCAATGAAGTCAGCTTCAAGAGCTTCTAGTTGGTACGATTTACCCTTGAAAGATTCAATATTTAGTCTATTGGCTCCCTGACCCGCATTAGCTTGTCTAGGTCTGGACGATTGGACAGGTATAAAGCCGTCATCACTATCTGTTTCACCATTGTCATCATCTTGCATTTCATGTGAATGCTCAAACTCCACAGGAGTTGGTGTAGGTCGAGTTGCTTCAGCGTACGAAGTTGCTGCTGTACGATCGTCAGTCTCATTTAGTTCTTCTTCTGTCGCAGTGTTTCTCTGTACAAGTCTTGATCGTCTGCCTCCTCTCTTAAATCCAGCTTTGTACTGCCACTCATCAATATTGATAAAGTTGGCATTCGCATCTGAGACCAACTCAAAGAAGTTATCAAAGGAGCAGTGGAATTGTGGCGATGTTAGTCCTGTGACTGGGTCGAGTACTAGGTACACATTACCTGCATGACGAGGAGAATTGCCCAAGTTGATTCCAAGTTTACATCTGGTGTTCCAGCGGGGAAGACTTTTGCCTGAAGCTAATGCTGATTGATGTTTGTATACTGGGCAAAATATAGTCTTAAAATTCTTGAGGTTTGGAGAGGATGTAGATCTGCTAAATAGCTCGAGTGGTGAAGCTCCCTTTCCTCCCTCACCAGGCACGCTATTTCGAAGAAGGGCTTCCTGACGAAGTGCATATGGCCATAGTTGAAGGATGATTACTTTTGGCCAACGTAGGAGTGCATGCCATAAGGATGTTCGTGCTCCTTCCGACAAGATACGAATGTATCGCTCAACTAGACCGTTTTGATGGTGAGCCTCGACTCCACAGTAATCAATATTGATCCTATTCTGACAGTGATTGCGAAAACCATGATCTACAAATCTACCATTGTCACAATGGTAATGCTTGATATTAACTCCCATGTCTGCTGCCTTGGCTTCAAATGCTTCACAGGCCTCTACAGTGGATTTACTAGTGAAGTCACGAATCAATTCGACATGAACATATTTGGAGAAATGATCAACAAACACCACTGCTCCTTTATATGTGGATTTAGTAAGCTTTCCTTTAAGCTGAGCAATGAATCCAGGAAGGCGAGATTCCATCATATCCACACTAACAACTTGGCCAGGAGCTGTAGCTTTTCTGATTGGTCTGGGCTTTGCCTTTGTTCTCCAAGCTTTACGCGTATGCCTACCAAATTTACACGCAGGACAAACTGGTTCTTTTACTTCAGCAAGACGATGAGGAATCAGTCGAAGTTTTGCCATGAGATGAAGTTTCTTGAATGAGCAATGATTAAGGCGATAATGATACTGTAGTAGTTCTGCTGTTGGCGTAGTTGGTTGATGATCATCTGGTTCTACAATCATGTCAGACGGAGGCATGTCGATAGCAATGTCATTGATGTTTTCATCTTGAGGATTGACGTCTGGATCAAGTACAGTAGGTGATGGGGAAGTTGTATTGTTTATCTCCGCGTCTGGTGCTTCAGAAATAGACTCTTCATCATCCGAAACTATTGGTAAGTCTTGCTGAGTCGCATAGGTAGTACATTCGTGACAGAAAATATCTTCTACCAAATTTTGATTGTCTGCCATGTACGAGTGTAAAGATTGCAGTGAAGGTTTAGTTTTCAGCACAGGCACATTGGCATTTTCTTTCATAATTGGAATGGTACATTTGTATTCTCCCTTGTTGCCATATATAAAGACTGTGCTTTCAGCCGTGGTGATTTCCTTTCCTCTTTGCCGACCGAGTGATCCTGGTAGGTACTTCTGAAAGAAATGCTGTGGAGACAATAGTGACTTTCCTGCCTGTTCACATAGAACAGTATTAGGGATAATTTGAATGGTTGTCTGTCCATCATCGCTAGTAATGGGCAGGATCCAGTCCCCTTGAACTGTAGCCTTGACTATGATTCCACCAATACCCCTGATTCTCACGTTGCAGACAGTCTCGTTTCGAATCATGTCTTTGTTGTTACAAATCGAGCGTGAGCACTGAGTATCTATACCAACTTCCACGTGATCAGAGTCCGGATGGAACTTAATACCTTTATCAATTTTTGCAGCAGCTAATGCGATCTTTGCATCTTTCATTTCTTCTGGCAGATTTGACCAGTGATTCATGTCGTACGGATTGTATTTGTAATATTTATGATGCAATTTGGGTTTACCCAGATAATATCGGTATACCGCCATCCTATTGTACTTTAGTCTTCTTTTCTTGAAGTTGGATTTGTGGATGGGGTGTCTTAGACACCATTGATATCTCGTGTCTTCCATCATGTCGATTAATCTGCTTAGCAGAATGGAGACTTCGTTGGTAGCTGCTTGATAGATTCTTGTCTTGGCAATTCGTTGACCTAGCTTAGCTAGAAGGTAGACAGTAATTATGGATAGCATCATCGACTTTAGGTAGATAGTCATAGTATCCAAAGTGAGGATGTGGTAATATTCTCCACATAGACATTTGAGGAATGCAATTGACGATAGGAATATATCTGTTGACAGTAGCATCAACTTACAGAGAAGAAGGAATGTACTCTGTGCTCCATGAATGAATAAGATAAAAAGGTTTCGAGGTATCGATGTCAATAAGCTGTTGATTTCGCTTTGTATTTGATGACGTAGACTTAAAATGAGAAGATATTGGGACCTGATGACTGGAATATCCGAGACAAGGTAAATTACACTATAGTTGAATAGCATCTTTGTCAGGCAAAGTTGGCATAGTTTAGCAATTGGAGCCGTCATTACGATGCAAATATGTGTATATAGAAATGTCGCGAAGGTCATAAGAAGGTAGACCAGGTCCTCAGGCATGAATCATTCCTCATCACTGGCCACCTCAAAGTTACTTAGAAGTGCCTCTGATTCTTCAGCAGTAGGAGCATCTTCAGTAGCAGCATCTGCGGTCTCATCAGTAGAATTGTTGGACGGAGACTGCACTGGAGTATCTTGAGTAGAGTTACGGCTCGGGTTATTGGTACATTCAACCGGCTTGTGTCTACACCACATCCCATTTTCATGGTGATGTGGGCACCACCAGAATTCTTTTCCACCCTTGATAATTTTATCTCCTGATTTGTATGTCTTTCCATTGATGACATTGCTGAATTTCCATGCATCCTTGCCACGGTTTCTTGGAGTACCACGATCCTTATTTTCTCCCTGATCTCCTCCACCTCCAGTTGGAGTGTTGCACTTCTTCTTGGCATTCTTCTCTAGCATTTGGACCTTTGCTGAAAGCGCAATGATCTCTTGGTCCTGAGATGAAAGAGCGCCCCAAGAAGATTCCTTGTCATATTTTCTGGAGGAGTATTCGGCCTGTCCGTCTTGAAGCAACTCCTTGAATTCAATATCAATTTCTCCCTTAAGCCACTTCACTTCCTTTTTCTTGAAGTGCTCATTGAAGTGAGTATCATCTGAGTGCTTGTACGCAGTTAGTAGATCTTGCACTAGGTCTTCGTTTGGCATTTGATGGCCGAATGCAGCTAATGAAGTGTTGAGTCCTCTTACATGGTCATTGAAAGTTTCAATGTCCATCCCTTTGATCTTCTCACGCAGTTCCTTGAATTGGTCTTTCAGTACCTTGACTTGTCCACGACCTGGCATCTCAGACTTGGAAATGATAGAACGGAAAAGTAGTGGAGCAACTGCTATATTTTGAAGAGTGTAGCTCAATTCATCAGCCATCATTCTCTTGACCATATCCTCATCTAGTGAATCAAATAGAGACTGGACGGCCATTTCATTGTTCTGAGCAGCGCGATTTTGCTGTCCAACAATATTTGCTGTAGCAAAGTTCTCGATTACACTTAGAGGAACCTCTTGGGTCTGATACACAATATCGTATGTCTTACTTGGAGTAACTGAGTTGTCTTCAATGTTGAAGATGTTGCCTCCTGCATCGTACCAGCCACATTTCACAGCCTTCTTGTGCACATTTGCTCTGAAGAAGTTCACATTCTCTGGCTTTCCGTTGTAGAGGATGGAATGGACCTTGGCAACCCCTAGTTCATACATTTTCATTCCATTCTTGGCGAACATATCGATCACGTTGGTTGTAGCTCTGACTGGATTAAGTGCGAAATTGACTTGTTGATTTCCTTGATTGCCTTGCTGATTTGCTTGAGCTTGATTTGCTTGAGCAGCTTGAGCAGCTTGAGCATCTTGAGCAGCTTGAGTAGCTTGAGCACGAGCAACTTGGAGTTCAGCTCCCTGGTCAGTTACTTGCTGGTTGAGAGTAGTAAGTTGTGAAGTTAGTCCATTCACTAACTCATTTAGTTGAGCTATCTGCTCTTCAGGAGTTGACATGTTTTGTTGGTTCGGATTTGAATAGTCTCTAGCTCTTGTCTGAACCATATACTCTTTTTGCTATTTGCGCAGAGGAAGCGTGTTATTATCCACTGATTTATCAAGAGGACAATAGACTCAATACACTGAAGGAAGTTATTCAATCAAGCGTATGTTTAGATTAAGTAAGCTAAGAAGATTGATTGAACATCTTCCTTTTACTGAATATGTAGTTTCATGCATGTAGTAGGCTTCTCTTGACTGACACAATCAATCAGGTTCAAGGGGAAGCAAATCAAACGCTGGCATCACGTCATCACATCAAAATAGCAATGACGTAATCCTTGTTGGTCCTATCTTGACAACCACTTCAACATAATGACGTAGTTGACATTTCAATGACCTAATACCAATATTCCAACAGCTTGTGACAAAGGTAGCTCAACTGTGCCATGGCTAGCATGTAATCTTGATTTTCATCTGATTCCCAGGCAATCAATTCATAGTCATCAGGAATGATTTTGAGAGACTTGATCATGATCGAATAATTTCTTGCTTTGGCAGGTTGAGTTGACTGATGCTCTTCAACACGATAGCGCTCAACGTATGATACGAATAGGGAGGCAGCTACTTCAAAAGGCTTACGCTCTAAAAGGTTTGGAATACGTAAAAGCTTACTTTCAAGATCAATCGCATTGTCATATTCTTTCGCCGTTCTTAAAGCTTCCACAGTTTGTATTTTCAATAATATTTTTTCATTTGTTTGCTCATTTTTCATTTCCCTGAGAATAAATGATTTTATGATAGCAATATAGATTAGTTAGTCACAATGCTTGAGTAAAAGTAACTCAGCTAGGAATTCGCCTACCTTCATTTGCATCGACTTTGCTAACGTGCTTGCGGTTACTTTTCTTTCCTTTCTTCCCCATTCCTCCTTTTCTCTTCTATTGCATCAACTTTGTGTGAACAGATATGCCGTCTATGAAAGAACAAGATGAAGTTGCAGCAAGATGCAGCCTCAAAAACATGCTTAACGAGCCCGCCAAATGGGTCTGTCTGCCTTCCTCTTTCGTGGGAAACTAAAGATGGGACTAAAACATTTTCATTCTGGAGTAAGTACATACGAGTAGACATTGGAAAAAAATAAAATTTCCGATGCCAGAAGCAACTAGAATTTTGTTTTGAAGCTGTTCAAAAATATTTTTTAGGACTTTACTTCTATCGATAAAATTAATCATTGTAAATCTTTTCTTTTTGTTTTGGACTCCATGTTGATGATTTTTCAAGTCGCCTCGATAAATTAGTGTACCTTACAAGAAATGTCAAGAACAAAAGGGACTCTATCTTCGATTCGCAAAGTAAGTGGGCAATATGTATGTACATGCTGCTTATGAAAGCCCGGTATGCAAAATCTAAATCAATATATGATCATAGACGATTCCTATTTTGCAAAATCTTAGTTCCCGAAAAATTCTCAAACTCGAAACACTTGTCTTTCAGTCCAAGTCCATACGAAAGAAACACAATGCATTCTTTCTTGAAACGTCTTTCCATCTTTGCCTCTCTCTCTTCATCGCTATTTTCTTTCGCTTCCATCCAAATCCTAAAGGCTTTTAGCACAGGACAAAACACTTTATGCCCCAACCTGGTACCCTGGACTTCATTCTTCATCCAGGATTCACGCTGATGATCAATACCACAGTAGCAAGATACTCTGCAGTCACTGCATATTAGCTGTAGTTTTGAAGGTGTATTAGATTTTTGATGACAAGTAGAACAGTGGTTACGATACTTCCACTTCGCGGAAGCAATACATTCAATGCGTTGAATAGCTCCTTCCAAGTAATTCCGCGTAAACTGCTCATTGTTATCTTTCTTATGACAGAGGTAGCTCAACTGTGCCGAGGCTAGCAAATAGTCATGTCTGAGACAATCATCGTCATCAACTCCTCTGGAATGCTGTGAAGAAGACCGTACATAACGGAATAGTTTCTTGCTTTGGCGGATGGAAGTGACTGATACTTTTCAATACGATAGCGCTCAACGAACGAAACCAATAGGGATGCTGTTGTCTCGAAAGGCTTGGACTCTAGGAGATTTGCAATATTACCTAAAACAAGTTCACCATCAAGATCAATCGCTGTTTTGTATTCTTTCACCACCCTCAAAGCATCTATAGTATGTGCTTTCAATATCATTATTTTCTTGCCTGTTGTCTCATCTTTCATTGTTGCCTCGTCTTTCATCTCTCTAAGAATAAATGATTTTATAATCGGAATCTTTGAAAGACTTTTATCCGTTCGAATCAGAGCCAACTCATAGAATAGTTGCAATGACTTCATGTCAATACTGATACTGCTAGGTACATTCTCTTCTAATATCTGAGTATCTAAAGTCACCAAATGAGAATATTTTGAAGCCAAATCATTGTATACCTCAATCACGTTTCCATAATTCTTCCTGAAATCAAATTCAATGAACATAAGAACCCTGTAGCTTTCTACAAGAGCTGTTGCGAAATGATTGCCTCCTTGTTCATCTCGTCTAGACTTGGCTAGTGCTACGCTTGCGTTCGTCATAGCATTCTCTTGTGTTGCTAAGTATGTAATAGCATCCCGTTCCCTCGAAGCAGCTTCAGAGTACTGTTTCTTCTCGATTTTGTCATAGACAAGTGCTTGCATCTTTTGCATATTATTCAAAATTTTTATAAGGGCGACTAGGTAGAGGAGCAGCAATGATTAGTATCTAGGTGAGAAGTATAGACACGAAGCAGGTATAAAGCAAATAATACATCTACCTTCATTTGCATCGAGTTTGATTCCCTTCTGTCGTTTACTTTTCTTTCCTTTCTTCCCCATTCTTCTTTACAAAGGTCAACTACTATTCTAGAATGATATGGAGATGTTGCACAATTGCATAATAGGTTTGTTTGTAAAAGGATACTCCGTCATGAAAAAAGCAGCAACAAATCTTGAAGAGCCCGCCAAATGGGTCTGTCTGCCGTATCTTTGGCGGGAAACGAAAGATGGGACTAAAACATTGTATTACACATGGGAAAGCACTTGAAGTACATGCGAATAGTCATTGGAAAACAGTAAAAACTACAACTCCACTTTTGTAATGACCTCGAATGAATTTTACTCTAGTTTTATAGATTACGATCGATCCGTTTCTCAAAGAGCGAATCAATGAGGACAGTACTGATTTATTTGGTATCACTTTCCTACACCGAGCAACCAGAGTTGTCAAAAAATGTTAGTATTTCACATCAAGAAGCTAAATAATTGTTTATGTAAGGCTTTATTTCAAATTTTAGACTCTAGATGTGAATTCCGTGGAATTTCCTAGTAAATATGATCAAGAATAGTAAATATAATATCGCCCATTGCTTTCTTGTACAAGTCGAGGCTCACGACCAATCAAAACGTTCACTTGTGCCTTCAGTTCTGCTCTAAATTCTTCCTTGTTGCGGTTACTACTAATATAAAAAGTTGATGGTATGAAATGTCCAAGTCCATTCATAAACTTTAGCAAAATACCCTGTACTAATTCTTTACTGTTCGATCTTTGAATAACATTACTTTTATCCACATATGAATATTCAAATGAAGCAATGTGAGCATTTGCAATTGCACTAGACAACTTTTGAACTTTCAACTGTTGTTCCAGCTGTTGCTCCATTATTTTTTTAATGCCATTGAGATTGCGATTCACAGTATTGATATTGTCACTAACTTTGGAGATCTCTGACGACTGTTGTTCGACAATCTCCTTCAATTCTTCTAAATTATCAGTATTCTTGCCCATATCCAAAGAGAGTTTTGCTAGATTTCTGTTGAATTCTTCCATCTCATTTGTGAGCTTCTTTTGTGTAAGTAAATTCACTTTTAAAGTAGCTACCTCCATAAGGGCCTCGGCGGCAGGTGACAACTTATTCTTGGCGTCAGACATGTCTCTACTTTGACAATGTTGAAAGAGTTATTATGTTTGTTTCTTTCATCTAGCTGCAAAAAACCGCAAAAGATTGATTTTGATTGATCTATTCCTATTTGTGACGGGATTTGTAGGAATAGATTTTGGCGCGAAATGGTAAGATGGGACTGAACTTCCGTATCAGTATCTACGTACGGGTAGACATTGGAAGAAATCAGAACAAACGACAAACGACAACCTCAAACAAATAATTACTACGCAGTGTCTACTTACTTTACTTCATAAACGTGTCATCAGTATAGAACATAGCAAACTTCGACCTTCCAACTATCAATGTTTCCCCTTCGAGATTTACCCTTAACGTTGCTCGTGGCAGCTCTATCATATTCAAAAGTAGCAAATGCATATTCTTCATCATTCATCCATAAAAGCAATTCACCAGAGTCGATAATACAAAAGCAACTAGATGCCCTGCAGCAAGATGATATGTACACTGTTTTCAAATATGCTTCGCCTTCAAATAAAGCGGCAACTGGTCCATGGCAGCGATTCGGGAAAATGGTTCGTTCACCACCCTATCTACCTTTGATAAATCATAAAAGAGCTGATGTATTATTCATGACAACGAGACGAGATAGGAGCGTTAAATTTCTAGTGAGAGTTTGGAAATCCGATGAACTTGGCAATGAAATGGAAGATAAAGAACTTAAGGCATACCCATGTCCAGTATATTACGAATGGATATTGTCTAAAGTAGAATATGTAGAGGATGACAGTCCGTACAAAGATTGCTACATGGTAGATGGAGTAATGCCTATGAAAATATGAAGAAGATATGCAGGTAGGATATATTTTAACAAATAATTTTATAAATAATTAGGTATTTTATTTAAAGTAAACATAATACATATATTAGCTTGTTGAGAAGACATATAGAAAGGTATGCATGCAAAATAAGAGAAAGTTGTCAATGTTCTTTTGTCAATAAAGTGAAGGAATCCACAGCATACAATATAATCTCACGAAGGCACATTTAAACACATGTAATGCTAAATGTAAATACTTAGACGTCTTCTTCTTTGTCTTGACCAGAGATCTCTTTTTCTTCCTCATTTTCCTCTTCTTCTGTCGATTCCTCTGTTGATTCTTCCCCAGAATTTCCAGGAAAGTCTTCTTGATCCTCACCATTGTCCAATACTTCTCCTGTATAGTCAGGTGGACATTCTTCATCAATAGAGTGGCTCAACTCTTGATGGACTTCTAGTGCTCGTTCTGAATCAAGTAAAAAGGATACAGATTTACGCTCGGAAGTATTATTTGTAAGCCCTCTATTAGAATCATTCATGGTGGATACGGACCTGTCGGAAGCATTCACTTTGAAGGAAAGTTCCGAAGTAGGAGTGTGAGAACCAATAGTTTTCACACCTGAAGCTTTCAAAGTTTTCCAGTCTGCATTGATAGTTTGGACCCCGGAAGCTTTCAATTTTTTCCAATCAGCACCTTGAAGAGATGGATTCTTATTGATTGTAGTTACTCCAGACGCCTTGAGTGCCTTCCAGCTTCCGCCGGTAGCACCAGTAGATTGAGTAGAAGATCGATTACTAGCATTCAATTTCTTTTTCTTGTCTTTTTTACTAGAGAATCTTCGGAGGAAAGAAAGACGGATTCTATCGAACAAATCAGGTGTAGCAACATCTTCACTGTGGAGAGATGGCTCTAGATCTAATCCATCATTCCTCGTTATACTTTGAAACTCAAAGTTTCTAAAGAGACAAGGAAAGAGAGTATCTCTAAAAATTGCAAACATAATTTGTCTCCTTGGTGCTCTTGGATGGTCCTTTCTCAATCTTCCGTATCGCATACGGAAGTATACAATACTGTTAAGAAGGCCGGATAGTGGTACCAAGATATCATTGAGATAGTCTAGTGGTTTGTTAAAGATTGCACCATAGAATCCAAGGAAGCCATTGACGGTAACTAGAGTCCAAGGTACAGCAATAATGATGAAATATAGAATGCATTGTTTCGCTACAATTCTGGTACGTTCAAGAGTAACATGGCCAGAGTTCAAGTTGGACCATCTTGCCGATTTCTTTTCAGTTTTTCGGACATGTAGATAAACCATCAAGAGACATCCAAAATTGAAGAGAATTGCAATCAGCCAAAGGTAGAGATTTGTGATTGACAACTTCATAAAGAAAGTGTCTGGAGCCGTAGGATATGGAAAGCAGACTGCAAAGTACGGAGAAAATGGACTAGCCTTGAACATTACCGTAGCAGCAGCTGAAATCGCAACCAATAGGCCATAGCTCCAAGGAATAAGATGAAAACAAACCTCAATCTTTTTGAGTTTTCTAGGTGTCCAGTTGTACTTTACAATCAAGAGATAGTACAAAGCTAGGGAATCGTTGTAGGCAAGGGTCGTGTGTCCGAAGAGAGCATATAGAAAACCAGAAGCGTTGCAAGATGCATCATTTCCTACCCCACTGACTCCATTAGGACTCAGAGAGGAAGCATAGGTAGGCAACCATAGATGGCCTGTCAAATGTAGAAAGCATAAGATTAAATCGCTACATGACATCAAACCTATCAGGCGTTGCTGAATATTCTCACGATTCTTTTTCTCTCGGAGAACAGATATGATAATCATGGAAGCTCCTATACATGATAGGAAAGCTACTGTGCTTTTCAGCACAAACCAGAGAGTTACAAGGGAGCTACTCATTTTGGAATGATGTGATGGAGTTATGTCGAAGAGGTAGCTTAGGTGAATGATGGCCGTTGTTGAATTCAGCAGCAGTCTGTTGATTTATGTGCTGTACTATTTACAGACGGACTACGGAACACTGGAATGTATGCAAGGAGAGGATGATTGAAAAGATACTTAAAAAGTGTTCGGATTACATCGATTCTGAGACAAAGGCTTCTCACGATATCTAAATTGTAGCTATTTATATGTGAATAACATTACATTCTACATATTGACGATTTTTCAATCGTTCTTGATAAATAATCAATAAGTAAAGGAAGACTTTTCTTGACGGCCTGAAGGGTCATTTGTATTAAACTTCTGAAAACCTGTACTGGAGTTTGTTATCCCTGACGGGAAAGGTTCTTGTGAGAAGAGGGTTCTCGATTTACTTCAACTGATGCCAAATGCCAAAATCTGGATTTTTCCGACTAGACTCCATAGCTCTAATTGGATCTTTATTTTCCATTGTCTCATTGATAAAGATATCTCGAAAGTATGAATTCGCTGCGTCTTTCTCTAAGCTTAGCCATAATATGTGCAGTTATTTGCAGTACCTATGCATCAGTAGCAAGTTCAAGCCATTGGAATGCATATAAACAAAAGGAACTCTTTCTAGCTAACAAACCTACCCCCGAAAAAGATATCTTGGTCAAAGAAATTACAACTGTAAAAATCAAAGGTTGCAAGGACAACAACTGTCCTTTAAAAAGAATCTTGAACAATATTGAAGATAAAGAAGTTTTCGTATCTCTCTGCTATGGTGATGAATGTATCCTCAAAAGCATCGATTTGCATAAACCTCAACAATGGAATACAGATTGTTTACTCGAAGGATTGGTGAATGGACACATTATCATTAACCCTGAGTCCAAGGAGAAGCTCGTTTGTGAACTTAGAGTGAGAAATAAATCACTATTTGGACCTATGAAAAACATGAAACTATTTCGTGTGATGGATATTGCAGCCGCTCTTTTCTTGGGAATGAAGGCAAAAGAGAGAACCATTGTCACAGCGACCTTTGAACCAGAACAACTCAAGAGTCAAGTCGAAAAGGATACCATTCAAGCTCGCCTCAAATTCAAGGAAAATGTTGGTCGACAAGTCATGCTTCAATTGGGTCTTCATAGAGAAAACTGGAATGAACTGTATTCTACTTCCAAAAGCACCTATAACGGAGACAACGTTGAACCATTCTTTCAATTGACTGGTAAATTCTTTATCAAAACCATGGATGAAGCGAATAATAAGAAAGCATGGGAATTCCAAAAGACTACTGACCCTGCATGTCTCGATTTGAAAATGATTACACCTCTACTGGATGAATTTCCGCTCTTGTCCTTTCCCGAGACGGATGAATTTGATCCTGTTCCTCCCAAAGTCAAGACCACGTTCAAGATATTGGCTATGCTTCCATTTAAAGATAGCTTGACGCATTATAGAAATCGCTCTCATGGAATTAGTGATATTCGTCAAAAGGTTGGAAAGTATATTCCAGAGCCAAAGGAGGGTAGGTGGATGAACCCAGCCCGAGATGAATCCATGAAACGAGTTTATTTCAGTTCTATTGGAAACTTTTTTGTCAAAAAGGCAGAAGGATTCAAGAATGGATATGTTGCTGATGTAACTGATATTAAGAAATATGCTGTACGAGAAAATGAACACAAGTATGTGAAGTATGGCGCCAAGACTTTTTTCGATGAGGAAGGTAATATCCAAAAGATTGAAGACAATGACGGAACAGTGTATAAACCAGGAGATGAGTATTGGGAATGGGCAAAACTCAAGAGTAGAACAGCAGCATTTAGCAAAGCTGCATTTGTCCATCTTGCTGAAGTCCATTATTGTTGGGGTAATAGAGGTGGCGATGCGCTACGAATGTTTTTACCTCCAGAACATCCTATTCGTCGAGCATGTACTCCTCACTTTTACAAGACGCATCATACTTGCGTCAGAGCACAGAATTCACTTTTCGATGAGGCTGGACTTTTATTTCGAGGTTTAGCGTTGACCTATGAGGGTGGATTGAAGCAGGTTTTTATGGATTACATTGGTAACTTTGAGTTCTCGCGCTATCCAGATGATATCAAAAGTCAAGGAGTAGAGAATTGTCCTTTTCACGTAGGTGCCTTGGACGGTGTAGATTTGCATACAATCTTTTGCAACTATGTATCCGAATTATTTGACGAGACCTATGAGAATGAAAAAGCTTTTAAACTCGACAAAGATATGAAACGTATGCACGAGTATTTGGTGAAAACGCTAAAGATCCCAAGAGAGCTGAGACCATATACACTCAACAATGCAAAAGCTATCTGGGGTGAAATTCTATTCAGAGTCACTGGCTTTCACAATGCGGTAGGTGCAGTAACAGCATTCGCCTTAGATCCAGCAATGACAAACATTCGTCAGCAAGAAAAGGAAATTGGCAAAGAGAATGGTACAAACTTGGTAGCGAGTGAAGAAGGTGCAAGTGGAGTAGCTTTCATCAGTGCCATTACACAACTACCTTGTCCGACCATTGGACAATGTTGGAAGCAGGTTTTGGCAAATCCTGATGCCAAGTCATATGCAAATCTAAGAAAGGCTTTGGATAAGTTGGAAGAGACTATTGAGATTCGCAATCAAGTGAGGTTCAGGAATGTCGACTATAGTCCTAAACATTGTGCAATATCCATATCATCGTAGTAATTTTATTTGAATCAAATTTTTTATGTGAATGTTGTTGAACTGAGATATAAAATGAAACCGTTTTTATAACGGTCATGTCAAAAAAGTATCTTTTAGACTTCATTCTTCAATTGGATGAGAAACAAAATAAAGCAAAAGAAGAAACCTCTATGAAACTATTGATGCTTCTCCTATCTATCGACGCATTTTTAATCGATAATTGATTAAACTCTTGATTTATCAGATGCAATAGAAAGCATGAGGATTCAGACGGAGGAATGGCGGCGGTTCATTCCTGGAGTGAGAATGTATAGAGGAAAAAAGACTCTCTTTTATAACGGAGAGATCATACGAAGAGATCAGATTACGGACACTAGAAATGAGAGAGACTCTTGGCAAGTCATCATGGTGTTACCAGGAGTGGAAGTGATTCCTGAACGTACTTTCTATGGTTGTTTAAGGGTCGAAGTAGTCATTATGGCTGATACAGTCAAGAGAATTGAAAATCAGGCTTTCTATGAATGTCGTAGTCTATTTTTTATCAAGCTTTCAAAAAATCTTGAGTACATTGGGGAATTGACATTTTATCACTGTAATTCTTTGACTTCAATCTTTATCCCGCAATCTTGTATAGAGATTGCTAGGGACGCATTTCGTTGTTGTAAAGAATTGATTATTTTCAGTGTACCTCAAACTACAGAGCTTGGAGTAAATGTGGTTTGGGACACAGCATTGATAAGAGCATCTCCATTTGGATTAAATCAATTTGGTGGTTATGAAAAAGAAATTAATTCTCGTGTCAATAATTGGTTGAAGAATAGACACAACAAATATCCACTTCACAAACTCTGTTGTAATGAACAGCCAAAACCTGATTTACAAATACACAACAACATTAATTGGTTTCAGAAAGATGGCTGTGGCTTGATGCCTGTTGATTATTTTATAGCCAATTATGGCGAAGATGAGCATATTCATTTTTTGCCTCGATATGTCCAGCACTTGATTAAGAATAGAAAGCTTGACGTATTGAAGGAACTAAGTACAGGTGAAATTATAGCAAGACAAATAATGTATCTTGAGTCCCAAATTGTGGAGAAAGATGAAATAATTTCTACCTTCGAGAAAGGCAGAGACTATGGCATGTCAGTCAAGTTGCTAGAAGATGAGATCAAATGCTGCCTATGTACAAATAAGTTTTCTACGGATATCAACTCTACACTACCGGAGATTCGAAGATTCTTACCAGTTCTAAGTCGAGCAGCCTGTCCACATTACTTTTGCAAAGGATGTATCGAACAGACACAACTTGCAGCTGCGGACAATGCACCTCAAAATAAACTGCCGAAATGGCTAAAGTGCATGATATGCAAACGCAAGACAGCATTTTGTCCGGAAGACCCATTCTATCACTTGAAACTGATAGAACTGCTGGAACGTGCACGTCGATTACATCCAATTGATGTGAAAGTAGAAGAGGGACAGGAAACTATAGAAAGTGGTTCAAACTCTAACGACGATAGGCCCTCCAAGCGGCAAAAGGTTACAAATGTCGCCATCAAAAAGGAAATGGAGTAAAGTTAAATTATAATCAATCTTTTCATTACATTTGGTATCTCAACTCTTCATTTACAAATAGGAATCACGCCATCACAGTACTTAGAGGCTAGTCTATCGGCTTCATCCTTGATAAAGTCAACTTATATAAAACGTTAAATTACTTGCATTATACTAAATGTAGATGTATGAGATTAGTGTGAAAACTTGTCGAGTTAAGGAAGCTGTTGTTCCTCATCTTTAGAGACATTCTGAACTTCATTAGATCCTTCATCTAAATCAATTGCAGAAGATTTGCTGCTTACTGTCGCTGAATCCTCCTCATCTTTAGAGACATTCTGAACTTCATTAGATCCTTCATCTAAATCAATTGTAGAAGATTTGCTGCTTACTGTCGCTGAATCCTCCTCATCTTTAGAGACATTCTGAACTTCATTAGATCCTTCATCTAAATCAATTGCAGAAGATTTGCTGCTTACTGTCGCTGAATCCTCCTCATCTTTAGAGACATTCTGAACTTCATTAGATCCTTCATCTAAATCAACTGCAATAGAATTGCTGCTTACTGTAGCTGAATCCTCCTCATCTTTATAGGCATTCTGAACTTCATTAGATCCTTCATTTAAATCAATTGTAGAAGATTTGCTGCTTACTGTCGCTGAATCCTCCTCATCTTTAGAGACATTCTGAACTTCATTAGATTCTTCATTTAAATTACTAATCTTGACCATTTGCAGACTTGTCAAATTCAATGCTTTGCTATAGATTGCAAAAGGATACAATAGTGCGTGGACTGTGTAGAAGACGGATCCTGTGGTCAAGAGCACAGCTATAGTTGGTGGATAATGATCCGAATAGACCCAATATGTATAGTTGCCTGCTACATCCTTCGAAATGATGATACCTGCTACCATGAAGAAAACAGATCCGAGGGAGGCAATGAGGTATGTACAAATTAAAAAGCGCCCTCCTACTCGCAATGAGTGTGCAAGATGGACTTGTCCAATAGCCGTAATTATACCACCTGCGATCCAAAAGCCTGCTTCAACATAGTCTGAATTTGAATAGTAGTAAACGTCTGTCCGATAACTATTACGCACGACTATGAGTTGATACATGGAAGCAATGAGAAGCAAAACGCTACCAAGAGCATGAATCATTGTAGCAGCAACATTTCGGAAGGTAAATTCCTTATTGATACCAAACGCTTCTAGAATGATAGAGATGAAGAAAAGAATGGCACCAGTTATGAGAATACCATTCCTAAGATCATCAAAGCATCTCTCAATTACTCCCCAAGACTTGTAGGGACTATGAATCAGTTCACAAATGTGATAAACTTTACCCATTTGATCTGGGTGTCGAAACACTGACCCAACGATGAAGCAGACACCAAAGAAAAGCTTAGTGAGTGTTGTTAAGATGATTACTCTCAACTGTGTAGAGCACATCATTTTGAAAACTCGTTGAAACTATTTATGAAGATTTTTGTTTTTGTGTAGTACGGTAAAAGGTGCGAGGAAGAAAATATCACAAAATACAAAAGCGTCACGGTATAATAATGGCGGAAGAAGAGAGGCTTCGCCATTTCATTGAGTATCAATCGCTACTTCAACATTATATGAAAATGTTAATTTACTTGAATATGGATGTATGTAAGTAGTGTGTAGACATGTCTAGTTAAGAAAATTACTGTTCCTCCTCGTCTTTAGAAACATTGTGAATATCATTTGATTCTTCTTGCAAGTTGACTGCATTAGGATTGCTGCTTACTGCCGCTGAATCAGAATCAACTCCATCGGACGTGGAAGCTATCAACTTTTCGTAGGTTGCCATTGGATGTAATAGTGCATGGTTAAAATAAAACACAGATCCACTAATCATGAATCCAACGACTGTGTTTACATATTCGTTCATACTACGAAAATCATTCATGTCTACATTTCCCACTGCTTCTAACATAAGGATGCCTCCAATCATTAGCAAAAATGAACCAAGTATTGCAAAAGAGTATGTAAGTGTTAAAAACAACGACCCATCTGAACTCCTCGTCTGCCAGGCCCAGACAAAATAAGCATGACCTAGGCATGTAGCGAGGCTACCAAAGATCCACAAACTAGCCTCGATGTCGTCAGGGCTATTGACAAAGAAAAGGAAATATCTATCTGTATAGAGAACTTGATACATGGAAGCAGCTATGAAGACGATGCTTCCAATGATACAGACAGTCGTCGCTGCAGTAATGTTCACATTCGTGAAAATATTATTTACTTGAAAAGCCTCGAGTATAATCGAGAAAAGCAGCAGAATTGCGCCAGAAATGAGGAGACCTCCTTTTAATTGTACCCAACATTTAAAAGTAGAGAGTTCACCTCCTAAACAGAATTTAATTGCCTCATCATACTGGTTAGTATGATGATACACCCAGCCCACAGTGAAGAGCAAACCAAACCCAAATTTCGTCAAAACTATTAGAAATAGACCAATCTTTACGACTTGCAGACTTGTCAAATGTAATGCCTTTTTGTAGAGTGCAAATGGGTATAAAATTGCATGGATTGTATAGAAGATGGATCCTATTATCATGAGCACAGCTATCGTAGTAGGTGGATAATACCACTTGTACAGAAATACCAAATTTTCATAGTCCTTCATTACTTCTCTTAAAATAATGATTCCTGCAACCATGAAAAAAATAGATCCAATCATTGCAATGAAATATGTGCATACAACAAAATATCCTTCTACTCTCATTAAGAAGGCAAGATAGACTTGTCCAAAGGATGTAAAGAGACCACCACAGCTATCAAAATCCTGCCTCGCTAAGAAAGATTGACTTTTCAAATTGCTCTAATTCCGGTTCTACTGGTCCATATAGATGCCTGAGTATTAGAAACTGGCACAAAACGGAAACCATCAGAAAAAGGCTTCCCAGAGCATTTAGAACTGTAACAGCAATTCTTCGGTAGGTGAGTGCCTCATTTCCACCATAAGCTTCTAGTATTATCGAGATTAAGAAAAGAATAGCACCAGTTACGAGGAGTCCATTTCTTAGATCATCATTGCATTTCATAAGCTTATTCCAAGACTTGTAAAGATGAGGCTTCCCGTAAAGTTTCCAGCATGTGAAGAACGGCTCCTCTATTTCATCAGGATGGCGAGACAGTCTGAACAATACATAAAGTAAATATTTCGAGTATGTTTGAAGTCTTTATTTTATCAGATTTGATGGGTGAAACAGTTTGAATATTATATAAAATAAGCATAGATTTACTAGTACTAGTTCTACTGTTCAATTCCCGTACTCTCCCAAGTTGACAACACTTCATAGACAAATGCTTGTGAAAACAGTGTATCAGGGTGATCTGGAAATAGTACTTGCTGGGCAAAAGCCAAGTGCTGAATCTTTTCTTTGATTTGAGCATCAGTCAGAGACATTAATTTTCGAAAAACAATTTCAGCATCTTGTAGCAGTTCCTTTTCATCGATAAACACCGCATAGTCTTGCATATGAAGAATATGTTTCATTATTGGTGCAACATGAGGGAGCGTATCACTGACAATAACAGGGATACATCCTAATCGTATGGATCTCCATAGTGAGTGAGACTTGGGGGTATCTCCTCGTATCATAAGACAGAACTTGCTTCTACCATATTCCTTTTGCCATGTATTTGCATGTTTTAATCCCAAGCCAATACAGCTCTTTGGAAATTTATCTAGAATGATGTTTGTAACAGGAGCATGGCGGTAGATCGTTGAATTCCATAGTGACTCTCTCATCCTTGTCTGGTAGAATACCAGGTTGGTAGAAGTATGAAACTTATCCAATGAAGCCAGTTTCAGCGGGAAAGTTTTTACACTATCTCCTAAAGTAAAGGATATCGAATATTTTGAAAGAGGAGGTATCTCTTGTTTTAAAGTAGAAAAGAAATCGTTAAAGTCAAACCCTTTTTTAATGCTTTTCTCCACTGAATGAGGATCCCAACTCTGGATTGGAGTCATGTTGTATAAGGCGTCATAGATGAAGTTGCCATGGAGTTTGGTATGAATCCCTACTTTCTTTACATAAGATCTTCGATAAAGAGAATATATAGATGCAAAGATGACATGCTTATGTCCTTTGTTTTCTATAAAAGGTTGTTGCCGAAGCAATTCTTCAAAGGCGACTTTTGCCATCTCATTTCGATACTTTGTTGATCTTGAAAGTGAGAGTCTACTGAAAGGTATTGGAGGAATGAATATCTCTGCTTCGTCTTGATCAAAAGTCCTCAAGTGTGACTTCTGCAAACTTTCTAGAGATTCTTCGTCTCGTATAATTTCGTAACCATATCGTTTAAATTGATGAAATTGCGGATGTGCTAGCTCATCTTTTGCATGTGGACCTGGTAATATCATACTGGTATTGTTGGAAATGAAAAACCTATTTTGAATGGCGCGCAATTTTGTAATCTTTGCAGCTATTGGAAGATATCGGAAGTATGACATTGTAAGGTTGTATGAAGATTCAAAACTGGTAGAATAGAACCTTGAGGAGAAGAACAAATATACCAGTGTTCCTAAATAAAAGATTGGCAATAATGTCACAGTTCTTTTATTCCTCAAAATAGGCTTTGCAAGTATCGATAAGGAAGAGTAATTCATTTGTTAAAAGGTTCATAGTGTTTAAAGGTTAAATAGATTCTTGTGTGATCGTGAAGAGATGAATCGAACTACGAGTATATGGTCGAGAGAAAAGAGAGCACGTTTGCAGGCTTCGCGTTTTTTGTGAGTATAGAGTCGAAGCAAAATTTAGAAAAATGAAGATGCGACTAAAACATCACCAGAACTTTTGTAGCTAATATTTCAAATATAGAAAGATGTAAATCTATTGAAGTTCACATTATGGAAGATGGGTCAGCTGTTACGTAAAGACGAGAATTGAAGCAAAGAGTGGATAAAAATAGAGGCAGGCAGGATATCATGATAGAAAGATAATAGTGAGTAAGTTTGATTACTGATCGATAAATGTACTACTTCAAACTAACTATTTTCGTTTTTCATTATACTTTTCGGGATACGTAGTTTAGAGAAGCAAAATAGAGTATTTTCATTTGTGGCCACTGCTTCTCTTAACATGAAAGTATGAAACATATATGTTATATCACAAATAAATGAGGCAATCTAACATCCCTCTTCGTCTCTGAGATTGTCTAGAGTTACGGCAGGATTCTCTTGATTGGTGTTCACGTCCTTAATCTTTTTGTAGGTTGCAATTGGATACAAAACTCCGTGCATAATATAGAAGACAGAGCCCGAAATCATTAGTCCAGAAACCAAATCTACGTATTCAAGTTCATCGTGAGTTTGAAGGTATTCTTCTATTACATCATCTATCATCATGATACCTGTAACCATAAAGAGAAAAGATCCAAGAGTAGCACTGAGGTACGTTACTACCATAAAAAGCCCTTCTGATCTCAATACATATGCATAATATGCCTGTCCAAGAGCTGTGATGAGGCCACTAGCGATCCAGAATCCTCCCTCAAAATTTGGATGATTAAATTCAAAATAAATAAGACCTGCTCTAAAAACAAGAATTGGATACATTGAGCTGACAATTAGGAAAAGACTCCCAAGTGCATGAAACAAAGTAGGGACAGTAGACACATTTGTTTGGTCCAAAGGCCTCAAGAAGAATAGAGAAGAAGAAGAAAATCGCTCCTGTAATAAGTAGTCCACTTGTAAATTCAATGTAACAGAAAAAATTTTCAAACGAGGAGTCTTTTCCAATATCTTTACAGAATTCCACCGCTTCATCCGATTGACCTGTGTGGTAAAATGTTGCTCCTGTTGTGAAGAAGATGCCGAACGCAAGCTTTGCGATAGTTGTTAGGACAAGGAGTAGAAATGGTGTGGTAGTGCTCATACTCATTTTCGGTCAATAAGAATTGGGGTGATAAGATATATAAATGTATCTTTCAAAACATCATAATCTCTTTCAGAGATTGCTTTTCAATGGTTCGCGCTTTGAATTCTACGAGTAGAACAATCTTTTTGTCACAACGTTAAACTTGACATCTTGACCGTTAAACAGAATAATTGCATGGGAATTAGAAGACTGACACAGGTCAATTGGTATGAGAACGGTCATTGGCTACCATCATGTCAATACTAACGAAGAAAAGGTTCGCCATTTTCATGGTTCATGGTACCTTCCCATTTCATCGCTATCATTTCATACCACAACCAACAAAAAAACATCACTCTCTATCCTTTAACTCATAGTGCACTCTTCAAATACAACAGTGCTATTCAACTTTTAATCATGGGTACTCTCCTTTTTCAAGAGTCCCTTCCGCGCTCAAGAAAACGAAGATGGTTCATTCTCACCTTCTCCTTTCACTTTATTAGTTGGTACATCTGATAAAACAAAGTACAAAAGGCAGAAACTAGCAGCTACATATCAAGGGACCAAACCAATTCTCGTCGTGTGCACTGATGAGAGAGATTTGAAAATGGAAAATGGGACCAACTTCTCGACTGGCAATCACCCTGTAGAAACCTATGTCCCTATGCTACACATGAAAGATGCAGGATTCAAATTCGATGTAGCAACTGAACATGGATCAAGCGTGTGCTTTGAAATGTGGGCATTTCCAAAGAAGGACGAGAATGTGAATATTTTTCACGAAGAAATGAAAGAGATTATGTCAAAGCCCAAGAAGTTGTCTGAAATCGCATCCCTCAATGACTACTCTGCAATCTTTATCCCTGGAGGCCATGGTGCCATGATCAATTTACCATTTAGTAAAGAACTTGGAAGGCTATTGCATTTAGCCCACGATCAAAGTCTTCCGACGGTTACACTATGTCATGGCCCAGGTGCTTTACTCTCTACTGCAGCCGACGGCTTGGGAAAAGATTTTGTTTACAAAGGATACAAAATCATGTGTTTCACAGATAAAACTGATAAATTCACACCATCTGTTGGATATTTACCTGGAGCAATGCCATGGAAATGTCAAGAAACTCTCGAAGAAAAAGGAATTCAGGTTCTAAATTCAAGCGAGAGTGGAAAAGTTTATCAAGACCGGGAGCTCATCACCGGTGATAGTCCCGATGCTGCAAACAATCTTGGTATTCTGGCTGCTCCGATTCTTGTAGAGTATGCAAATAAGTACAAAATGTAAAGTGTGAAAGAGGCTTAGGGAAGTTTTGAGAATTTTTTATTTTTCGTTCAGATGTTTACTCCGTGGAAGTTTTGAGAATTGTATACTTTTCATTCATATGCTTAATTACAGTTTCTTTTCGATATCCTCCAATTTTTTCATAACTGGGAATGGCACTACTATGTTCACTACTATCGTTGAATTCATCTACAATTTTAAACAATTACTCTTTAAAACTAGTAATCTAGCATTCTTCTTCATCTTTGAGACCGCCTTGGTGGAAATAACACTAACAGTCCTATATAAATATGCAATCACAATTGTTTTGAATCTATTCTATTTTTATACAATTCTATATTTATCTAGGAAATCTCAGTATTCTGAGTTTCGGTCAAGGTATATTTCTTTTGAATACCAGTAGCCTCGAAGAAATTCCAAGTCATTTGCTCAACGACTGTGCTCAAGCGAGAGTCTCGCACACCTTGCTCTACACCATAATCATCCAAGCCCCAGCTCCATTGCATGGTACCAGCTCCAAACACATGAGCACCACTTTTAGCCTGATAAAGAGATCCATGACTAATGATTGTTCGGTTCTTTCTATCAAGAAGTGGTGTTTCAAATATTTTGGCAATGTTTGAGATGGGCTCATCTGGATCGCCTTTCAGCACCTTTTTGGCATCTTTTCGTATCCGTCTTGCATCAGTACCAATTGTATCTACTTCATACCCCAACATACCTCTAATTTTGTCTCCCTTCTCTACTTTTGTTCCATTATAGATCCAATGTGAAGTATCTGCAATGACTAAGTCTTCATCAAATGGATCACCCAACGGAAAGTGGTATTCTACCCCAACTAGTAAAGACTCTGGTCTAATTTGTCTGAATTTCGTTGTTGCGTATTGACTCTTGTCAGGATCCAAATTGAGCTTTCGATAGCATACAACTGTCCTATATTCAAAATCATCATCTTCTTCAAGACTAGTACTATTTTCATATCGAATTTGCCAGTATGCAGTATTCGATCCCAAGAATGCAAGATGAACCCCTTCATCTCTCCATTGCATTAGATCTCTCATCATTGCCCATGTCCAATACTCATCATGACCTTGCGTCAAGAACAATTTTGGCTTTTGCAACGTTGGCAGTTTTGTATGCACATCTACATTTGATACATAGCTGACATCAATTCCATTCTTTTCTAGCCATCGAACCATGTTATAGTTCCAAGATGCAGCATATTTGATGGGATATGTTTTATAAGGTTGTACATTCGATAAGTATTCGCCAGCACCAGTCCCAAAGGCAGCTAATGGATGATCTGGTCCAGCATATGGTCTATCAAAAGATACTTTTCTCGCTTGTGTACATCCTCGTCTCAAAATACACCTATATAAATTGATACCTCCCCATATATTATACGCTTGATATGTATTTACCGGAAGCTGAAACATAACATCTGCCTGTGGTTCCGAAGATGATCTGTCATCACGTACGACAAAGATTGCATAGCTTTGAGTATACCCTTTTAGTTCCGTCATTTTCACTAGATATACTCCAGTCGTCCAATCGTTTTCTACAAGAATTTCAAAAGGATATTTCCATTCACATTGTACAATTCCATCTACACCAGGCTTGGGCATCGGTTGTTCTATACCTCGTACGATTTGAGGTCCAAAAACTTTTCTAGCTCCTATACCTTGATACCAACCTGTTCGAAATACTTCAATCTGTACATTAGGTATATCCTCTTCATCTTTTCGTCGTGTTACTTCCCACAAATCTTTGAATTCAATATGGGTATTGAGACTATAGAATAATTGAATGGAAGAACCCTTTTTGACAGAAGAACGAGACATGTATCCTTCTACTTCACGATTTCGAGCTGGATTCGAAAGTATCCATTCTGGCGAACCTTGCTTTTCATTTTCAATTTGTATTCTATTTTTCTTGGGAATGAAAGAATCTATTGCTGTTCTCGTGATTAGGTCTTCATCATCCTGCTGAAACACTTCAAGAACATCGATGCTTCCTCTTCCCTTGACATGAAAATGAAAGATTGATGGTAGCACGTAGATCAGTATAGGTGCTGCAAAGAGCTTTACTAGTTTGCCATTTAGGAATACCATTGCGAAAGGTATTTATGATGTGAGTATGTTTCTGCATCTACATCACGAGAAGTGAAAAGTGAAGGATGTACTCGTAGGGTAGGGATATAAAATGGAACGGAAGTGTTTTCCTATCTTCTTCTTCGCTAAAATCTAAAGAGAGTACAGACAATATTGTCGTATAAAACCAAAATTGGTCTAATTATAACGCTATTTTAGATTGAAGAAAGAATCATTTTATCGTAAGTGCGTAAGCGCGCACATCACATAACGTTTGCTGCTCATCATTCATGTGAAAGTGCGAAGTAGAACTAAGCAGTAAAACTGTTCTCTCTCCATCTCTTGCTTATTGTTATTACTTCAAAGAACTAAGTAACATGAAACAAGGCAATACTACATCACGAAAGAATAAGATAGCCAACAAGAAGTCTGCGTCCAAAGGGCAGCAAGCACTCAAAGCTCTCGCTACTTCTGGAAAGACTTCTCGGAAAACTTCATCGTCTTCTTTCGTCTCCAACATAATTCTAGTTGTGATATTCGCTGTATTCTTATTGGTATCGATGCTTTCAGATGAAACACAGTCATCTTCTACTGGTACTGTGAGAGGATCAGTTCCGACACCTGCCACTCGAGTAGATGATACTTCCTTTGCAAATGTGCAGTTATCGTCACCGGAAATTGTTGATGCAGATGATAATGATGATGGGCCATCTGAAACAAACGAAGACGAATCGGAAGATGAGAATGAAGAAGAGCTAGAGAAAGAGACGGAAGAAATACCTACCCAAACTTTGCCGGAAGACGAATCGGAAGAAGAAGAAGAAGAAGAAGAAGAGGAGGAGGATCCAGAGAAGGAAAATGAACCAGAAGATCAGACGGAGGATATACCTACCCAAACTTCAACAAATAGTACTTTGAACGTCAAACAAACGAATAGTACTTTGAACGGTACGAAAATACTATGAGACCAATGAAGACGTCAATGACTGGATCAAGAATAGAATTGGCGTGTCTCCTTCCTGGTATTTTTTTGAAATTCCATTCGTTCACATTACCGAGATCCAAATCATGAAGAGGCTGTATTCTTGAGATGATTGGAGAAATAATATGAAATATCCACAGTAACTTTATAAAACAAGGAATCTATTATTCTTCTTCAACTTTAAGAACTCTCTCTTGTTCCTTCTGTCTATTGTGGTAGACGTTTGGATTAATGATAGTTACTGCAGGATTCTCTTGAATAGTTGCAAGTCCTTAAACTTTTTGTAGGTTGCGATTGGATACAAAGGTCCGTGTACAATATATAGCACGGAACCTGCAATCATGAAACCGGCAATCAAATCTAAATAATCAATTGCATTTTTGTATGATATCATCATAATGCCTGTAACCATGAAAAATAAAAGATGCAATAGTTGCAACGATACTAGGAGTTGATACAGAGATGCAATAATCAGAAAAAGACTTCCAAGCCCAAGGATTATTGGAGGAACATTTTTACTGCCGATAAGGATTTTGTTCGGTCCAAAGAAGGCCTCGAGTAGAATAGACGTAAAGAATAGAATATGCAGAAGTCCGACTTTGAAATAAAAAAAGCAGTAGAATGAATCATCGAGATCTTCACTATAAATATTCTCGCAGAATTCAGACAATTTCTATGACTGGTTTTTATGATGAAAGACCGACCCAGCCGTGAAGAAGATTGCGAATCCAAGTTTTGCGGTTGCTGTTAGGATAAGTAGTATCAATGGTGTAGTGCAGCTAGTGAGACTCATTTTGATTTACAGTTGAATGTTTTGTAATATATTAAGCATTTGAATAGTATTATATATGAGATTGTGTGTTAGACGAGAGACTTTACGAGAAGCCCCCTGTCGTGTCAAGCACGAGAGTTCCCACCTATGAATTCGAAAGAAAAAAGAGGGTTCTCATCGAAGAGTTCACGAACAAACAAGAGTTCATCACAAGCAAATAGAATAGCAAGATGGGAGAAGAGCAATTTAAACAAACTCATAATTTATTTCAATAGTAAAGAAAAGCACAAAACAATAACAAAATCATGAATATTACCCCTGAAGAATGGCAAACATTCACACCAGGAGTCCGGATGTACAAAGGCAAAAAAACTTGCTTTTACAACGGCCAGGAACTAATGAATGGATGGGACGATCATGACAATCCTATTTGCCTTGTTTATAGTTTCATTGAAAAGCAAACCTGGGAAGCTGTTGTAGTACTCCCTGGTGTGGAAGTGATTCAGTGGGGTGCATTCTGTTTCTCGAAGAACCTCGAAAGAGTCATGATGAGTGACTCTGTTAAGAGAATTGAAGCTCAGGCATTCTATCACTGCTATGGACTAAAGTATATCCAACAGTCAAGGAATCTTACGAAGGATACGCTCTTCATAGAGCATGTTCCTCCTTGAATCCAACCATACAAATCATAAATGATATCATCAAGAGAGAAGGACTGCGATCTTTCAAAAGAAAAAATGAATTAGGCATCACTCCACTAGAATATCTAAAGGAAAATCCAACAGCCGATATTGATCAGTTCAATGTGATAAAGAAATATATTTTGGAGATGATGGGTGAAACACTCTAACTATAATAATTATTAACTCCCCATTTTGGATTTATTCTACAATACAATTCTATGTTTATCTATGAAATGTTAGTATTTTGAGTTTCAGTCAAGATATGTTTCTTTTGAATGCCAGCAGCCTCAAAGAAATTCCAAGTCATCTTCTCAACGACTGCGCTCAAGCGAGAGTCTCGCACACCTTGCTCTACACCATAATCATCCAAGCCCCAGCTCCATTGCATGGTACCAGCTCCAAACACATGAGCACCACTCTTTGCCTGATAAAGAGATCCATGACTAATGATTGTTCGGTTCTTTCTATCAAGAAGTGGTGTTTCAAATATTTTGGCAATATTTGAGATGGTCTCATCTGGATCGCCTTTCAGCACATTTTTGGCATCTTTTCGTATCCGTCTTGCATCAGTACCAATTGTATCTACTTCATACCCCAACATACCTCTAATTTTGTCTCCCTTCTCTACTTTTGTTCCATTATAGATCCAATGTGAAGTATCTGCAATGACTAAGTCTTCATCAAATGGATCACCCAACGGAAAGTGGTATTCTACCCCAACCAGTAAAGACTCTGGTCTAATTTGTCTGAATTTCGTTGTTGCGTATTGACTCTTGTCAGGATCCAAATTGAGCTTTCGATAGCATACAACTGTCCTATATTCATGATCGTCATCTTTGTCGATAATAGTACTATTTTCATATCGAATTTGCCAGTATGCAGTATTGGACCCCAAGAATGCAAGATGAACCCCTTCATCTCTCAATTTCCTGACTTGATCTCTCATTGCCCCTATTTATAGATGAAAAAATGAGTTTTGGTTTGTTCTTAGCTACCAACATAAAATTACGTTTCCGTTACATACCTGTCCAATACTCATCATGGCCTTGCGTCAAGAACAATTTTGGCTTTTGTAACATTGGTAGTTTCGTATGCACATCTACATTTGATACATAGCTGACATCAATCCCATTCTTTTCCAGCCATCGAACCATATTATAATTCCAAGATGCAGCATATTTGATAGGATATGTTTTGTATGGCTGCACATTGCTTAAAAATTCAGCGGCGCCTGTTCCGAAAGCAGCCAATGGATGATCTGGTCCAGCATATGGTCTATCGAAAGATACTTTTCTCGCTTGTGTACATCCTCGACGCAAAATACACCTATATAAATTGATACCTCCCCATATATTATACGCTTGATATGTATTTACCGGAAGCTGAAACATAACATCTGCTTGTGGCTCCGAAGATGATCGATCATCACGCACGACGAATATAGCATAGCTTTGAGTTTTCCCTTTCAGCTCCGTCATTTTCACTAGATATACTCCACTCGTCCAATCCTTTCCTATATGAATCTGTAAAGGGTCTTTCCATTCACATTGTATAATTCCATCTACACCAGGCTTGGGCATCGGTTGTTCTATACCTCGTACGATTTGAGGTCCAAAGACTTTTCTAGCTCCTATACCTTGATACCAACCTGTTCGAAATACTTCAATCTGTACATTAGGTATATCCTCTTGAGATTCACGTCGTGTTACTACCCATAAATCTTTGAATTCAAGATTGGTATTGACACTATAGAACAATCGAATGGAAGAACCCTTTTTGACAGAAGAACGAGACATGTATCCTTCTACTTCACGATTTCGAGCTGGATTAGAAAGTATCCATTCTGGCGAACCTTGCTTTTCATTTTCAATTTGTATCCTATTTTTCTTGGGAATGAAAGAATCTATTGCTGTTCTCGTGATTAGGTCTTCATCTTTCTCCTGAAACACTTCAAGAACATCGATGCTTCCTCTTCCCTTGACATGAAAATAAAAGATAGATGGTAGCACGTAGATCAGTATAGGTGCTGCAAAGAGCTTTACTAGTTTGCCATTTAGGAATACCATTGCGAAAGGTATTTATGATGTGAGTATGTGTGTTTGCATCTGCATCACGAGAAGTGAAAAGTGAAGGATGTACTCGTAGGGTAGGGATATAAAATGGAACGGAAGTGTTTTTCTATCTTCTTCTTCGCTAAAATCTAAAGAGAGTACAGACAATATTGTCGTATAAAACCAAAATTGGTCTAATTATAACGCTATTTTAGTTTGAAGAAAGAATCATTTTATCGTAAGTGCGTAAGCGCGCACATCACATAACGTTTGCTGCTCATCATTCATGTGAAAGTGCGAAGTAGAACTGAGCAGCAAAACGTTCTCTCTTCATCTCTTGCTTATTGTTATTACTTCAAAGAACTAAGTAACATGAAACAAGGCAATACTACATCACGAAAGAATAAGATAGCCAACAAGAAGTCTGCGTCCAAAGGGCAGCAAGCACTCAAAGCTCTCGCTACTTCTGGAAAGACTTCTCGGAAAACTTCATCGTCTTCTTTCGTCTCCAACATAATTCTAGTTGTGATATTCGCTGTATTCTTATTGGTATCGATGCTTTCAGATGAAACACGGTCACCTTCTACTGGTACTGTGAGAGGATCAGTTCCGACACCTGCCACTCGTGTAGATGAAACTTCCATTGCAAATGTGCAGTTATCGTCACCGGAGATTGTTGATGCAGATGATAATGATGATGGGCCATCTGAAACAAACGAAGACGAATCGGAAGATGAGAATGAAGAAGAGCTAGAGAAAGAGACGGAAGAAATACCTACCCAAACTTTGCCGGAAGACGAATCGGAAGAAGAAGAAGAAGAAGAAGAAGAAGAAGAAGAAGAAGAAGAAGAAGAGGAGGAGGATCCAGAGAAGGAAAATGAACCAGAAGATCAGACGGAGGATATACCTACCCAAACTTCAACAAATAGTACTTTGAACGTCAAACAAACGAATAGTACTTTGAACGATACGAAAATAGAAGAGTTACCAAAGAAAAAGAAGAAGGATCCTCTCGAAGGATGGATTTATGAACCAAAGAATGTGAATTACTTCTGGTAAGTTGCTCAGGAATATCATTTGGACATGACATATATGCACTCCTACTCACCATAACCTTTTTATAGGGCCAAAATGGGAGATCGACCATTTCAAAGAGAATTCTACTCGCGATTGCATAAATTTGATCGCATATTAGATATAGGAGTCAGAGGATACAACCGTGTCTGTAAAGATTTGATCAATTCTACGAAAACAGAATACTTTCAAATTGATCCATTTCCACCTGCCAAAGAAGAAATGAATAATGATGGGTTGATGGAATGTTATTTGCAAGAAGCTCCAGAGCAATTCCCTCAATATAAGAATACATTTGATTTAGTCATTGATTTTGGAGTTTTTGGATGGGAAGGTATTCAAAAGGCATTCAACGAGACAGATATTAAACAATACTTGGATGCAGTTAGATTCTTTCTCAAGGACGGTGGAATCTGGGCTTTAAAGACTGATCAAGGTTGGATACAAGACGAACAGGAATATTTTAAAAAACATGTCCTTGACACATTTGATATGGGAAAGTTTGATGAAACATACGAATCTGGTCATAAGGTGAAGGGAAACAAATTCACATTTTACTTCTTTTACAAGAAATGAACTTGATTGATGAGCTTATTTATCGTCATATTCAAATTTCCAACCTCACTCTTAAATCTGGATATATACAATATTCTACAACGAACGAATTTGATAAGTAAATGATAATTTTAACATATATAAATAAAATAAATATGAATGTAATCACATTTTTTCCACTTTGAGCCTTCAGACCGTGGAAATTTCATTAAGATGGATAGAAACTTCTGATATGCATTTGGATTGGAATCAGTCGCACCTGAATCATTTGGATCTTGATTCCTCTTTCCTACAATCATTCTATAGCTTGCAAATGGATACATCAAGGGATGGACAATATGTAGTACACCTGCCGAAATTAGTACTCCGCCACTCATGTTTCAATAATCAACATCGTAGTAGGAGTCGCCGACTATTTTAAATCTGACCTGATAAATCCTAAGGATACCAAAATCATGATGAGAATGGATCCTGCCATGGACAACAAATATGTAGTAATTATTAAGCACCCAATTGACCTGTAGCAAGAGATAAGGTGTGCTTGACAGAGTACTGAGACTAGGCCACCAGTTATCAAACAACCAGGCCTGAAGTTTGGATTATCAAGTGCGAAATCATCCCACTTTTCAAATCTAAACATTTCAGACATTGAAGCAAGCATGATAAACATCCATCCAACGATATGAAAGAAAGTGTGGTACAAATTTCTTTTGATCGGTCCAAATGCTTCCATGATGATCGAGAAAAATAGGAAGATGCTACCAGTAACGTAGAGCCCAACAATGATATCCATTTCACAGTCCCAAGAGAAGTTTGATGTGCTGATAGTTGTGCAGAAATCGTATAAAACTTCGTTATGTGGTCCAGTATGATAGTAAACGGATGCTGCTACAAAGAAAATTCCAAATCCAAGCTTTGCAAATGTAGTTATCGCTAGCAAGACCTTCGTACTATTTTTGAGTTATTCTTTAGAGGTGCTGTTCATTTTCCTTACTTGATGCTTGATGAAATTATGGTCTAATATATATCTCTGGAAAAAGAAAATAGATCGTAAAGCTTCATGAACTATAACTACTCGGATTCTGAAATCATTTTGTTGAGAAGGCTGGTAGAAACGACCAATGCTGTTCGACATTTCAATGCATTTGCCCGAATTTGATAATTTTTAAAAATATGGTTGGAAGGAAAATCCAATATAGATGCGCAGCCCTTTTTTGTAGGTGATGAGGCTAGAAATGCTCTTTGAAGAAAGTTGTATGATTAAGAAGAGTACAGAGTACATGTTGGAAAAATCGAAAACAATGACAAGAAATACCGAGCCAACAGGGCTGGCTATTGCAATCAAAAGTAAACCAATGTACGTACGTATATCTCATTCATCATCAATCAAAGACGACCTCTTCTCCTCTTCTACCACCACAAAAGCCACTATTACTTTCACATTTATTTTTGATTTTACATAATACAAAGTATGGATGAAAATTTAAAAAAGCGAGAGGCAGAAGCAAGTGCTGAGTGCGATAATGAGTCATCTAAGAAACGTGCCAGTAGGGATCTCGTCGAAGATACTTCTTCTTTTTCTCTTTTGAACCTACAAATATGCAACCAACAAGATGCTAAAGAGGATGCTTTGGAAAAGCTTCAGAAAATGGGTAAAGCAGATGAGCAGATTCCAAGTAAGATAAAATTGATACAAGGAGAAGCGACACTGGAGGATGGTTGGAAAGGGGACTTTATGGAAGAAATCTTACGTGCAATCGCGAAACTTAAACCTGAATATTTGCACTTTGTCGACGTAGGTAAAGGTTGGAGGTTGGGTTTAGAACTTGCAAAACTAACAGAACTTCTAGAATCGCTTAGAGAAGGCTTCGAAGGAATGATTTTAGATGGGGTACATGCATATGTTGAAGAAGGATATCCAGTCTGTGATGGACCGATGGGTCTAAATGAATTCGAGGATGCGATTACTGATTTAATGGATTGCAAGCAATTTGACTTGATAAATGATTTCCAAATCAAATACTTGGGTAACCCAGCCTATGGCTTTTTTGTTGAGCCGATCGAGATGAAGTTAGCTAGTATTAAACATACAATCAAAGGACTTCCAACATTATCAGACGAATGCAAAGCAAAGATCAAAGTAACAAAACAAGAAGTTGCTGAAGCTCGTGCCTTCAACGAACAAGACAAGGATGCGGACTATTAAGTACTTAATATGCTATCATTTTATAACTCGAAATTTATTTTATTGTGGGCATTCTTCCTATGGAAAGGAAAAATCACCAAAAAGTTCACGTCAGATGTATGCGCAATTTAACAGGCATTTAATAATCATATTTACTATTGATACTAATATACAAGTCCATCTTTAGGTCTTAGACCTGGGAAATATCGATACCTTCGTCAAAATTGTCATTCAATGGCTTAATCGGAAACTTCTGATATGCATTTGGATTTGAATTGGTCGCGCCTAATTCATTTCCTTGATTCTTCTCTGCAATCATTTTGTAGATTGCAAACGGATACAAGATTGCATGTAGGATGCTGATATTAGTGCACCAGCACTCATATTCCAATATTCAACGAATTCGTCATCATACTCGACGATGTTAAAAGCAACTTTGTCAATTCTCAGAATACCATAGATCATGAAAAGGAGTGATCCTGTCAAAGACAGAGCATAGGTAATGATCGTTAACTTTCCGGCCAATCTCAAGCGATGACTACGATGTGATTCACACAGTGCCATGAGTAGTCCGCCCACAATCCAAAAGCACGCCTTGAAGTTTGATTGAGTAATAATAACGTCATAACGATGATATCCAAACTGAAGCCAATCACCAATTGGAGGAATAAGTATGAATGCTCCTCCAATAAATTGAGAGATTGTTCTATAAATATTCCTTTCAATGTCTATAAACGCTGCAAAGATGATAGATATGAGTAGCGATATACTTCCAGTCACAAAGAGGCCGCCCCTTACATCATCGGTGCACATCCAATCTCCTCTATATTCACCAACGTTTGGATCGTAGTATTGTCTACCAATACTTTCGCAAAGTTGATATAGATGAATTCGATGGTTACCATAATGATAGTGAACAGATCCTGCTAAGTAGAAAATTCCAAATCCCAGCTTAGTGAAGGTAGTTATCGCAAGCAAAATCTTCGTACTATTCCCGAGTTGTTCGCTAGAAGTATTGCTCATATTGCTTACTTGATGATATGAAAGAAATTATGCTTCTATGAAATCATTCGGCTCTTTGAAAACGAACTGAGATCGTATAGTTCACGAACAATCTACTCGGATTCTGAAATCATTTTGATGAGAAGGCTGGTAGAAATGACCAATGCTGTTCGACTTATTAATGTCTTTTGTATAGGATTTAAACTTTGTAACATAGTTGAAGAGGAGATTCTTCTCTGCAGAAACACCTGATGTATTACAACCTAAAGCTTATTAAACATAGATTTCATTCAATGTTTGAAACGGGAAGTATGCTTGGTTTTTTATAACAATGACAAGAACTCCCTAGCAATAGGGATAATTCTTTCAAAAGCCTTCTCATCTTGGACAATACAGCCTATTTAGACATTATGAAAGACATTGGCATTTTACCTACTATATTTATATCTAAAGTTCATTCCTTTCAACGAAATTTATGAACAAAGGATTATATCTAAGCTGGTTATGTCTTTCTTTATCCAAATATTACCCTTGAGTTTCATTAGGCACTGCAAAAACAGCTGGACCGGGTGGCTTAAAGTCATTCCCAGTTTCGTAATATATGAGAGAATATCTCTCTTCAGCATCAACATCGTAATTGTCGACCCAATGTGGATATCTCCCATCAACTCTACCAATCTTGTTACGAGTATCCATTACTGCGACAAGCCTACAGCTGCATTCAACACAGATACCTCCTTGACCTTGAGGAAAATCTCCAAGCGAGAAACCATAGAATGGTCCACAATTCTGTTTATCTATATGAGGAGACCCTATAAACCCATATGTCACTGCTATTTCTGTACATGTTTGTGCAAAAATAGGATCTACTTCTTTCAAAGCCTCCAATGCTAAATCATATATTTTTCGATATTTTTCAAGTTTCTTTCCTTTACGTTTCTCTCTTCTTGAGGCACGTGTTGACTCTTTAGTTAGATCATGTGTCTTGACATCTTCATCTTTTGGCGCACGTAGAATCATATAATTATTTGCTTGGATAGATGGCCGCTCACGATTCTTGTTGATTTTTCCAGTCTCATTGGTCCATGTTCGAAGTTCAACAAGCAATTTATCAATCAAATCAGATGAAACAGGCGTTCCTTGCAAATACATTCGTTTTCTCTTTGCAACTCCTTCTTCATCCACAAGTCCTTCCTGTCGATAACAATCTAATAAACGACTCATGACACCTGATCGATCAATAACCGACGGATCAGTAGGAACTTGTCCAAAGTCTTGCACCAATCTACGACGAAGATTGACTGTCCCCCATGGTTCCAATTGACTCCTTAGCAAACAAGGATCACGTTCAGCAGCACTTTTCCCGACATAACTTCCTTCCTTATTCCCAACTTCTTCCCATAAAGTCATACCTACAAACATCAACTGTGGTACTTCAGCTTGAATCAATGCTTTATGATGTGGTCTACCGCATTTTTGATTATAAGTCAAGTCCAAATATGTCAATTTGGTCAATGATTTCAATACATCAAATTGCAACGAGGCCTGATTCGGTCTTAGAAAATTTCTCGATGCATTCAACTTTTCAAGATGTACAAGTTTACCAATGGAAGAAGGTAACGTGTTGAACCAATTTCGTTCCAAGTTCAATTCACGTAAATTTATCATTTGATCAAGACCAGGTAGTTCCATCAATTCATTATGTGATACATCTAATATTTGCAATTTAGATAGATCAAGTGTCGTTGGAAAATATGTCAATTTTAACTCTTTGAGATTTCTCCGACGGAGGCTTGCTTCTCTACTTTCATCTGAAATGGAAGCTACAATCTCTTGCTTGCTTTCAGCGTTTGATGAGTCAGTGACTTCTTTTGCATTTTGTTCTTTCAAGTCGTCAAATTCTAAAGGAGGAGGTCGCTCTTCAAGATGCGGCTTATGAATGAGCCTCAGGCCTGTCTCAAAAGATTCGAGTGCCTTGCTCACTTCTTCAAGGCTTTCAGTAGTCATGATGTAGGTGGTCTATAGAATTATGTTCTTTTGAGAAAGTATGTGTGGTAGTCGCTATGTCGCTATCCATTTTTAATGGTTGCAAATTGTGGTCGGACAAAAGTCGGTCGATGGTAAGTAGGAATACCAGATGAGAAGCCTAATATCCGATAGGGATAAAAGTGTCACTTAAAAAGATATTTGGACTGATGGCTATAATCTCTTGCTTGCTTGTAACACTATCTTTTCTTATTTATGCTATATGCTACATTATTGTGCTTCTCCTTCAGTACAAAGATGAAGTTACGAAAGAAATTAACAAAGAAAGAATGGGAAGAGGCGAAAGCATTGGGACCGGGAATCCATAATTTCAGAAGAAAAGTAACTCTCATTTACAACGGGAAGAAATCTTGGAACAAGTCGACACTCGATAAGAACACTGGCAAAATTCTTTTAAACAATGTTGATCGAGATTCAATAGAGGTCATCATCATTTTGCCTGGTGTGAAAATCATTCGAGGTTCTAGATTCCATGGCTTCAATGCCAAGATAGTCATCATGGCTGATGCAGTCAAGAGAATGGAAAAGTATGCTTTCTATTATTGTGAGAATCTCAGATTCATCAGACTGTCAAGAAATCTGGAGTACATTGGCGACAAGGCATTTAGTGGCTGTGATTCTCTTCGATCGATCTTTATTCCGCTGACCTGCAGAGAGATAGGCGAAAAAGCTTTTTGGTATTGTAATAAATTGATCATTTTTATTGTTCTACGAAACACACAACTTGGTGAAAATGCGATTAATTGTACGGCGTTAGGAAGAGCTAGACGACGTTATGAAGATCTGCACAAAATTAATGTAAGGGAAGACGATGATGAATGGATCAATAATGAATTTGATCTTCATCGAGAATGTGCATCCTGTAACCCTTCAGAGGAAGTCATCTATGAAATATTCAAAGAACAAGGTCGAAAATATTTTCAGTTGAAGAACAATATCGGCATCACGGCTTCGGAATACTTGAATGAAAATCCTTACACAGATCTAAACGACCAGAAATTAATCAATCGCCATGTACTGGATATGATGGGAGAGATCATTACCTAAATTATTGTGGTGCTTCTCTAAACCTAAAAATATATTATCTAAAAATGAACATAATATTACACGTAGCCTTCATATGCAAATTATTCAATACATACCCGGATTATTGTTTCTGTTGTCGAACTCTCTGAAATAAACGTCACATTATATTGATTGGCAACTCATTAAGCCGCTTCGCATCCTATCTGATCTTTTAAAAAGATTACCATAGCTCAATTTTATAAAGAAAGGATTGAGCTTCCGCGTCTTTGATTTCATCATTATCAATCTGACAAGTATTCGGATTTGGAACCGCATCAATGTCTGAAGGATCGGATCGCGATTGTGCATTTGAGACAATATGTTTATACATGACACACGGGTAAAGTAAACCATGTAAAATGTAAAATATAGATCTTTATATACAAAAATAAGTGAGAGATGTAAATTGTAGCATATTTATCTGTTCTAATTCTAATACTTTACCTGATACTAAAGCTATAGTGCTTAGGTCCTTGTATCTTGTGAACGAGTCGGAGTCATACCAGTTAAAGCATCTATGACCTCTACAAAACAACTGAGCAACTGAATCTATTCGCAGATTCCATTGAATCCAAAAATTAATGATCCTAGCATTATATCCCTTCTGATCTATTGCAATATATATTGTACGCTTGACAAGTAGCAACAATGAGGCATCCAGTAATCCAGAATCCTGCCTCAAAGTTTGGATGCTCCTCGCGTAATGTTGCTGACCAGTCTTTATCAAATTTAATGATTAAAAGCCAGTCTATCGCCGATGCTATCATTAGGATTAGTATTCCTAGCTCCTGCATAATGACAACGCATATATTCAATGTCATTACCCGACCGAATGCCTCGGTAAGATTGGAGATTAGGAAAAGAATGAGTCATGTAATCATGAGGCCCTCCTTTACATGATGATAGCACATCCAGTTCGTTTCTTCGTCACCTTTGTAAGGATAATAAGGTGTAGGAAAACCACCGCATAATTCTTCCAAGAGATGCTGGTGAGCACCTGTTATATCATGGTCTGATCCTGCAATAAAGAAGGCCCCAAATCCAATTTTTGCAATCGTAGTTACAATGAGGAGGAAGAGGTCAGGTAACGTTCGCTCATGGTTGTGCATGATAGTTAAATAGAAAATTCTAAGTAGTAATTATGCATCTATATGATAATAAGTATAATATTCATCAATTGCGAACTGTGGATTTTGGCTTCTTTTCCATCCAGATGAGAAGCCAGATGTCAGAGTGAATAGCGACAAGAGTCATTTAGACTATCTTGACATTACGATCTTTAGAACACATTTTGTTCCATTGATTCTCATAAGTATGCGTGAATGCAAGAACAAATTTTTGTTCTTCTATGATACATAAAATCTAAAACTGCCTTTAATTTCCATCATCGCATAAAATAAAGAAGTATATCAATCATAATGAGAGTCCAGACGAAAGAAAAGCTACAAAGGAAACTAACTAATCAAGAATGGGACGAGGTTAACGCATTGGGACCGGGAATCCATAATTTCAGGGGAATAAATACTCTCATTTACAACGGAAGAAAATGTTGGAAGAAGTCACAAGATAAGAACACTGGAAAAATTCTTCTCGACAATGTGGAGCGAGATTCGATAGAAATCATTATCATTTTACCTGGTGTCTATACAATTCAAGGTTCTAGATTCTACGGGTTCAACGTCAAGACGGTCATTATGAGTGATACAGTCAAGAGAATTGAAAAGAACGCTTTCCATAGTTGCATATATCTCAGATTCGTCAAACTCTCACGAAATATTGAATACATCGGAGAAAAAGCATTCAGTTACTGTCATTCTTTGACTTCAATATTCGTTCCGGAATCATGTGAAGAGATAGATGACTATGCATTTCAAGATTGTTCCAAATTGATTATCTTCAATCTGTCTGATCAAGAAACTAGAATTAGATACAGTGCACTTCTGTTTACTGCATTACAACGAGTTTCAAAGTCGTCTGACGGTTTACCTTCTTATTGGATCAAGAGTGTTAACATAGAGAACGAATTTTATCTCCATCGTGAATGTGCATCCATGAATCCATCAGAAGAGATCATCTATTCAATATTCAAAAAACAAGGTCGACAATGTTTCCAGTTGAAAAATGATATCGGAATCACAGCTTCTAGATACTTGTACGAAAATCCATATACTGATATTACCGAGCAGAAATTAATCAACAGACGTGTGTTGGATATGATGGGAGAAATTATCAACTAATCGTATAGGCAACTTTACAATAATTACAAAAGCTTATAACTGTACATTAATACTTCCAGGTTTACTCCCTTCCTTTTTGTACTGTCAATCCATTGATTGAAAGTACTTTTTATACACGAATAGCTTCTGTTCAACTTGCAACAAGTTTCTGTTCTTTTTTTATTATGACTGATATTACTTTCTCTTTAGGGACACATTCAACTTCTAGGGTTAGGGCTCTTTTTATTGATTTAAAAAAATAAACATACAAAATTTTACCAATGCGCTCTAGTGCAGATTACCAGGCCAACGAGGATAGGCAAACGACGTGATTGCCCTTTTCCTTTTGCATTTATTACACTACATTACATGTATTGATGAATTGCTATCGATACATGACTACTCCTTATTTAGTAATGAAATGAAGCATCAAAAGAATCTAACTAATCAAGAATGGGAGGAAGGAAAGCATTGGGACCGGGAATTCATAATTTCAAAAGAAAAGTAACTCTAATTTACAACGGAAAGAAATGTTGGAAGTCGTCACAAGATAAGAATACAGGAAAAATTCTTCTAAATAATGTGGAGCGAGATACGATAGAGGTCATTATTATACTGCCTGGTGTGTATACCATTCGAGGATCTAGATTCCATGGCTTTAATGTCAAGACTGTCATCATGGCTGATACAGTGAGACGGGTTGAAAAGTATGCTTTCTACTCTTGCAATAATCTTGAATTCGTCAGACTTTCAAGAAATCTCGTATATATTGGATATAAGGCATTTGGTTATTGTGAATCTTTGCCTTCGATCTTTATTCCTCCATCCTGTAGAGAGGTTGATGACTATGCATTTCAAGATTGTAAGAAGCTGATCATTTTCAATGTTCCTCGACAAACACAGCTTGGAAGAAATATGATTATGCATACGGCATTGGAAAGAGCTTCTCCATTTTCTTACCAACCATCTTCTCAATGGATCAAAAATGTAAACATGGATAATAATTATGCTCTTCATCGTGAATGTGCATCCATGAATCCATCTGAAGAAGTCATATATGCAATACTCAAAGAAAGAGGACAAAAAAGTTTTCAGCTGAAGAATAAAGTAGGAGTTGCGGCTTCTAGATACTTGTGCGAAAATCCATATACCGATATAACGGAGCAGAAATTGATCAAAAGATATGTTTTAGAACTTATGGGAGAAATCGTAAACTAATTTTACACTTGTAACCATAAGAACTGATTGTACTTTCAGGTTTACTTTCTTCCTTGTAGACATCAACCCGTTGCTTCAAAAGTACTTTTGATACTTTCCAAATTTCAATTGCAATGAATCTCTTTTCTATTTTGATTATGGCTGGTATTTCCTTCTCAATAGGATTCTACTTCTACGCTTCTTTTTGATGTTATCTCAGTATGTAATTCACTTATTATATTTGCTCTAGAATTGAGCTTTTCCTTTTGCGCATCTTCTTCTTGGTTCTCCTCATCGGTGCAGGCTTAGCCTCAAGGAATCTTTCCCACCTTGACTCAATTGATCAAATGCTTCACATAAACATGCAACCAAGACATTTTTGAAGTGCTGAAACGACTCACGGTCATACCGAGCAAAGAGTTCTTTTGGTAATTGCAAGACTACTTGATTCAACAAAAGTGCATCTGGGCTAATTTGTGAAACTCCTTCATTTCTTGCATATGTCAAACATTAGTTGAAAATATTTCAACATAATTCTTGACTTTTGATCCGCCTAATCCATGTAATCCCCCTCCGGTAGCCTTACTGAAACCTCCAATCAGTCCATAAAGTTAGAACTTTTGGAAATAGACACGGAGTGGATCTAGGAAGGATGGAGACTCTTTCTTCCACAAACATTGCATTGTCCTTTGGATAAAATTCTACCTCATTATCCTGCCTCATTTGATGGTTGTTCATCTCATTGACAGGTACAAAGTACTACACCAGTGCGAATTCTAGTAAGATACAAAACACTAAAAAGGGGAAATGATCATAGTGAATGCCTATCAACTATAAAGCAGGCCAAATAAAGCAAAAAAGGATTCACTCGCATCTGAAGAAATTTTCGTGATGGTGTCTGGGTGGTGTCAATAACAACCAATAGAAATACAGAGAAAAGGCCTGTCTTTGAAATGATGAGAACCATAAAACTGAAAATGAGAAGCAGCTGCTTTTCCTTATGCATACTCGAATACAGTGATATCGATATACACAATACGTAAACGACAATTAATTATAGGAGCAATCCCACAAACATATTCAATATAATTAAAACAATAAAACAAAATCGTAAGTCCCTCTTCTCAATTTATCACGCATACACAATTGAAAACTAAACATAATGCGTAATCTTTTCAGATAATTTGAAAAAGAACATCATTTACGAAATTAAAACAAGATGCATGAAACAACCTCGTCCTTCTTCTGGTCTACTTCCTGGAAATCAAAGCGCAAAAGAACTGTTGCCTCGGTGCTCGTTATTTTGAGCGCATTATTCCTTGCATATACTATAGTCGAGGTTGCCCATCACAATTCTATTTCTACTCTCATCAATCCTACCAAAATCAATGAAGCTGACGATGCGAAGCGTGCAGAAACACGTTTGAACATTTCTAGAGTACTGCAGGGTAACAAGCCTGATAATCCATCTGGTGGAACACAAGCTATGCTACAAGACATTATGGATTATGTCCAATCTAATTCGGGAACATTGAGTGATCTAAAAGAAATGATAGACAATGTCCAATCGAATATGGGAACACTAGCGAACCAAAACCTGCTGAAAGACTCCGTTGGTGTAGATTTGAAGGGTATGATAGACAATGTTCAATCGAATATGGGAACACTAGCGAACCAAAACCTGTTGAAAGACTCCGTTGGTGTAGATTTGAAGGGTATGATAGACAATGTTCAATCGAATATGGGAACATTAGCGAACCAAAACCTGTTGAAAGACTCCATTGGTGATATAGAAAGTGATGCAACAACAACCCAAGAAATGCTTAGTGATAGTATTGAAGAGTGTCAAGAAGGGAAAAATACACAACATTTGCAACTATCTTCTTGGTGGACTCATTCATGTGCCATCTTCATGTCCGAAATACAATGTACAGGGACCACGCATCGCGGAGAATTTGGGATTGATCCTTCCTCCACTCCTTATACATACGGCATTCCAGTTTCATTAGTCTTACCATTTTCCTTATTTCCGGTCAAGGTTGGGACAGGATTTTTCCACACATGTGTTCTGACAAATCTGAAAACAGTACTTTGCTTCGGTGCGAATGATTATGGTCAGCTTGGAGATGGTACTACATTTGACTCCTTTTCTCCAGTTGAAGTGATGAAAGATGGTTCTCCCTTACAAGATGTTATTGATCTCGAAGTTGCGGCATATCATGCTTGCGCTATCCAAAAATCTGGTTTGTTTTATTGCTGGGGAAGGAATGACTACAACCTGCTTGGATGGAATGGACAAGCCAATGTGGCCATGATGACTCTTTCAACAATTTCCACATGCGTTGTATTCAGAGATGATCCAACCACTATTTCTTGTAAAGGATCGCAAGATAGAGTCTTGAACATGGACAAAAAATTTATCAAGCTAACGGGGGGTAATTTTCATCATTGTGCTTTATTTGCAGATAGCAGTGCGGGGTGTTTTGGGCACAGTGGTTATGGTCAGTTTGGTAATGGATCGAGTCAAGGCACTGCAAAGTTTGAGTTTGTACTCAAAGAAAAGAATAGTTCTGAGCTTCTTTATGGAATCACAGACATCGATGCAGGAGAATATACTACCTGTGTCATAGTCGATAAGAAGCCAATGTGTTTTGGTATGAATAATAGATTTCAACTTGGTATTGCGAATGGCGGAAATAATGTTTTGTACCCAACTCCTCCTACTGTCACTCTTCCAACTGGTAAAGAAGCTACCTCAGCACATGTTGGATGGTATACAGGTCATGTGGTCTATTCGGATAATTCAGTGTACTCTTTTGGAACTAATATGAACGGCCTTCTTGGTGATGGGGCTTACAATCATGATCCAAACAGAGTTGTAGGTGATGAAGAAAATGAGGATGCTGCCAAGATGCTATTTTTCGTTACTCCTTTGCAATTTTCAATCAACTATTCTCATGCATGTGCCCTCTTTTTGTCCAAAGTACAATGTGTAGGTAGTCTAAATGGAGAGCTTCTAAATGGTATTGCACCAGATCAATCGTCCTCTCCAGTGACTTTAGCTCTTCCGTATTCCTTATCTCCAGTCAAAGTGATCACTGGAAACAAATACACTTGTATATTGACAAGTTTGAAAACTGTTGTCTGTTTTGGTGTAAAACTAGTTGGAAAGTATACAAAAAGCACTGTGCCGACTCCATTTCAAGTGATGAAAGCTGGTTCTGCCCTTGAGGATGTCATTGATATCGAAGCTGGATCAGATCATGCTTGTGCTATCCAGACATCTGGTCAGCTATATTGCTGGGGTAGGAATTACTATAACCAGCTTGGACATAGTGGCCAAGAAGGTGTTGCAATGATGAATCTCTTAAATATGGCTACTTGCGTCGTGATCAAGTCTGATCTTACCCAAGTTAGGTGTAAAGGTCATGATTTCAATGATAAAGTTTATGACATGGGCCAAGAAATCGTCAAACTCACTGCAAGACATGAACACCTTTGTGTCTTGCTTGCTGATCAGACCGCCAAATGCGTTGGAAACAATGAATATGGTCAACTTGGAAGCGGATCACATGATGATAGTTATGATACTCCAGTATCCGTGAAAGATGTTATAACAGACCCCCCTTATTTCGATGAACCTCCTCCTTTAACTGGAATCACAGACATCAACGTAGGCTATGATTCTACTTGTCTCGTTGCGAATGGAACTCCAATGTGCTTCGGTAGGAATGCAAACTTTCAACTTGGAATATCCAAATTTAATGGAGAAGAAGGTGCTGATGTGATATATCCAACGCCATTAACTGTCGGTCTTCCTACTGATAAAGAAGTTGTCTCAGTACACGTTGGAGAATATACAGGCCATGCAGTCTATTCGGATCATTCAGTTTATGCCTGGGGAAGTAATACGTGGGGTACTCTCGGAGATGGATCTGAAGATGTAGGCGAGATTATTGGTGATGAAATAGGAGAGGATGCAGTCAAAATGGCGTTCACTCTGTTGTAGCATTACAATACCTTACATTAATACATACATATACGTTACGTAAATAGATGCGTTCATAGAAAATTGTGAAGAGAACAAACGCAGACAAAAACAAAAGTGCACAACTACCTAACAACTACATATAAGCAAAATTCATGTTTTCATCTATTGGACAATTTATGTCAGAATCATTCACACCTTCTTCTTTGTAGACTACAAGTTAAAAAACATGAATAAGTTTGAAACCGGTATATTTGTTTTTAACGTCTATTTCTCCCTTCACTTTTTTGATTTTGCGAACCCGAACCCATCAATCAATAGTAAACCATTTCTAGTTTCTACATCTCTACTAAGAAACTTTAACTGTCTTCAGTATATCGACCATGCTTGTAATTTCAAAGGAGTTTAAGCGTGACCAACCACCAGGAGTTCGGATGTTCAAAGGCAAAAAGACTTATTTTTACAACGGAGAGAAACTATGGGATGAGGAAAGAGGTCTTCTCATTTATGACAAGGAGGAGAGGAATACCTGGCAAGTCATCATAGTGTTGCACGGCGTAAAAGTGATTCCTACCGGTACTTTCCGTGAATGTAAGAATGTTTTGATGGTTATGATGAGTGATACTGTCAAGAGAATTGAAGAAGAAGCTTTCTATCGTTGCACGAGACTTGTAAAAGTAAGACTTTCACGAAAACTCGAGTTCATTGGTTTATTTGCATTCAATCAATGTATCTATCTTCGTTCCATTTTCATCCCTCCATCTTGTAAAAAGATTCGCAACCTTGCTTTCGGCAACTGTAACAAATTGTTGATTTTTGTTGTTTCAAAAAACACCGAACTTGAAAAGCTTGCACTTTCCGACACTCCATTGCGAGATGCGTTTCCTCTAGTTGATGGTTACGAAACTGTTGAGAGACTCAACGATTGGGTCAAAAACCTTTATATTGAAAATGAGGAAAATGAACTGCATCGAGCATGTGCGTCCTGCCATCCGATGTTGGATATCATCTACTCATTAGTAAAACGAAAAGGAATTCAAGCAATGAATACACCTAATGAGATCGACATCACTCCATCAGAGTATTTGAGAACGAACCCCTACACAAACATAAAGGAGCAGATGATTCTGAAAAAGTATGTACTTGAAATGATGGGCGAAGTAACCCCTGAAGTAGAACCTAAGCTTGATTTAGAATCTATTGCAGATGATTTGAATGAAGGGGAGATTTTAATTGTGAATGTTCCTTCTGGTAAATTAGGAGCCGTATGGAGCTCATCAGAAGATGAAAAAGTATACATTCGTGAAATCAAAGAAACTTGCTCGATCAAAGATGAAGTACGAGTGAATGATAGATTAATTGGATTGGACGATGTTGATGTAAGAAATATGAACAAATCAAGAATCATGAAATTGATTATTGGCAAGAGTGAAAATGAAGCTAGAAAGTTGACGGTTCTGAGAAAGTTGAATTAGATATAATAAGCAAAGTGGATTATTGATTGATCAATCTTTAAATATCAACAGAGATATAGTGAATGTAGTACTTTACTTCATTCTAGAAACCTTCCCAAAGAGATAAAGAAGCGATGTTGAAGGATCGAAAATCAATTTTATGAGAATATTTCAAGCCGTTTTTCGTGATATAACGTCTATCTTTGATTGAGTGAGTCATCACTGCGTCATGTCGCATGACTTTCTACCGCGATTGAACATCCATGTGTGCGGTACACACTTTGTTCTTTGGAGATGTTGACACTGTTCTAGCTACAACTCTCCGCTGCCTTTATGATCTTATTATAAAAACTAAAGAGAAATCATACAATCATGCCCTTTTCAAATTCGCAATTTATAGCAATCATTACGATTCCCATCTTTTCAGGAACTCTGTCTTTTGTGTCATCACTAGCTCTCATATTTTGCATCTTGGTCTATTCACAACTAAAGCTAGATTGCGTTGTACGAAGAATATTGTTTGGGTTTTGTATTCATGATTGCCTTTCATCATTAGTTGCAATCCTATCAGTGTCCATGGTACCGAGAGACACAAGTCCTATCGCGAGTAATTATGCAGTTGGGAATGTCATTACATGCGATATTCAGGGGTAAGTAAACAGGAATCTTTATTACAATTGTTTGCTTCCGGACTTTTTATTTGGCTGCGATACTACTTTTCTATAATCTTATAAAATCTTGCTAACTCATTCTTCAAATACATGAAAAACAGATTTATGCAGCAAGTTGGATCGTTAGCATCTCTATTGTATAATCTCTCTCTTTCAGTATATTATCTCGCAATATTGAAATACAACATGAGAGAAAAAGATATTGCAAAGAAGCTTGAGCCTTTCCTTCATATTATACCAAATGGGTTTGCTTTGGGCTCTGGTATATTCCTTGCTATTGAAAAGCAATATGCTCCTCTACAAAATGCACATACATGCTGGCTTGGAGTATATCCTCAAGGTTGCCTCGGCAATCTTGATGTTGAATGTGAAAGGGGGAGTAGTAAGACTCTCACATATGCAAAATGGCTTGGTGTAATTCCGTTCTGTGCTACATATTTCGTAATGATTGTCGCTATGATGGTGATTATTTACCACGTTGTACAACAAAAGAGAAAAGGCGATCGATGGAGAATCCAACAAGATTCTCGCAAGACTTGCTATGGGAACCTTTGCTCTCTTCTTTGTTTCCTAAAGAAGGAAGAATCTACGAATCATATTCCACAAACATCTCACCCACAAACATCTCATCATTCAATGATCTCTGCGGCAATGACTGCAAAACAAGAAAGGATGCGCCAAAGTCTAAGATATTCGCAAATTGCCAAGTATGGAGTGTGCGAGATCCCTGATCGAAAAGTGGCAAGCATAAAGTCGTCCAATTCGTCTCCGGACGAAGAAAACATCATTGGAGCAGCGGCAGCTAGTAGATCTGGAAATAAGCACGATCCTCTTGCATTCAACATGAGTAAGGTGAAACATATGATTCGAAAAGAATCAAACTTGCGTCTCAATGAAGAAATTATTTTAAGCAAAAACAATACAGAGAAGCAAGACAAGCCATTGCGTAACAAGTCTGTATCCACTCGAAGGTCCTCCACAGCAGACATGGAAGAGGCAACAAAAGTTGCAACTACCCAATGCCTACTGTATATCATGAGCTTTTTCTTATGTTATACATTTGTAATTATAGCTCGCATATACGGAATCACAAGTCGTCCAGCGCCGTTTCCAGTGCTTATACTGTCTCGATTCTTCTTGCCGATACAAGGATTCTTTGTCATCTTGGTTTATTCCAGACCTCACATTAGGTCTATTCGCGTCAATACCCCAAGTATAACATGGTCACAAGCATTTATGATTGCATTAAAAGGAGGCGGTGACAATGATAATGGAAGCCGAGCAATCAATAATACAAATCTAATTATTGATCCAGAAGGTATTGACGCTCCTCGTCTGCCGGAGGAAGAACGTAAAAGAAGGCAGGAGATTATTCGGCAAGCTTATTTGAGAAGGGCTAGTACACGCAGTAGCTATGTCAGTCTACCTACGTCGCTACTAGAGACTCCAGCTCATGATGAGCATAGTACTAGAGAGGAGCATGACACTGTGGTTGGAGAAGGCTCAAGTTAGATACTTCGTAAACTAAATGATAGCATCCCTTTTTAAAAGCTCAATTCTTAACCTCGCGAGTGTCTGTATTGATTCATTTGGTGTCAAAAACGTTTATGCTTCAGCAATACCCAGTTCTTCTCCTTCTTTATTTGTAGAAAGAGGCAATGGTATCATCTGGTAAGCATTTGTATTCAAAGTATTGTCATACGGACTTGAGGTGGATGAATTGGAGCGTGATATTGACCTCCCAAACAACTTTCTACACATCACAAAGGCATAAAGCATGGCATGCACAATGTATAAAACGCATCCTGGGAATAAAGGAGTCATGTAAGCAAGTAGAATTACATTGAATGCAATCTTGGAGAAATAACTTTACCTGAAATCAGCAAGCTGTTAGTCATATTCCAGTAGTAAACGAAATCATAATATCGATACCCGACAATCGTAGTAGCAACCGACTCAATTCGCATTATTCCATAGACTATGAAAAATGACCATCCTAAAAATGCAAAAATCATTGTTATAAAATATAAAATCCCCTCTGTTCTATTGAAATATGTAATGTACAGTTGGCAGGTAGCAATAATTAAACTTCCAGCAATCCAAAATCCTGCCAGAAAGCTATTTCCTCCCCCATACCTTAAGTGTCTAGACATACTTGGAAGAGTTAGAAAGTCAATCGTAGAAGAGAATGTTAGAAATAGGCTTCCTAACATTTGTATAATGATTACACATATATTCAATTTCATTATCCGTACGAATGCCTCTATTAAAATTGATATGAAAAGCACAATGAAACCAGAAATCATCAGCCCCTCCTTTATGTGATGATAGCACATCCAGTCGCCACATAGTTCTTTCAATCTATCTTGGGGACTTCCGCTGTGATCAAGCACTGAACCCGAAAGGACTAAAATACTAAAGCACAGTTTAGAGATCACTGTGATGATAAGTAGAAGAAGTTGTTTATTACAACAGCCGCTCATGTTTGTATATGCTGAATAGATACTGCACCACCTTTTGTTTAAAGTTTGATGCGTTCGTGTTGCGGTAATATTAGAGTGGGCAGAAGCTGCTGATGCTAGGGTTCGCATTCATTGAAAGTAGATGAGAAGTCCAGAGCTAAGATAATGACATCATCAACTTTCTTTCTCTTGAGTGTTATACAACTCCTTTGTGCCTGTATTATCAAGGTCTGTGCTGAATTGCTCATAATTCCATCTCTGATTTTACAATCATTGAGCTGTAAGTACTTCATTATGGATAGTGTTCTAGTTGTTTTGTAATATGTTTGAATTCCCAATTGTCATTATTTAGAATTACATATATTTGAGAACACTTAGTTGTTCTCAGCTTATTCCTCCCATTTACTACATAATTGAAAAGATACAAAATATAATTCTACATACATGCAATCAATAATGAGGTGCTACTAGAAGAATGGCGGCGGTTCATTCCAGTTGTGAGAATGTACAAAGGGAAGAAAACTCTCTTTTACAACGGAGATAAACTTTGGGAAGAAATTGAAGATGAAATTCGTAGATATCAGTACCTTATTTATGATAAAGAAGAACGTGAATCGTGGCAGGTCATCGTCGTTCTTCCCGGAGTTGAGGAGATTCCTGAATATAGTTTCAATAGTTGTACGAATCTCAAGACAGTGATGATGGCAGATACAGTCAAGAGAATCGAAAGTCATGCTTTCAATCGTTGCCAAAGTCTCGAGTTTGTGAGACTATCCAGGAATGTGGAATATATTGGGATGTCATTCTGTTGCTGTTTTTCCCTGACTTCCATCTTCATTCCACCATCCTGTCAAGAGATAAGTAATGAGGCATTCCGACATTGTAAAAAGTTGATCATCCTGAATGTTCCTCAGGATACTCAACTTGGTAGAAAGGTGATTTATGATACGGCATGATTAAAGCATCTCATTTTGAAGTAGATAGAATAGGTCGCTATAAACTCGAGAACAATGACGAAGTGAACGAATGGATTAAAGCCTTAAACCAAAGTGAGGAACTTGCTCTCCATCGCGAATGTGCATCCTATGAACCATCTGAAGATAACATATTTGAAATCATCAAGTGTCAAGGGCTTCCTTCAATTCATGTCAAGAATCAGATTGGGCTTACAGCTTTTGAATATTTGCAAATGAATCCAAATACTGATTTTGTAATTGACGAGAAGAAATTCATAAATAGACTTATTCTGGAGCTTATGGGTGAAATAATTACTTAAATTGACAAGAAAAAGTTTAATATGGTAACGATATCATTTATTTCACCAATTAGAATGAAAGGACTTCTTCTCTATTCGTAATGTGTTCCATTGCTGTACTTCTTGCATGGACTTCTTCTCTATTCATAATGTGTTCCATTGCTGTACTTCTTGCATCGTTCCAAATTGATTCGGAATACTCTTGAACAATACTTTCGTTTCTACACATAGAATTATCTTTCACATTCCCTAATATTTCAGTATCCATGACTTCATTGCTCTCAGAATCATCATAGTCTATTGGACAAACATTGATTTCAGTTGTACATTCATCTTCATTCAGCATGCGAAAATCATCACAACAACCGTCATTCTCCTTTTCATAATGTTGCATGATTTCATCAATAGTCGATTCCGTTTGAGTAGCAAAATGTTTTCGTCCCTTGACAGGTGACCTCGTCCTCTCCCTTTTCAATTGTCGCTAATAACAAAGAGATTAGAAAATGATTCTCAAATAAACAGATACATCTTTCCCAATCATCCTAATACTCACATTATAAACTCTAGCTTCCAATACCCTTCTTCTCGACCTCTGATCCCTCTCCAAACGCAACCTAGCCCTTTCTTGATCTTCTGTAATGACAGGTTTTGCATAAACACTTCCTCTGCATATTCGTGGATCAGTATGTATCCATGTATTTTTGGAAATGTCTTGTGGATGAGAACGATGTGTGTTGGTGATTTGTGGCACTGAAAAGTTTTTGAGTGGTATGTATTCCATGCCAAGAGTTTTCTTTTGATAAAATAAATGAGCTTAAATGAAATTTCAAATTGGTTGAGTTTGAATTGCAAGACAAAGGCAAAGACGAAGCAAGTAATTCACCTTTCTTTTCACTTTTTTCTTTTGTTGACACCTCCATCAACAGTTGGGACTAAATTCTTTGACTCAAGTACATACAGACACTCTACTTCTATCTCTTCTTCTTATCCCTAACAACTAGGTAATACACAAGATACGCTCCTTCACCTTCAACTCCACATACGCCGCACCAAAAAACACAAGGCAACGCAAGGATTCTTCCTTATCAAGCTCTTTGTTGCTAACGAAGTAACTACCTCTAGCTAGTACTACTATCAAAGTCTATATATTCAAAATGGTTCGCTCTATTCTTATCGCTGCTCTTGTTGGCTCCGCTGCTGCTTTTGCTCCTGCTTCTGTGGTACGTCGATGATATTGAAGAGAGATGAAAAGAAATGGCTTGGAAGATGTGTATCAAGAGAGATGTGTATCAAGAGAGACAAGAGGAGATGCTTTCTCTTCTTGAGTTCAAATGAAATTGACAGTTTAAGAATGAAATTTGAAATAAGAAATAAAGAGTTCGTGAAAATTGAAAAAGAGAAAAGAAAGAAGATAGAATCTAAAAGCCATCGTCACATTTCAAAAGTTTCATGTCTCTAGTTTCTTCTTCATCACCTTTTAACTCACTCTTCACTCTCCTAATCTATTAGAGCCGCAACTCTGTTGCTCTCAAGGCTGAAATGTCCGAATCCCTTCCATTCCTTCCACGTCCAGAAAAACTCGACGGATCAATGGCAGGAGACCGCGGCTTCGACCCAATGGGACTCTCTGAAATCCAACAAGACCTCACTTACGCACGTTGGGCTGAACTCAAACATGGACGTATTGCCATGCTTGCCATCGTTGGAATGATTGTACAGGAATACATTCATCTTCCAGGTGAGGCTTATCAGAATTCTGATCCTTTTGGAGCTGTTTCTACTGTTGGTATGGGTGTCAATGCACAGATTTTTGCAGCGATTGGTTGTGTCGAGCTTGCCAACTTTAATAAGCATTATGATGGTTCTGCGCCTGGTGATATTGGCTGGACTGGAGGTTTCTTGAAGAACAAGTCTGAGGCTGATATTATGAAGGCAAAGGAGCAGGAGATTACTCACTGTCGTTTGGCTATGATTGCTATTACTGGAGCTACTGTTCAGACTCTTCTTTTCCATCAGCCACTTTTGGGTTAAACTTGTGACGAGCGTCAGCGAGGAACAGGTTGAAGGTTGAAAGGAAACTTATAGAAATGAGATTGGAAATGGTGATATTCTGGAGACAATCTTATGCAGTTTTTAGACTGTACATTTGTGAATGCATGCAACGATTATGCAATGATTGACTTTATTTGGTTGCATGGAATTCATGGACACTTTTTTAGCTACATAACATAGTAATCAAAATGTAGAAACTACATACGACTTTTAGAAGAGTATGAATATCTACGATGAAGACGTGTTGTATGGAAACTGAAACTGTTGATAAATTTAGCAAAACTATAGAAAGATCTAAAATGATCCTTCTTCAGCTAGCTTTCGTTGTGTCCTCTTTACAAAGAATCGACGAAGTAAAGCAATGTATGAACTGGTAAATACAAATATGCTTGCACTTCCAAATGTTGCAGTGGCGCCATGGCGTCTGTATATTTCACCCATTAATAGTGGAGATACGATTCTACCCATTGTATTGATGATTCCATCAATTCCCAATACAGATCCTCTTTGATGAGGTGGGACGCATAGTAATAGCATGGTAGGAATAGTAGGACCATAAAGAGGTACTCCTGCGAAATACATGGCAGCTGCTCCAAATGTCAATAATTTCATGAGTCCAACTCCTACCAAGGGAGATGCAGAAGTGGATAATCCTAATAAACCTGTTCCAACTGCTGTCAACCCCAATGCACAGGCATTGACGACTCCCGTACGTTCAATCAATCGACTGGATAAACTTGTTGCCGAAAAAAGAAAACTGACACATGCAAATCCAGTAAAGGACATGCCAATCTCTCTTGCACTAAATCCCATTTGAGATTGTAATAGTGCTGGATAAAATGCGAAAAATGTAGAGTCGGCAATGTGATATAGAAATGAAATGACACAGACCGTGGCTACGCCTGTCCATAAACTTTGACCTAATGGACATGAATTCATTTGTAAATCTTTCTTGGCCGCTTCTTCCAATTTGGAAGATTCTTCTTCATCATCATCATCATTAGATGAAAGCATATCGTCTTTTTGGATATCCTTTACAAATGTCATGATTAATAGTGATGCTATCAAACTTCCTAAAGCAGACATTCCAATTACAAAAGACAAAGCATTGGCTCTTCCTTCAAATGCATTTCCAACGACTGCCTTGGTAGTCATGGATCTACCTTGATTCATCCATGTCATTTTCGCATTCATCGTTTTTGCACTGTTGCCTATACACCGTATAAACTCATATAGCAAACCACCCAAGGCTGGTCCACAGATATAACTCAAGGTAGCAGCTGCATCTCTCCAACCCAAGTATTTACTCACAAGATTATACTCTGGAACAATATTTTTCTCCACTAGAAACTCTGGATCATTATCCCTCAACTCCTTCTCACGTGCATCGGCTATATCCGATAAAAAAGCTTTGGCGACAGGTGCAGATCCACTAAACATTCCAGTAAACACTCTGGAAAGTAAAAAGTATTTCAAAGATTTACCAGAGTAGACAGCATAGGATTGGAGAGATAATCCTATTCCAGATCCTAATAGACTTATAATGAGAATAAGGCGACGGCCTAATATGTCGCTTAATCGTGGCCACGTGAATAATCCAATGAGCATTCCTAGTGGATAGGCACTTGTTAATGATCCGAACGATGCACCTGTTGGTAGATTGAAATGCTGTCCGATGGTAGGATTCAGTGGAGACGTAAGTGTGAATCCAAGTAAATTGAATGTCGTCGCTGCCAAAATGCAAAAGACTACCAAGAATGCTCATGAGATAAATCATATAAAACAATAGATGCGAAAATTTGATGAATAAAGCCTTACTTGTAATTTTGGTAGATGATTGCATGGGTGAATGTGAAGATGAAGAGGCCTTTTCTTTTTTACTTGATGTGAATAATGATTTGGCTCTTCTGAAATTAGAAATAGACAGTGACGATGCTTTCCGTTGAGTCAAGTTTACTCGTGTATGAAAATGTTTGCTTGGTCTATATGATAATGAAGCTTGATTCATCGCATCATGAATAGAGTTCGTTCTAGTATATAAAGATACTATCTTCGGACAATTCGTCGATGGGACTGAAGTAAATGCAGAAACGCCGCTAACCATATACAAAGAGCCTATAAACATCAGTACCAACTCATATTGAGAAGATTTCATGATTAAGAATAAAGGCAAAGATTCAATAGCTACTATGATGTACTATGATATGTTTTGTTGGCTACCTGGCTTTTGATGTTCGTATCAGAGAGCGCTTCCTACTTGCCCCCCTCTAAAAGTCTGAAAATAAATGATAATGCTACACAAGATTTTGTATTGCCTACTCTAGTAATAAAATCTATAATGGTTTTGATTCAACGTATTGTATAAAAATGAGACAGCTGTTCATGTTGCATTGTTGATTGGAGGCTGTTTTACTTGCTTTTGTTTTCACGCAAAATCTAGGCCATTTATAAAAATTGACAGTCGTATAATGTCACTTCAAACATGGAAACAATGATACGTATGTATTTCACAATCAATTGATATATTCAGATATTTTAAATCTAATCTTGGTCTCCTCCATTTTTTAATACGATCCAAAACGCTTTCAAACGAGAGTATTCAGGATTATTCTTTCTCAACGACAAAACGTTTGGTCGACAATACACCATGATGAAAAGAAATCCTTGCAATGATTGTAATGTCCTCATGAAGAACCCCAGCCAAAAGGGCGCCTCTTCATTGGAAGTCTTTACAAAACCTACTACAATGGTGGAAATATAACTGATGAAAAAGGTCCCGATGTAAAGAAGTGCATGAATCACGGCCTTTTCTTCATCACTTGCATGTCTATTTCCTCTATTTGAATTGGTAGAATCTGCTATAGCCATAAGCACTTGAGGATAAGTTTGGTCGGATGGAATATGTTCTAAAGTTTGCTCACGTTCTTCTCGAATGGATTTTCGAACTTTGCGCAGATCAAATGCTAGAGGATCAGATTTTGTTCCAGATCTAGAAGTAATTGAATTTGACTTTTCAACAAGAGAAGCTGCACGGAGTATTTGCCTTTCTTCTTCCTTAGAATCGTCCTCAGCGAAGGATTTGTCACAGTTGTGTTTGGTATCTTTTCCTTCCTCAATATCACTAGCTTTGGCTTGTACATCTTCCTCAATATCACATGCATTTGCTTTTGCATAATCTTTCTCAAAAGCAACATGTTTTGAAGGAGATTTCTTCTCATAGTTTGTAGATAGACCTGATCTGATATTTTCTCCTATTCTTTTCGAGTTTGAAGTTGGACAGGAAGAAACTGCATGTTCAATAATCGGATTGTCATCATGATTGTTTGTTTGTTCGAATACTTTGCAATCACAGCAGCAGTATAAGGTCTTCATCAACAAAGAGTGATTTGTATCTTCCTCTGCACTTGATATTCGCCATCGATCACTTGCTTTCTTCCGTTTTACAACTTTGACAATGATAGCAACCATATTCAAAAATATAACAAGGGTAACAACGATTAGAAGGGCTCCTGTGAATAACAAATATTCTCTACTCTTTTTGCTCCCACGTTCACATACAATATCATCGTTGTACATACATTCACGAGGGTAAGCATTGATGAAACATGCTATGCCACCAAAATTAAATGACTGTTTTACTAGAAGAAAGATTGACGCAGATATTGGTATTGAATTTGAGAAAAAGTGACACCAAGGCTCAATTGTTTTCTTGAACTTTTGTTCTTGCATTGAGAAGCAAACAAGACAAACGTAGTAGATGCTGAGAACTACATTGTAGAATATCGATCCTAAGAATCCCAGAAGAAATAGAAACCTGAATGGAATAAAAAGAAAAGATGTTAGCATAACTGACTATTACCTACTAGCTACTAGCTAAGGAAAGCTGCCCCTTCACTTAATGTCACTCGCACGAAAAAGAAGAACTCTGGCTAGTAATGCGCTAAACTAATAGCTAGTAGCTTCGGCAGCCACAAGAAGAAATAAGCGCAGTAGCTAGAATAGGCAGTAAATTATTTAGTACTTACCCTTGCATATCACAAGTAGCGATTGTACCAATGGCATATAAAACTTGACCTTTCGGAGCTACAAACGTAGTTAAACTTGATGCAAATGACATGATAATATCATATACACAAAAACCAAAAATAATTCGCCGAACCGCCTTTCTTGAAAGTCCTGCTTTACTTCTCAGTATTGAGATCATGAGAACGCCAGAAGAGATGAGCGATAACGCTCCGGTTATAATGGGTGAGAAAATGAGGGCTTTTTGTTGATTTATGGTATACATGTTCCTTGAAATAGAATTACAGATGCATAAACCCGTATGTGTTAACTTGTTTTTTATGAATGATTCGATGCCATCTCTTGTCTTGAAGTTCACGTTGGAAACAAAAAAGACGTGGCTTCCTTGAAGTTCAAGTTCAAGTTGAAAACAAAACAGATGTTTTCCGGTCAGAATCGAATCGTGGCAGAAAAGATTCCTAAGGCTTCTCAGCTTGAGTAAGTTGAAGTGGGGGCTTCTCTTTGTCATGTTTTAGTCGTAAGTACGTACAAAAAGATTTTTAAGAGGACGTCATTGTAAAACGTTTATAAACTCGCAAGTCGTAACGCAGCAACTAGATAGCGATTTCACCTTTTCATTTATATTCACAAATAGAATATATATAAATATATATATTGTATTCTACTCGTACACAATAATTCTAATTTCCACATAGGGCACCATCACCAGTAGGAGCGAAGAGGGAAATATATAGAAGAATAATGAAGGTTCCTCTAGTATCAGTAGTGAAGCTACTTTTGCTACAGTTGTGTCAAGTTACAAATGCAGCCACTCAAATATGTTCAACTGACACACCATTCTCAAAAGTAACTGTACAATCTGCACCACTTGTGACTATATCTTACAAATCTTCTGAAACACATTTGCATATATTGATTGAATCAGCTACCAAATCTTGGATAGGGTTCGGTTATTCTCCATCAGGAATAATGTTGAATACTGATGCTGTAATCGGTCTGGAGAGTGGTGTACATCTTTATTCCTTACCGGAGAGTTACATGGCTCCCATGGGAGTTACGAAATTAGGCGACGAGTTTCAAACTTTGACCGAAAAGAGTTTTACAGTATCCGATGGAGATGTTAAATCTACTCTAGAATTTATTCTACCGCTTGAAAATCGGAATGATGCGATTGTGAATAATGGTGTGAGTAAATTCATTTATGCCATTGGAAATGATGATGTGACGAATAGCTTTGGCGTTCATAAATTGCGAGGTGAAGTAGATTTAACATTGAGTCCTTGTCAAGCCTTTGAGGAGAGAGAAGATATTGATTATTCAGTCATGAATCAGAAACGATTGCTCAAGATTCATGGACTTTTGGCAGCAGCTGCGTTTGGAGTATTGATGCCATTGGCGATTGCAGCATCGATTTTTAGAAAATATCTTCGGAAAGAGATGAAGTCTAAGCAATTGTGGTTTTGGATTCATTACAGTCTCAATGTGTTGAGTTTTCTGTTGGTGATTGTGTTGTTTGCATTGGCGATTCGAGCCAGGAATTATTCAAGTATTGGTCATTTCTCAAAAGTACATGATCAACTTGGACTAGCAATCTTGATTCTAGTAACAATTCAAGTGCTTGCCGGTATCTTTCGGCCGAGTGTAGAACAGCATCAGTCACAAAAGGTGGAAGATGAGGTATCGGTAGATGAATTTGTCGATCATAGTGGAAGAGATGAGCATGGAAATAAATTACCATATGGATCTAATATCTTACGGCGTAAGAAATGGGCTAGAATGCATAGAGTAGGCGGGATTTTCATATTGTTCATGCTCGCATATCAGTTCTATGCTGGTATTGAGGCCTACAAGACATTGTTTCTAGTAGATGGGAAAGTTTCTTTTATCTTTTATTGGATATGGATGGGATTAGGCTTTGCCTTTTTGTTGATTTTCATTTCTTTAAATATTTGGAAGGCGCCGCATTAGCTAGCTGAAGAAGGTCATTGTTAGATTGAATCTCGTTGGATATCGAAAATCACCAAAAAGTAGCCCAGCACGTAAGCATTTCTCATGTAACAACAAAAAGCAGTCAAATTGTAGAGATCTTATGCCATGATGGTAGTAGTAGTAATGTTTTATTTCTCTTGCTTTTTATAAAGGAGACTACTTCTTTTGGATGCAGTTTTTTATTAATAGTCTATCAATCATTTTCAAATTTACATTACCCCAACTTGTTTATAGAACGTGACCTCCTAACTCAAATTGTTTCTTTAATAAATTGAGATCACAAGAATGAGATCTGTTTGGTCCCTGCGAACGTTTTGACAGTTATCTTGAGCCCAGAAGCCCCTGTATTTGTGAAAAAGTTGAGATCACAAGAAGAGATCCGTTGGGTCCCTGTGCACAGATGTTTTGACAGCCGACAGATTTAAGCCATAGCCATCATTGGAAGCCATTGGAAGCCGCTGGAACACACATAGATTTCACATCTCATCACCTTCTATCCCGTTTGATTATTCTTTTCCCATAAAAAATCAAAACACGGAAAGAAGACATCAATCATAATGAGAGTTCAGACGGAAGAATGGCGGCGGTTTATTCCAGGAGTCAGAAATTATAAAGGAAAGAAGACTTATTTTTACAACGGAGAGAAACTATGGGATGTTGAGACTAAAAAGTATTTAATCTATGATCAAGAAGAAAGAGATACATGGGAAGTTTTAATTGTACTTCCCGGAGTTGAAGTTATTCCTGAACGTACTTTCTTTTGTTGTAAGAATCTCAAGACAGTGATTATGGCTGATACAGTCAAGAGAATTGAAGAGAGTGTTTTTGGTGGTTGCGGCAGTCTTGTGTTTGTAAAACTATCAAGAAATCTGGAGTACATTGGAATTGAAGCATTCTATTACTGCGAATCGCTTCCTTCGATCTTTATTCCGTCATCATGTAGAGAGATTGATGACTATGCATTTGTGGATTGTATTAATTTGGTCATCTTTAGTGTTCCTCAACATACTCAACTTGGAGAATGTGTGATTGCTGATACGGCATTGATCTACGATTCTCACTTTGAAACAGATGGACATGGTTATTACGATGATAATGAAGGTGATAATGAGGAAGTCAACGAGTGGATACAAAATATTAATCAAAATGAGGAATTTGCTCTCCATCGCGAATGTGCATCGTATGAACCGTCCGAAGATGTCATCTATGGAGCATTAAAGGAACGAGGTCTTTCTTCTTTTACTGTGGAGAACAAAATCGGAATTACAGCTTCACGGTATTTAGATGAGAATCCTTTCTCTGACATTAGAGAACAGAACTTGATCAACAGGCTTGTGCTTGATATGATGGGCGAAATCATTCCTTAGAATGACAAGATACTTTAATAATTATAACGATATCATTAACTTTATTGATCTGTAGAACCTTTGTAGCTTTTACATTACTACTACTTTTAGACTAACTCTAGAATGAATTTGATTTACTTATACTTTTTCAATATCTATTTTACTTCATAATACACCTACGACAAATTATGCACCATAAATCGCCTTCCAATATTCCGCAGAAAAATTATTCCCCAGTAATACCTTCCTACTTACTTGTGTGGAGATTCGAGGCTCTCTTCATCCTTGCTTGCCGACTCAAGACAACCTTCTTCCCCCGTGTACTTGACTGCAGCAACACTTTGACTTCTTGAGTATGTAGTTGCAGATGCAATGCTAGACTCTGCAACACTATACTTACTACGTCCAGATCTCATGGTGCCTGGACTGTGGCTGCCATCAGATACCATGCTCTCGTCATCTTCTTCACTTCTTCCAGATACAAGACTTTCATCATACCTGCTTCTTTTGGAAATGGGACTTTCCAGGCTTTCATCAAATCTACTACGTTTTGTAGAGAACTACGAACTGATGACATACGCGAACGAATACTGCCTTCACTACTTGCGCGTGAACGTCTTGCAGCTGAAGTAGCTCCAGTAGATGTCGCTGGAGTGACTTGAGAGGAGAGGTCATGTACATCATCTCTACTTTCGTCAGATTCATCATCTTCACCGCCACTTACACGAGTTGCTGGAGTTCTTGAGCTTGTAGTACCAGTCTGATAGGATGCAACAGTAGATGCTCCTTCTGCTAGAACTCGTGATGGTCCAAGTCCCAACTCCTTGCGAAAGTCTTCCAAAGCAGCTAAATCATCCTCGTGAACCTCTAACCTCTTCATGTTTTCGAGATTTCTACACTTTTCAAACTTGTACATAGTTCATACTTTTTTCTGTCGAATCAATTGAACTCTCTTTCCATATCTGTTCCCAATTTGAATCGCCTCGATCCAATTCTTTCACATATGATGAAAGAATATCCAACAGATCATCTGCCATGCGTTCTAATGTAAAATGATTCCTGCACCACTCATGCGCATTGGAAATGATTTGCTTTACCGTATCTTTGTTTTTCTCGTCTACAGCAAACTTCACATGTTTTTCCAATGTATCTGAGTCAGCTGGTATGTAATGTATCCAGGGAATCAAAGTCTCTGCAGAATTGTATTCCAGTGCAGATGGTTGAAACTTTACAACCACGGAATTCATACAAAGGAGTCTTTGGAAACGACCGGACCAGCCATTACCATCAATGTCAATAATTGCTTTATACTTTTGGAAATCCTCAAATGGCATGTGAAATTCTTTTGTTTTCTTATTAGCTATTTCAGCATCTATAAGAAAGGATTGTTCAGTGTTTCCATCCGCAGTCCTCCTGGTCACAACTGTTGTATTTTTTGCGTACTGTACCAACCATTTTCGATTGAACTTTCGTGGTGGGTTATGTGTCCCTCTCCAAACAGCAGCATTAGCTTTACTTTCCCATGGGTATTCATTTGCTGATCTATCAAAGTATTCGTCCCATTCAGAACTGTTTTGTTTTGCTTGCCGTATAGCAAGGTAATTAGGGACTGAAAAAGTAAAATTACAATTCACTTTCATCGCCAGTGAGAATATCGGTATGATACCAACCTTTCTAAAGGTATGATTGTACACTGGATTTGAGATTGGGTTGTAGTCTGTACTACACCAATTCCAATCTGAGACCTCAAACAGTACTGGAATTTCCATACCTTTGCGAAACACTTGATACAACCGTGTATGGTCATCAACTCTACCGGTAGATACTTTTTGAATATGAAGATTAAGCCGATTCTCAAGTGAAGTTCTTATGAACTTGAGAATAGGATGAACTCTATCTTTGTAAAAATGATTCCAGATACTATGCTTCTTCATGGCAGCAAGAGAGTATCGAACTTTAATCAAATTATTTTGAGGATTGTACTTCAACATCATGGGAAGTAACGGAAAATGGTCAATGTTGAAGTTCCCTTTGGATTGAAGACCATGAGTAGCAAACCATTTCAAGTATGATATTACAGAGTTGATATTGATTCCTTCTGGATCATCCCACTTGTAAAAATTGTATTTTTGATGAATGGAATGAGATATGTTTACTTTTGACAATAAGTCCCCTTTCGTTCTGTCTACGTTTACTTTCAAGAGCACCTCTGCATTGATGCTATTACTCTGATTTGTAATTTCACGATCAGCAATACTCTCTTTAAAATTATTTATGATCTGCTTGGTTGAGAAGATGAATGCTGACGAAGAAGTCAATATCGGCACGACCAGGAGTATGGCAGCAGCTGGTGCAAGTACAAATATTCTTGATAGTAATCTTCGCCCTCTTCTATTGCTAGATTCATTTCTGCCACGGTTCATGTCGTTTGAATTTAAATATTCTTGGCGATCATATATAATCTATTCATTAACATTAATGTTGTTCCTACGTAGTGAAGTGAGAGAGTGAGAGATAGGGGGAAACCTTTGCTCCTTTTTGTTTTGATGTGCACGGTGAGAGGCGCAGGTGTTGGCTGTGCTGCGTACGTATCTTCATACGGATCTGGATTTCTGATCATGAGAACCCTAACCATTGACGTTACCTATGACGTTACTGAAAAGTAAATCTTCATATATTTACAGTATTTTTTCTCCATTTCATAGTCACTAGCTACAAGATATATACCCTATAACTCGTCGATCCTCTTCGAATGGATCAAATAGCAGCTCACGAGAGATTCGTCCGTACATGAAAACAAAAAGCCAATGTCGAAAAAGTTGGGTTTCTTTCTCCTCAGAACCATTTGGAAGCCATTGGAAGCCAATGGAACGCACACAGAGCTTTGGTAAAAATAAGATTTTCATCAGCATTTTTCTCATAATAATCAATTTAAGCAATAACTATTGAAGCAAGGCAATACAGTAGAAGCAAAAGCAGATATGAGGGTCCAAACGGAAGAGTGGCGTCGCTTCATTACTGGAGTACGAATGTACAAAGGCAAAAAGAGGTTCTTTTACAATGGAGATCAGCTATGGGATGATGATAGAAATAATATAGTAATTTACGATAGAGACGAGCGAGAGTCTTGGGAAGTTATCATCGTATTGCCTGGAGTTCGAGAGATTACTTATAATACTTTTAGAAATTGTACAAATGTCAAGATTGTTATTATGGCCGATACAGTCAAGAGAATTGAAAGGTGGGCTTTCGAGGGTTGCAAAAGTCTAATGTTTGTTCGACTCTCAAGAAATATTGAATACATTGGAGTGAGGACACTCGCTTACTGTAAATCTCTAACTTCGATCTACATTTCAGAATCTTGTAGAGAGATTGGTTGGGGTGCATTTTACGGATGTAAGAAGTTGATAATCTTGAGTGTTCCCCAACACACTTCCCTAGGTAATTTTCTTATTGATGATTCGGATTTGTTATCAGAGTTGAATATTCCGGATTTGTTATCAGAGTTGAATATTCCGAATCATGAGAAAGTCAATTCGTGGATTAAATCAATAAATAAAGAAGAAGAATTTGAACTTCACCTTGAATGTGCATCCTATGGACCTTCAGGAGAAGTCATCTGTAGTATATTAAAGGAACAAGGTCTTTCCTATTTCCATGAGGAAAACAAAATTGGGATTACAGCTTTTCAATATTTAAAAGCGAATCCATTTTTTGAAATAGAAGAACAGCACTTGATCAACAAATTTGTGCTTGGCATGATTGGCGAAACCATTACTTAATTAGTTGACAAGAAGTACTTTGATAATATGAAAACAATATCATTAACTTCACTTCTAAACGATATTGTCAGCCTAGTCTAAATATAAATATTTCACTTTGATTTACTTCTTCTTATACTTTTTCAATATCTTCAACTACCTCCCAAATCTTCAACATATGACTCATTCTCTAGTCGTGCTACTACTCAAATCTCCCTTACTTTGCTTGGTACTATTTTTTTGAAATATAATGTATTATTTCCAGATGCTAGGCTTCACTCGGTCGCAACATTAACTTACTACGCCCAGACCACATGATTCTTGGACTATGGCTACCAACTGATATTACGATTTCATCATCTTCTCCCGCTTCTTCCAAACATTTTAATTGTATCTGCTTCTATTCAAAATTGGATTTTCCAAAACTCATTACTAATTCCAAAATTTGAGAAGAATCGAGATTCCGACTCGACATTCCCGGATGAAGAATGAGATTTGGAGTCTGAACTCATCATTCCCGGATGTCATTAATGTTGCTTGGTTCTAGTAGTTGAGTGAGAGTTTATGCACCGCACAAAGAGTGGAAAGCAAACTTTTGCTCCTTTTTTTGCTTTGTCGCCATGTTCGCGGGTGAGATTGTTCAGATTCCAAATGCTTCATAAGGTAGGGCTCTTCGACGGAATTACACACAATCAAGAAGAATTAGCAAGAATTAAGAGTAGATATATATAAATAGATATATTACAAAAAAGTAATTTGATCAACATTGTTTACATAGTAGGTTTTTCACATGTACATGTCAGGATTAATCTTTTTCAATTTTTTCTAGGAGTTAGAAAAGTGACCAAAAAATGACATATTTCGACAATTCGACATACCAATCAACGCACCCAGTGAGTGTTCTTGAACGGTGTATCAAGGTTCAATCATCAATCACCATTGGAAGCAACGGCGGAGGTTCAAAGTTGGAAATTTGCAAGTTTGTCGTAGGATAGTGTCAATGTCTTATATTTCTACGTGATTGACACCATTTGACACCGTACTTGCCCTGGTATGTTTTTCTTATCCCGAACAGAAAGGTACGTATCTCCGCATTTCTGACTATGAGAACCCTAACCAGTGACATTACCTAAGACGTTATTACAGTATGATGGTAGATTGTATCTAATGGCAAGGTCAACCTGCCATAAGTAAGCTGCGATCAATGCTTCTTTTGTTGATTTCATCTCATAACCTCTATTTAAAAACTAATACATTGCACATTTGTATTTTGGCTAAACTTAAAATCCTTTCAGAACGCACACTCATCAAGCAAAATTGAATCGTATCGATTCTTTTTGAACTCTTTCAGCAACATTCAAAGCCTAATTCCCATACGAAATGTATTGATTGTTATGTCTGTATGGTTGTTTGAATCGATTGCATTTCAATCAATGTTGATGTTGTGTACGTATGTACGTGGTGTTGCATATGAGTGATTCCCGTTTGAGTCCCAGGAACAAAAATTAGGTGGTTTTCCATCAAAATCTGAATAAACAAAGCCCTCTTGAATTTTTCCCAGATTTTTACCAATATCAGCAGAAAACAGTCTATTAGATAGGTATTTTACTTTAAGTGTACATATTGCCCAGCTCTCAATCAATTCAATTTTGGATCGACCCAGTGATTTCATTCATACCATACATATTCCCTAGTGGTGCTGTTTTTTTACTTATGTGGACAGGGTTCCAACCAATTTAATTGGTATTGCAATTTATTGCAATAAATTGCCAATATTGGTTTGCAATAAGTATTGCAGATCCGTCAGACATTGCAATACGAATTGCTTGATGATCTCAACATATTGCAATTCATATTGATGTGAGTTAGTCATGGATATTGATATCATATTTTAGCCTCTGGAGACTCGAGGCTCCCTTACTTTGCTTGGTACTACTTTTTGAATATGATGTATAAACTACTTTTAGACTAGTACTAAACAATCTAGAATGAACGGCTGCGATCACAATACACAATATCACAATTCTATAAGTTCTAGGCGAGGTATTTTTACTACTCTGAAGCAGGGTTGCAACCAATATGATTGCTACAAATAAAAATATATAGAATATGACCAATACATATTGCTTTCTACAGCGTATCAACAATCCTTCACTTAGTGAGCAATACGTATTGCAATACAATACTGCAATATATTGTAATATTGTTAGGCCCGTTCTCTTAATGTATTTTCAGGTCTATTTTCAAGGTCTATTCAGGGTCTGACCGTCTGTCCTCTAAATAGACCTTGAAAATAGACTGAAAATAGACCTCGATTGGGGGTCAAAACAGGGGGTGATCGAGGTCTATTTCTGCTCTATTTTCGAGGTCTATTTTCTCAGCCCGCCCTACTTGACACAACTACAGCATTATCGTTCCTCTCCATACGAGTACGACAACAAGTCAAACCAACAAACCACTTTGAACTTATTCAACAATAACATTTGATACTATCAATAAACAGTACACAAAATCGGTTCGACACACACAACTTTACCTAAGATATAGAAAAAAGGACACTAAGTACTATTTTGGAGATGATGAACAAAGAAGCATGATGGTGCCTAGCTAGAGGTTGATTTTGGTGGTATCATCCATGTATGGGATCATTAGATTGTATAAGAACAAGAAAAGAAAATATCTAGGTTCAAGTGGTTGCCTTATAGTCATAATTTCAGATCTGTTCCTGGAAAGAAGTACCTTATCACTTTTCACACAAGAAATTCGTTCCGTATTACCTAACACTGAAAACAATTGCTACTCTCCTCCAAGGTGTGAAAGGATTTCCATGTCCCTAGCAGAAGGAAATTCAAATTTGTGCTGAAAGGTTTTTGTCGCTTGTTTACTTTGACACAGAGAAAGTAGCTTATCATGCAAAATAACAAGGCAAGCAAAAATCGGATTGTTAGTTTTCCCACTGGAAATTGTATCGTGAGCAAAAAGCAGTAGACTAGAAGACTAGGAAGTAGGTAATGCAGTGATATGATTGGCTCTTGATTTATTTGTATACTATGTAGTACGTACAGAACATATGTTTCTGTTGGTAGTGTGAAACCACGGAACAGAGGATGGATGGAGGAGGAGGATGGACGCGATAATCAGGGTAAAGGATCGGACCACAATCAATAAAAATATTTGCAAACATGCTCAAATCTTTTAATCTCTTAGTAATTTTACTAACCACATCACTATAAAATTTATATTAGTATATGCTGTGTACCAAATATGTATAAGGTAGGATGAAATTGGAATTACTGTGAATCCTAATTTCTCTTCTGTATTTTTATTTCATTCATGACTGCTGAATTTGTTTATAACATGAATAGTGTCCCCTTTTTGCAGTTGCAAATAGACCAGACGTGTACCCTCAATGGACAATTTTTGCTCTTTTTTTGGCTCTCAGGACAGACGGACAGACCCTAAATAGACCGCGAAAATAGACCTCGAAAATACATTAAGAGAACGGGCCTTATGATTATACTTAGTAAACTAAAACTATTATTCTTCAGTCTTGCGCTTCTTCTTTTTCTTGTTCTTTTTCTTGTTGTCAACTACACCTGAGCGTCTCTTCTTCTCCACGCAAGCCTCACGTTGCTCCTGCTGTCTCTCAATATCTGCCTCGATTACATCATTCAAACCCCAATAATGCCTATTGAGTTTTAAATACATCAAAGATTCAAATGTGGATGGTTCCATCCTGAGTCTCTCTGCTGTAAGAACATGCTTACAGAGACTCCAAAGTCACTCTACTTCAGCTGCAGATCCCAAAATAAAACCAATATTTCCATAGATGTTGACATTGTTTCGCTCCATCAGTCTTTGTTCACGCAGTTGCTCCACCTTGTCCATGATATTATCATCCTCATCATCTTCATCATAATCATGAACCTCTTCATCTTCATCACTTCCACTACTACCCTCGCTCTCACTTCCATCACTCTCACTGTCACTATCATCAATTTCCTCATCGTCATCATTACCAATACAAAAGTCAAGGCGCAAATGATCACACACAGCCTTTTCTGCTTCAGTCATTTGCTCAATCTGTCCACGTTGAATTTTTAGAACCCCATTTTCAAAATCCGCATTTGGATACAATGCAGTAAAGGAAGTTTTGATTCTTTTTGCTTCAAAGGTACATCCGTAAAACTTGGACGTTTCGTCTTCCTTCCCATCCTCAATTGTAGAAATCAATTCATCAAAGTAATCTCGGGTCTCCTCATAAGTCATGGCACGAGTTTGAACCACCTTCATGACAATATCCATCTCAACCATTTGTAGTAGATACTTCTCAACTTTCACAATGAATTCAGGTGAAGTCGTTCCTTTTAGATCAAACTCTCCATGATCATGCTTCACGAAAGGAAGAAATTCGTTTAGAACAACATAGGACTGAAGCATATCACGCTTACTAGACAAGTAAATCCCTGGTCACAAGTAATTGGTTGCCCTCTATTCTTGCATAATTCTGCAGGTCTTGCACAGGTGCATAGGTGGCGCGTGATCTCTTTTACATTTCCATTGGTCGATACGGAATGGGTTTCTTTTTCTACTTCCATGATTTCATGAACAACCTGCTTCTGGTAAGATTTAGTGCTGAGACCAGCAACCTTGTTCCAGAGTTCTCCTCCCTTCAAGTTGTTAAGTGCACAATCCATGCTATCATCATATGGGTAAGGTGAAAGGAGTTGCTGAATAGTTTTCTTCGGTATCTTTGGTGGAGACAACTTCTTCGGTGTAGACAGCTTACAAGAACTTGCTGGAAATTTCACAAGTCCTTTCTTATTTCTTGCACTTGCAGCATACATTTTATTTTGATGAATTAAAATTTATGATTAAAGATAAGATTATTTATGAACAAGTTCTGATCCAATTTCTCTAAAAAAATTAAAAGGCACAAAAGATTGGAAGTATACTGACATATACGTGATCTACGTCAGATCCATTTTATATATTCCGGAAGATATTATTTTAATTCTGTAAAAGTAATGTGAGTAGTTAAAAATTCTCTTGGATATATGGAAGAAATGAAGGTTGTTTCGGATCTTTTAAGTTACAACAATGCTGATCTACTAAGTGGACGAATTGAGTGGTGTCAATATCCATGACTAACTCATCAATTCAAGTTGCAATATGAACCGATCTTTTCCCAATATGTATTGCAAAATCTGACAGTTACCCAATACGTATTGCAATACAATATTGGCAATATATTGTAATATTTTGCAACAGCAATAGTATTGGTTGCAACCCTGCTCTGAAGACAATACTGAAGTTCAGCCGTGTATTTAGGTTAAAGATTTTCATGCAACCGAAGTTGCCTAAATACACGACTCGAACTGAAGTTGTCTGCCTGGTACTTCTGTACATGTCCGAGTTATGAAAAATCAAAGTTTTTAACAGTCCATTCCCATTTCAGTCCCAGTACCTTAAGAGAGGAGAATTTCAATTCCGTATGTGCCGTACAGATTTGAATGTTACTCTTTTTAAATAAGAGTGCTTATGTTTCTTCACCAACGGCCAAAATCTGCTACAACGATCACAAAAAACTATTGCATGACCACATTTCTTCATAATTTTCATCAACATCCATTTTAAAACCTTTATTTACATTACGAAACAAATGCACGAGAGCATACAAAAGGTATGAAAACAGCTATTTCTCTATATCTTGTTCCTACTTATGATTCTTTTTACTTCTATAGAATGCATGGAAAGAGGTTTGCTAGATGAAGTGCTTTGGAAGGAAGGAGCAAAGTTTGCGGAACGAATCAAGTCATTAACTAAGACGGTACATCATTTGCATCTGCATTGTATCTGGTACACGCAAGAAACTTTTTGAAGGATCAAAGGAGAAGGATCAAAGGCGAAAAGGCAATTTTCTATGATTTGATTGATACGAACTGAATTCTTCCTGGACTTGTTGTTATTTGACGATGCTACTAAATAATCATGTCTCTATGCGCTTGGTAAGTGAAGTCATATTTTTCTATATTGCCTTTGATTTAGAAATCATGGCTTATTCTAACATATCTTGTCTCTTTTCCTACCTTTTTGCTTCTTGCTTGCTATTGCGTTGTTTATTTGTTTCCGTTGAATCTTTGTGTTGTCGTTAGACGAATATTACTGTGAAGCATTGGATTTGGTACATAATTAGAGTGTCCATGACATAGTGGGTATCACTATTGTATTGGGTCACGGATAGAGGATCAACGGCTCGAGGCTGGTTGAAGCTATGGATCGGCAGATCACAGACGCACTTTTAGGTGATATCATAATTACTTTAACTACTGATTGAACAAGGCTCCGATCTATCAATTACACTATCAATATAAGCTCTAGCTGTATTTCAGGTTCATTACAGCAGAATTCATCTAGTTTATCAGACCCAATAAGAGTTTGATTGTGTGTTTGATGAGGAGGAGCTGGAAAAGCTTAGTTTGACCCTTCAAGAAGAAGGAATCTCCATCCGTTGGGATGCATGCTTGGAATTGTGTTTTCAGGCATAGGAGTTGGTTAGAAAATAAAGAAAATACTTAGGTACAGTTTCTGACAGTGTTATTATTGTCCGAATATTGTTTAACTAATAGATGGATCCGGAGGTATCACTGGCACGCAAAGGTGTTGAAGTGAAAACTTGTCCATGAGTGGTGAGGATGACGAGCTAGCAATAGCAAGAAGGTGGATTTTAGTCCCCAAGCCCTGCCCTTTGGGCACCAACACGGGGTGTTTAGGTTCATGCAGAACCGCCGCGTTTAGTACGTGTGTAGCCTTAGCTAGGCAAAAGAGGTAGGCCTGATCAACCTACAAGGGAGGCGATTAGTTGTTGGCTCGCCACATGTGTTATCAGCATGATTCCCATGAGACAAGCTACGGGTGCAAGTCCCTGTCATCCTCCTCTCACCTGGTAAATTCTCACCATTTTAATATATGACAATCCACTTAGAAAGTGGTTACTATACCAAGGGTAGTATAGGCGCGCAAATGTAGCTTTTGGCTTTATGACGTGGGATGGACCCACATAGCGTGCGAGAGGATACAAGATATCTTTGTGATATTAGTATTTACAACATTAAATCTACATTGGGAAGAGCCCATGTAGCGTGTTATAAAGATACACGTAAATTGGAAATTCAGTGATACATGTGGTATCATTCAAAGTTGAAATATAAAGCATAGAAGAGTCTACACGAAAGGACACATGGTACTTCGTAGTTTATCATGACACGTAGCCGTTTTACTTCCAAATTGATTGCTTTACTCACTCTAGATTTTATCAAGAAGTTTTACTTCGTATCACAGGAACGATACACTGATAGCCTTCAGGCTGCGTACATTGGGAAGAGCCCATGTAGCGTGTATAGGGACACACGCAAAGTAAAAATGCAACGATACTCGCAGTATCATTTAAAGTTGAAGAGTAAAGCAAGATGAGGTCTTTTATAGAAATCACGAAAGGCCAAGTGGCACTTGTAGCAAGGTGAAAGTAGCTGTTTCACAACTAAATTGTTTGCTTTACTCACTCAACCTTTTACAGATTAGTGAGATTGGAGATTAAGTATTCCGTAGCCAGAAGAAGTTTATTACTTTACATTTATCATGTCTTATACTTTTAGCTCCTCAAATCAAAATGGGGGAAAGGATAATGACAGAAAAATTTATTGGCTTATGTGCTCATAGCAGAGCGATGAACGACGAGAGTATTTCTGCGGCATAGAGAATTTTAGCGATTGCATTGATCATTTCGATTCTCGGTCCAAAGATATTAATATATTTCGCGTTCAAAATATAAGCATTCACCCTTGTAGAGTATTGAGTAATAGATTTGCACAGTCAAATTGCATGCATGAGGAAAAATTCAGATGTTTCCTATGCAGATGACATTTAAAGGAAATGAGAAGATCGTCATCTTCCATAGTAGCAGAGGCAAAGGCAAAGGCAAATTATGACATTTGGTCATGGTAACTATTCCGGGTTATGAGTTGCTGCTGATTATTCATACATTTCATTTATTATTCATCTCACAAACTGTTCGATAGAGTAGTAGAAGAACTAGTCATAGTTCCAAACTGTTGCATGTGACAGCAAATTTGTGTAGACAAGATAGCATATGTTGCTAATTGGTCCAGCATCTTTCCATGTACGCTGAATAAGTACAGGATACACGATGGCATCACGTCCATAGAAACATGTATCGCTGACAAGCAGTGGTCAAGAGAGGGGCAGAGTATACACCTAGGTTGTATTGATATTGTTGAAGGCAGAGACATACCATTGTCTGTTCCATGCCATATTGTTAAATGTTCATAAAAATTTTGAGAACTCAAATTAGTGAAGGGTATAGTATCCCAAACGAATGAAGAATGGTGTGGCGTATCATGTGTCAACATGGCCATATCTCGGTATGAATATTGTAATGGAGAGTCCGATCGTGGGAGAATGAGTTTGCTCATCTACGGGGACTCACATGTCGTTGTTTGAAATTATGAGCGTGTTCCTAAAAGGGGAATAGCATTTGTAATGTGCAGTGTCTTGACTCTACATGAAGTGGGGGAATTGATAGAGAAATGATGCTCTGGTTGGGAGAAGTTTATGATACCCTTTTATTCATTTGTATATCGGACTACAAGACTTGTATGATTCAGAAGAGTCGATGGATTTTGATATATTTATTTCGTTTGGTTGTTTTATCGATGAAAGCACATGTCAAGAGTGACGAGTGTGGTAGTGATATATTTCCATAGTTGGAATATTGTTTTGGTGACAAGCAGGTTCTGTTTTAAGTCAAATGGCAACTTGTATCATGTCAATAGAAGGCAGTCACTCAATACTCAATGTTGTATGCACTTGGTTCCGCATTAATCGTGGTAATTAGGACATGAAGATGCAACTTGTTTGGTCGTCAGAAGGCGTATGGATATACCGTTCATGGTTTATTTCTTTATGAATGTATTGTCTTGGTGCAGATATGACTTGGATGTCTCATCACCACATGATTTCGTCGAAGGATTTCAAGGGAATGAATTACGCTGTGGGATAAATGCTTTTCCCAAATTCCGTTTTATAAGATTATCGAAGAATGAAAAGATTCCAGTGAAAATTTCATTTGGATTGAGAGATAAGATTATGGAGTTGTTCCGTATTGCGATGTAATTGTCTATGAGTGTAAATGTGAAATTTCGTATGTGCTAAGGCGTTTATGAATGCACATAGCGACGTGCATAACTTGCAGATGAGTTGTTTTCATTTTGAAGAAGAAAACGTTTGTGACCTTGATAGATTGAGGTATTGATCTGGAAATATGTCTGTCAACAGCTTTTGTGGTATTTGAGTCTAAATATCCTATGAGTTCGAAACTAAGGAGATTTCCAAGCGTGGAGCACGTACCAACGAGGAATTGTCGTCACCATCAAGATATCAAATTAGGAAAGCATTGAATATGGTAATGCTCTCCATACGGTATAGTGCATATCAATCAAAGCAGATGATCTGGATTTTATTATTACATCATGATATTACTCAACAAACAGATGTTGAATTCATTATTTTATAGGTTCAAGATATTCAGCTAACTCGCCAATTTCAGGCTTGAGGGAGAAGAAATTGGATACTGCAGTGTGTGATAGCGTTCACACCTGGTTCAAGCCTTCTTTGCCGAGTAACTATTGCAACGTTTACTTTTGTGTGCCGATGTGTGCCGAAGAATTACTGCCAAGTTTACGTAAAGGACATGCCGGATAATATGCCAAATGCAGAAGCATCTCAAATGAGTGGAATTGTCGTGGCTTCGAATGAGTGGATTTATTCCTATCCTGTAGTGTCTAATAAATAGTTGCATGCAAGGAAGATGGCTCCAGTGGGTATCTCAATGAAGATACAAGATGCCGACCATGAGAAGGTGGCTCCATTGGGTATCTTGAGTAGATAAATTATGCCAACCATGCTAGATACTTGAAGAACAGGTGGAATCCCATGTCGAATTTGCTACTTCATCCAGCTGTGCATTGATTGACTAGCCGAAGTGGATGCTAGATATGCCATAGATATGCAAGGTGTGATAAGCATGATCCTCAAAGTGTGATAAGTATTTGGATGCTAGATATGCCATAGATATGCAAGGCGTGATAAGCATGATCCTCAAAGTGTGATAAGTATTCATTGTCAAATTGCATGTTTGTTGCTTTATTAATTTGGTGTCAAGGTTGCACTTTAGCGGTTGTAGTATGGAGCTGCAACGACTATGTTATTACCATCACAGGTGTGTGATAAATATAATGGATTGCATTCGAAGGGAGAAGCATACCTGAGGTTGCAATGGTGACATCATAGTGTAATGACTTGAAAAGGGATAAGTATACCCGAGATTGAATGACACTAATGTATGCCCGTCGTAGGAGGTTCGAAATGATAGTCTCTTGTTGAAATAGAATAAATCGGAGGTGATAGTCATCTTGTTGTAGTAGATTGAAGATCCGAGTCGGGGTCACAGTATCAAGTGTGCTTTCGAAGTATTCATAGAGTTGTACACAGAACCGGATTGTACAAAGAATTTGCATTGGACTCAAGCGAGACTAGGTGTTGGTTTTGTTATTGCATGTGCTGGTACCGAGGGTTGAGTATGCGTTCCATAGCATGCCTGACAGCAGCATGGCTTAGGGGAGATGGGATATTCATATCATATTGTCTGAAAGTGAGTTCCCTATTGCAGCTGATAGTACTGTATATGAATGGAACATTGCAGCTGGTAGTCGAATTATCGCCCAATAGATGGTGAAAGGTGTAAGAGGACGACTACACATTATTGTTTTAGTAACAGGGACGTAGATACCAATTGAAAGAGTAGACGTGTGTCATTAGCAGTTATTACAGGGACAGGTATAGGTATAGTAGAAATTATAGGTTTGTCCCATTAGAATACAACTTGCGAAACTTTAGGTGGCTACTATGTAGCACGAAGCATAGAAACGAATAGAGCCTTATGACATAGCAGTGAATTGAAGGCTGATCTAGTTCAAGAAAGAAATGTTTAGGTCTGCGTTTTACGGGGACTTGAGAATATGTGATACCAGGATAGATATGAAATGGCTACTGGTATAGACTATGATTGTACGGATTGAAATAGGTCCTTGGTTGTGCAGTAATACGGGTAATAGCGCAAGAGTACATATGATAAATTTGGTAGAACCATGAACACGATATGAACAATGGAAGATAGTACATGCTTCCTGAAGTGACAAGGCGATTATCCAAGGTTTGGAATGTCGAATTTGATTTATATTATGAAGCAGTTGGTTATGTCTAACGCATGTGACGTCTTGACGAGACTTACAATTTTAATTAACAGTGAACAGATGTGCAACTCAAAAGGTTAGAATGTGTTGCAGACATGGAGGTAGAGAAAATATTGTTTCTCCAGTGTGAAATCACGACATGAATGTAAGAACAATGCTTGGAACAGCTTTAGTTTGAGGTGTTATTGCGATCATTGGAAATGGAAATTATTGAGATATTAGTTATCAGAAGAAAAGTCAGCTTTCACAATTAGGTGTACGGCATGGTCCTGATATATGAATACGTGAGAACTGGGGATAGTTCTGAGGCCCTACTATTGTAAAAGACTATAGGCAATCCAAGGAGGATCAGTAAATGCCTAGCTATGCGAGCGGGTCTATGAGGACATAGTAGTGGTTGCAACGAAAGGAATAGTAAAATCAGGATCATAGTGGATGCTACATCTTTGCTGTATCGATAAAGATCATTATTGGAAGTTGTATAGGCAACAATGACAGATTATTGAAGTAAGTATATGCTCAAAGTGAATAGAGTCGAAAATGACAGTGACGCAATTGCAAGAATTGCAGCGTAGGTTCTTCTGAAACCAGGTCGGGATATAGAAGCAACGATACAGAATATGATGCTGGTATAATATTCAAGATACAAACTCATACCTTAAGGTAGGGTGATGTGTTTGCGGGGACTAGACGAATATTACTGTGAAGCATTGGATTTGGTACATAATTAGAGTGTCCATGACATAGTGGGTATCACTATTGTATTGGGTCACGGATAGAGGATCAACGGCTCGAGGCTGGTTGAAGCTATGGATCGGCAGATCACAGACGCACTTTTAGGTGATATCATAATTACTTTAACTACTGATTGAACAAGGCTCCGATCTATCAATTACACTATCAACATAAGCTCTAGCTGTATTTCAGGTTCATTACAGCAGAATTCATCTATCGTTGCGTCTATATTAAAAAACGTAAACACGAATAAAATAAAGAGAGAAAAATCAACCAAAATACAGTTTTCCAGCTGTGTATTTTAATAAAACTGAGATTTTTCAAAACTCGGCATATACAGCTACAAAACAGGATTTCTGGAGTCAATAGCTGTCTATGACGTTTTGACTCTGCCAAAAGTTGAGATCAAGAAGAGATCCGTTGGGTCCCTGTGCACAGATGTTTTGACAGCCGACAGATTTAAGCCATAGCCATCATTGGAAGCCATTGGAAGCCGCTGGAACACACATAGATTTCACATCTCATCACCTTCTATCCCGTTTGATTATTCTTTTCCCATAAAAAATCAAAACACGGAAAGAAGACATCAATCATAATGAGAGTTCAGACGGAAGAATGGCGGCGGTTTATTCCAGGAGTCAGAAATTATAAAGGAAAGAAGACTTATTTTTACAACGGAGAGAAACTATGGGATGTTGAGACTAAAAAGTATTTAATCTATGATCAAGAAGAAAGAGATACATGGGAAGTTTTAATTGTACTTCCCGGAGTTGAAGTTATTCCTGAACGTACTTTCTTTTGTTGTAAGAATCTCAAGACAGTGATTATGGCTGATACAGTCAAGAGAATTGAAGAGAGTGTTTTTGGTGGTTGCGGCAGTCTTGTGTTTGTAAAACTATCAAGAAATCTGGAGTACATTGGAATTGAAGCATTCTATTACTGCGAATCGCTTCCTTCGATCTTTATTCCGTCATCATGTAGAGAGATTGATGACTATGCATTTGTGGATTGTATTAATTTGGTCATCTTTAGTGTTCCTCAACATACTCAACTTGGAGAATGTGTGATTGCTGATACGGCATTGATCTACGATTCTCACTTTGAAACAGATGGACATGGTTATTACGATGTTTATGAAGGTGATAATGAGGAAGTCAACGAGTGGATACAAAATATTAATCAAAATGAGGAATTTGCTCTCCATCGCGAATGTGCATCGTATGAACCGTCCGAAGATGTCATCTATGGAGCATTAAAGGAACGAGGTCTTTCTTCTTTTACTGTGGAGAACAAAATCGGAATTACAGCTTCACGGTATTTAGATGAGAATCCTTTCTCTGACATTAGAGAACAGAACTTGATCAACAGGCTTGTGCTTGATATGATGGGCGAAATCATTCCTTAGAATGACAAGATACTTTAATAATTATAACAATATCATTAACTTTATTGATCTGTAGAAACTTTGTAGCTTTTACATTACTACTACTTTTAGACTAACTCTAGAATGAATTTGATTTACTTAATATACTTTTTTCAATATCTATTTTACTTCATAATACAACTACGACAAATGCACCATGAATCGCCTTCCAATATTCCGCAGAAAAATTATTCCCCAGTAATACCTTCCTACTTACTTGTGTTGAGATTCGAGGCTCTCTTCATCCTTGCTTGCCGACTCAAGACAACCTTCTTCCCCCGTGTACTTGACTGCAGCAACACTTTGACTTCTTGAGTATGTAGTTGCAGATGCAATGCTAGACTCTGCAACACTATACTTACTACGTCCAGATCTCATGGTGCCTGGACTGTGGCTGCCATCAGATACCATGCTTTCGTCATCTTCTCTACTTCTTCCAGATACAAGACTTTCATCATACCTGCTTCTTTTGGAAGTGGGACTTTCCAGGCTTTCATCAAATCTACTACGTTTGAAGAGAACTACGAACAGATGACATACGAGAACGAATACTGCCTCCACTACTTGCACGTGAACGTCTTGCAGCTGAAGTAGCTCCAGTAGATGTCGCTGGAGTGACTTGAGAGGAGAGGTCATGTACATCATCTCTACTTTCGTCAGATTCATCATCTTCACCGCCACTTACACGAGTTGCTGGAGTTCTTGAGCTTGTAGTACCAGTCTGATAGGATGCAACAGTAGATGCTTCTTCTGCTAGAACTCGTGATGGTCCAAGACCCATCTCTTTGCGAAAGTCTTCCAAAGCAGCTAAATCGTCTTCGTGAACCTCTTCAAACTCTTCATGTTTTCGAGATTTCTACACTTTTCAAACTTGTACATAGTTCATACTTTTTTCTGTCGAATCAATTGAGCTCTCTTTCCATATCTGTTCCCAATTGGAATCGCCTCGATCCAGTTCTTCCACATATGATGAAAGAATATCCAACAGATCATCTGCCATACGTTCTAATGTAAAATGATTCCTGCACCACTCATGCGCATTGGAAATGATTTGCTTTACCGTATCTTTGTTTTTCTCGTCTACAACAAACTTTACATGTTTTTCCAACGTCTTTGAGTCAGCTGGTATGTAATGTATCCAGGGAATCAAAGTCTCTGCAGAATTGTATTCCAGTGCAGATGGTTGAAACTTTACAACCACAGAATTCATACAAAGGAGTCTTTGGAAACGACCGGACCAGCCATTACCGTCGATGTCAATAATTGCTTTATACTTTTGGAAATCCTCGAATGGCATGTGAAATCTCTTTGTTTTTGAATTAGATATTTCAGCATCTATAAGGAAGGATTGTTCAGTTTTCCCATCTGCAGTCCTGCTGGTCACGACTGTTGTATTCTTTGCGTAATGTACCAACCATTTTCGATTGAACTTTCGTGGTGGGTTATGTGTCCCTCTCCAGATAGCAGCACTGGCTTTACTTTCCCATGGGTAGTCATTAGCTGATCTTTCAAAGTATTCATCCCATTCAGAACTGTTTTGTTTTGCTTGTCGTATAGCAAGGTAATTGGGGACTGAAAAAGCAAAATTACAATTCACTTTCATCGCCAGTGAAAATATCGGTATGATACCAACCTTTGTAAAGGTATGATTGTACACTGGATTTGAGATTGGGTTGTAGTCTGTGCTACACCAATTCCAATCTGATACCTCAAAAAGTACAGGAATTTCCGTACCTTTGCGAAACACTTGATACAACCGTGTATGGTCATCAACTCTACCAGTAGATACTTTTTGAATATGAAGATTAAGCCGATTCTCTAGTGAAGTTCTTATGAACTTCAGCATAGGATGAACTCTATCTTTGTAAAAATGATTCCAGATACTATGCTTCTTCATGGCAGCAAGAGAGTATCGAACTTCAATCAAATTATTTTGAGCATTGTGCTTCAACATCATGGGAAGTAACGGAAAATGGTCAATGTTGAAGTTCCCTTTGGATTGAAGACCATGAGTAGCGAACCATTTCAAGTATGATATTACAGAGTTGATATTGATTCCTTCCGGATCATCCCACTTGTAAAAATTGTATTTTTGATGAATGGAATAAGATATGTTTACTTTTGACAATAAGTCCCCTTTCGTTCTGTCTACGTTTACTTTCAAGAGCACCTCTTCATTGATGCTATTACTCTGATTTGTAATTTCACGATCAGCAATACTCTCTTTAAAATTATTTATGATCTGCTTGGTTGAGAAGATGAATGCTGACGAAGTCAAAATCGGCACCAGGAGGAGTATAGCAGCAGCTGGTGCAAGTACAAATATTCTTGATAGTAATCTTCGCCCTCTTCTATTGCTAGATTCATTTCTGCCACGGTTCATGTCGTTTGAATTTAAATATTTTTGGCGATCATATATAATCTATTCATTAACATTAATGTTGTTCCTAGTGAAGTGAGAGAGTGAGAGATAGGCGGAAACCTTTGCTCCTTTTTGTTTCGATGTGCACGGTGAGGCGCGCAGGTGTTGGCTGTGCTGCGTACGTATCTTCATATGGATCTGGATTTCTGATCATGAGAACCCTAACCAGTGACGTTACCTATGACGTTACTGAAAAGTAAATCTTCATATATTTACAGTATTTTTTCTCCATTTCATAGTCACACCCTAACTCATCGATCCTCTTCGAATGGATCAAATAGCAGCTCACGAGAGATTCGTCCGTACATGAAAACAAAAAGCCAATGTCGAAAAAGTTGGGTTTCTTTCTCCTCAGAACCATTTGGAAGCCATTGGAAGCCACTGGAACGCACACAGAGCTTTGGTAAAAATAAGATTTTCATCAGCATTTTTCTCATAATAATCAATTTAAGCAATAACTATTGAAGCAAGGCAATACAGTAAAAGCAAAAGCAGATATGAGGGTCCAAAAAACGGAAGAGTGGCGTCGCTTCATTACTGGAGTCCGAATGTACAAAGGCAAAAAGACCCTCTTTTACAATGGAGATCAGCTATGGGATGATGATAGAAATAATATAGTAATTTTCGATAGAGGCGAGCGAGAGTCTTGGGAAGTTATCATCGTATTGCCTGGAGTTCGAGAGATTACTTATAATACTTTTAGAAATTGTACAAATGTCAAGATTGTTATTATGGCCGATACAGTCAAGAGAATTGAAAGGTGGGCTTTCGAGGGTTGCAAAAGTCTAATGTTTGTTCGACTCTCAAGAAATATTGAATACATTGGAGTGAGGACATTCGCTTACTGTAAATCTCTAACTTCGATCTACATTTCAGAATCTTGTAGAGAGATTGGTTGGGGTGCATTTTACGGATGTAAGAAGTTGATAATCTTGAGTGTTCCCCAACACACTTCCCTAGGTAATTTTCTTATTGATGATTCGGATTTGTTATCAGAGTTGGATATTCCGGATTTGTTATCAGAGTTGAATATTCCGAATCATGAGAAAGTCAATTCGTGGATTAAATCAATAAATAAAGAGGAAGAATTTGAACTTCACCTTGAATGTGCATCCTATGGACCTTCAGGAGAAGTCATCTATAGTATATTAAAGGAACGAGGTCTTACCTATTTCCATGAGGAAAACAAAATTGGGATTACAGCTTTTCAATATTTAAAAGCGAATCCATTTTTTGAAATAGAAGAACAGCACTTGATCAACAAATTTGTGCTTGGCATGATTGGCGAAACCATTACTTAATTAGTTGACAAGATGTACTTTGATAATATGAAAACAATATCATTAATAACTTCATTTCTAAACAATATTGTCAGCCTAGTCTAAATATAAATATTTCACTTTGATTTACTTCTTCTTATACTTTTTCAATATCTAAATGAGTTGTGCTAGTACGTTTTTACTTATTTGGAGACTCAAATCTCCCTTACTTTGCTTGGTACTACTTTTTTGAATATGATGTATTATTTCCAGATGCTAGGCTTGACTCGTCTGCAACACTGAACTTACTACGCCCGGACCACATGATACTTGGACTATGGCTACCAACTGATATTACGATTTCATCATCTTCTCCCGCTTCTTCCAAACATTTTAATTGTATCTGCTTCTATTCAAAATTGGATTTTTATATAATCCATTCATTAATGTGGCTTGTTTCTAGTAGTTGAGTGAGAGTTTATGCACCGCACAAAGAGTGGAAAGCAAACCTTTGCTCCTTTTTTTGCTTTGTCGCTTGTTCAGATTCCAAATGCTTCATACGTATCTCCGCATTTCTGACTATGAGAACCCTAACCAGTGACGTTACCTAAGACGTTATTACAGTAAAAAGAATATCTTCATAGAATATTTTTTTACATTCTACAATTCAAA